>CM039506.1:14744080-15238538 GCA_022432975.1 Begonia masoniana
AGTGCCTTGACCCCAAACCGACCGAATAGGGACCGAACCCGTACCGAAACCGCCGGTCCGTCCCGCGTCCGTTCATGTGGCACCCTAGCCGTGATATTTGAGGCCACATTCCCAACATCAGGCTAAAAGCCTGTCAAAATTTCATCCCCAAAATTCATTAACTCGAGTTGTTGCCTGTTTATTTCCAACAAAACAGCAGTCCAGTTTTTCTTTGGTTCGAGGTTCACCCATTTTTTAAGCACATCAGATTCAAATACACAACGTAAGTATATTCCCCAGAAAAAAACATGTAAGAATTTGTTGAGATGCATTACTTTACTGTCTAGTTTGTGTATATAGTTTATTAAGTTTTAACTATTTGTAGGAATTAGAATATTTTTCTGTATGTGTATTTAGTTTATATTCCCTAATTTAGATTATTCTTCCCTTATTGTACTAGGTACTTTCATGTATATCCAATGAGTAAGAATCATTGCTCTAATATGGTACTGAGCCAGGTTCTACGATAACCTAGCTAAAAGTTGCGCCGTCCGATCAAGTGTGATCACTGTTGGAATTCGCGCACCTTTTGAAGCCGTCGGCCCTAGGTTGAGGAGCAGATTATCCTTCTTTTCGTTGTGCTAGCTCCTAGCACGCACTTCTGGTTTGTAGTTGCGCAACTGTTTTTTTTTTTTTTTTTTTTTTTTTTTTTATGCCGATTCGATAATCTCAAATAACCGGGGAACTTTCATCCTTGATGATGGAACTTACCAACTTCACTCAAAGCATTCAAAACACCTGACCCCAAATAACATTTGACATTCAACAAATAACTATTAACAAAAGAACAACATCTGTATCCTCGACATAACTTTGAAAATGATAAACTCCAACTACATTTAAATCACGTTTTCTTTGGCAGAGAAGAAATTCCCAAAGGTATCAAAACATCAAATAACTACTAAGACTTCACCTACAGACAAGTGTTAAAACCAACAGAGTACTTTTTATCAGAAAGTCTCAAGGGAATATATTCAAAAACATTAAAATCACTTCTGTCATTAGAAAACTCAACATACTTAAATCAAATCATAGCTCACTGAATCTTCACTTTTTCAGACACCAGTTAATCCGCCTCATCAGTATACCAAATCGAGGCAGAGAAGTACTCCTCCAACTTCACCTATTCTTCAGCGAACTCGGTAAACACACCTGCTGTCACTTCTTCACCTACTACACAAAACTCGTCTATTAGCCTAATGCTAAGTAAGTAAAGCAGTAATGAAATGAAATGCTGATATCTGAATTCCTAAACATGCAATTTCTACTTTCTCATCTCAGTTTTTCATTCATCATTTCTGTTCAGATCCCCTTGTAAAATTGAGAGTTGGATCAACTCTCCCAAAGTATAAATATCCACTGATTCAATAAGTGGCAGATTAATTCCCTTAACAGTAATCTGATTCACATAGCTGTTTTCGATCCCCCTGTTCGATGGGAAGCGGATCAAATTTCCCAAAGTCTACATATCCACTGTCTCATTAAGGGGCGGATTATTTCCCTTAACAGTAAATCTGTTTCGCATAGCTGTTTCATTATGTTCATTCCTTACCATGCCAACATGCATTCAAATTTATTTTCGTATACTTTTAAAACATGATGCATAACATACAGACACATTCAAATAAACATATTCCTAATGTTTTGTGATGTAGGCCAGAAGGCGCAAGCAAACTTCACTTACCTGGTCTCCTGGAAATCGCTCGGTTTCAACTACTTTCGAAGCTCTGTTCACCTAATGTCATAAAAAAAATACCATTCAGATCTTCACTAAACCTCATCCTACACCATTCACAAGCCTAAGGAGCTAGTTTAGAAGTTCGGATCATCGCACATTCTTGATTCAACACTAATCCGAACTCAACTCACTCACAGCATTCTCAAAAATATACTCATTGCACTCTCTTTGCAAAGAGAAAACTTACCTAGTTTGAGGAAATAGAGATCGGAGGGGAAAATCACTTGGAGCTCTGTTGAGCTTGAGCTGAATACCGAGAAGGAAAATGAAGGAACAGTGGCGGCTAAACCTCATTAAACATTTCCTTAAATACGTTATCCACAATAAATTTCAATTTACCATTTTATCCTTACTCATTCACTTATTATCCTAATCACTAAATCACTCAAATTTCAATTTTTTTTTAAAAAACATTCTCTATAAATGGAAAAGGTAAATCGGTTAATAGAAACCAGGTGTTACAATCTGCCCTCCTTAAAAGAATTTTGTCCTCAAAATTCAGTACCTGAATAATTCTTGATGTTGGTCCATCATGTCTTGCTGGCGCTCCCAAGTTGTCTCCTCTAAGTTCTGGTTGTGCCACAAGACCTTCACCAGAGGAACCTCTTTGTTGCGCAATATTTTAACCGCATAGTCTAAGATCTAGATTGGTTTCTGTAACGCCCCAAACCCGACCCGGCTCGGTGCGCTACTTTTGCAAACCAAACGTGTATTTAAAATATCGTTTAAACTAATTTTCGTGAAATATTCGGCTCGGTTTTGTTAAAATTCCAGGCTCGATGTTCGGGTTTTTTGAACCCTCAATTTTTCTTGGAACACGTGTCTAAAATACGTTGCAAAAATGTCGGGTCAAAACATGTTGGAAATCGGGAGAAAAATAAAAAAAACAAAAATTTGCACCTAAATGGGGTGCT
Organism: Begonia masoniana; assembly: GCA_022432975.1. Taxonomy (NCBI): domain Eukaryota; kingdom Viridiplantae; phylum Streptophyta; class Magnoliopsida; order Cucurbitales; family Begoniaceae; genus Begonia; species Begonia masoniana. The sequence continues at coordinate 14,746,772 of CM039506.1, forward strand.
GGGCGCGCGCTGGGCTCCAGGCGCGCCCAGGCTGCGCCCTGCGTGCGCGCTACGCGCGCGCTGCGCGCGCGCTATGCCCGCCGCACGCGCCGCACGCGCGTGCGCGTCCGCGCGCTGGGGCGCACCAGCGCGCCCCATCAAAACTTTCCACGACCGATCGTGGCTAAATGCCCGATCGGTCGGGCCTTCTCGGGTTTTCTTCACCCAGAAACTTCCCGATCGCGACCGGTCGTGCCCCGGGCCCGATCGATAGGGCCGGCTCGGGTTTTTCATCACCAAAAACACCCTAAAATGCCCTTTTTAACCTTTTTCCACCTCCCTACACATTTTAACACTTTTCTACATCCCGAACATCTCCAAAAATCCTGAAAATTTAACCATACCTTCCCGACGCATAAATCTTCCAACCCCATAATTATTTTTGAAAACCGACTTATAACGGAGAATTACAAAAATCACAAACATAACCCGACGTTAGTTACTTTAAAATCAAAACGGGCAATATAACGCCTAAAACTTTAAATACCCAAAACTTGAAATAAATCCCGGAAAACACACCGCTTCCATCACGAACAACTATACTCACTATCCATCTTTAAACTAACTCGTAAACCCGGTAACATACATACGAAAATATTTACGAACACAATTTACCACAATTTAATAAAGTTTCCTAATTCCCACAGAACAACATTTCCACACACTAACTATCCATACCAAAATACTTACAAATTAAACTATCCATGTCAAACATTCACCTCCCACTACCCGAGACATCCAGTGGTCAAAACGCCCCGACAATAGCCTGCACCGGCGGACTCCGTACTCCTCCGACTGCAGCCTAATCCTCGGTAGTCTCGTCTACCTCACCTGTAAACAAATCGTCACCTACACCACAGAACACACAAAAAGGTAAGCCTAACGCTTAGCAAGTAGGGAAATAATGCACAACACACACTAAATGTTTGACTCAACCCTAACATGCAGTCTCTACACACTCTGTTGTTTTCTTTTCGTTTCAATTGCATTTTATCTTTCACTTCCAGGTGAATCAAGTAGGCACACGCCCCCACACAGTCCAGGACGGCCACGCCTTGACCCACGGAGCTAGACCGGAGGCACACGTCCCAACACAGTCCAAGACGGCCAACCGAATCTCCTCCAATCGATCGTAGAATCCTCATCGCGCACTTCAAGCACGATGCACTTCAAGCACGAACCTCATTGTGCACTTCAAGCACTGGTGCACTTCAAGCACCAACCCCATTGTGCACTTCAAGCACGAACAGGTTGAGGTCGAGAAATTCATACTCACGACTCATTACGTACATTAGAATCCCCCAATCGATCGTAGAATCCTCATCGTGCACTTCAAGCACGAGTGCACTTCAAGCACAAACCCTATTGTGCATTTCAAGCACGAATAGGTCGAGGAATTCATACTCACGACCACGTTGCAAATCTTTTCTTATCTTTCATTTCATTTTCACCGCTCAAGGATGCAAAACACGTAATTTCGTAGTTTAGAAAACCATGATGCGTGACACACGATGCATGACACAAAGCAAAACATAGCAACAATCAAACAATCCCTACCGTTCTATGGTGTAGGCCCGAAGGCAACAAACACGCACTCCACTACTTACCTGGCTGCTTCAAAAGCGGGCTGTTACTTCGTCCAACCAAAGTACACGCTCGATAACCTAAAATCACAAAAACTCAACTCAGTATTTACTTCCAAATTCTAAGGAACTTCTTAACCTAAACTAACTAAAACTACAACAAAATTCCTTCCCAAAACACTAAACTCGGTTTTTACCCCAAAATTGACCGTCTAACTTCAAACGGTCGTAACTCTCTCGTTTTTCAACGGATTTCGACGTGCCACCCCAATTCGGAAACCTATACACGTCTACTATCCATTGAAACACCCAAATTAACCAAACAAACACATTAACCAACTCAAAAATCCAGCAAACAGAATCGGGTATATAGGTGTTCTTCAACCATTTTTGTGGAACACTTCACCAATCTTCAATCTAACCCTCAAATCTACCTAAACTAAATCATCCAACAACCAAAACATCAAAATAGGGAAGAAATCTGACATTAAACTCAAATTTTCGGAGGGCATTTCCAAACCCTAATCAAATTCACCCAAAACCCACTAAAAACCCTTAAAAACTAACCCTAACCAACATTAAACTAAAACCCACTAAATTTTACCTTGAAAACACCTTGAAATCCCTTGATGAAAAGAAGAAATGAGGCTTCAATGGCTGCCAAGAAAAATCATGGAGGCAAGGGGAAAAAGATGAATGAACTTAACCTTTTTACCTTTTTAACTAATAACTTTTCTACTTTTTAGTTTCCACCACCAATTTCTTCAAAATTGCAACTTAACCCACTCTTTCCTTTCTCTTTTCTTCCATCGTGGTTGCTTCCTACTTCCTTTCCTTTCATCCAATTTTTCCTTCATTCCTATTGGTTACAATTTATTTGACTTTTCAACCACAAATAGATTTGCCTTTTAAATTTCCAACAACCAATTTCTATTGGTTTATTTGTTGTTTTGACTTTTCAACCCACCCTTTTGGTTTAAACTTGTTCAATTCTTTTCCCAACTTTCCTTCCAACGTGAGGACCATCTTTAACCATTTCTTTCCAAGTTTTTATTTCACATAATTATTTGCAATTTGATTGGCTTACTTATTTTGACTTTTCAACACTTTTGTTTTAACACTTCAACCTCTTTCACGCTTCCATGCATATCCTTAGCCTTCAATGACTAAATCTCTCATACTTGACCTAGTTAGGACTACGCACGAAATAGAAATTTTCCGGGTGTTACAATCCACCCTCCTTACAAAAATTTTGTCCTCAAAATTTGCGTACCTTAGGGATTATCATTTTAACTCCATCCCCTTACTATAGGAGTTTCCATGACGAATCTTAACTATGCTAAACATCGACTATTCTATGGTCTTCATCGCCGACTAATGATACTTCCATTACATATCGCTTAAGCGTCTATAATTTATACCCTCAAACTTCCTTGTATCTCCAAGGGTGTAACTAGGACTCTTCAATCTTTCAAACTTAATTCTTAACTCAAATTGTTCCTTGAGCTCAATGCACTTAGTCCCTCACGAACTTTACTTCTAAATGCACGCCCTTACTCGTTCCTATGAAAGTTGTAATTTTCTGCACTTCACTTGAGATGTTCAATCCTTACTGAACCACCCTCTTAGTTTAACTCCTAAACTTACTTACCTCAAGATACTCTCCTGATCTTTAGGTTGCACTACCAACTCCCACTACGCTAAGGTCTTCACTCTAGCTTCCCTCAAACTAAATTCACCTATCGCGTACCGCTATGTCCTTAATACCGTAACACTAAGAACTCAATATTAACTACCTTACCCTAATCCTCAAAATAGTATCTGAATTTTCATAATTACATTAACTACGCTCTATTTGTCCAACTTTTCCTCAGTCTCCATTAACTCTACAATTTGTTAGATCTGCATAACTTGTTCTCAACACTTTAAATAAGGTACACCCACTCCAACATTGACTCCATAAATTCTAATTGAAACTTCCGCTTTCTTCCTATTTACCTCGAACCACCATGACAATTCCTTAGCCATTTAATATCGTTCTCCGAACTCTCACTATTTAATCTAGACTTCTCATATTCGTATTCGCTACCCCAGTTTATCTAACCTATCCTATCGTTATCACCAAACATTCTCAAATGTTTAGATCTAAACTAACTCTGTTCCACTTTTACACTCATCACTCCGAATGGTCTTCACACACTTCACTTCAACCCCAAACTTCAAAACCTTACTCCAAAATTCACTCGTATAACTTTCGTGTGAACTTTCGGTCCTTTCTATCAATACACTGGATACTAAATCCTTTACTGACTAACATGCTTGTCTCTCTCTTCTTTAAGATTAAATCATCTCTTCATTTGCCTCTTTTCTAAGTCCCTTCCAAATCCTCCAACTTTTTAACTTCATAGTCTCTCCCTGCTTAAGGTATAGAATCAGACTCTAACCTTCCACTGCGTTTACTCATAAAATCCATGTGTGAGACCTTTCTTTCCTTCTTATTCATTATTCTTTACGTTCTTCAACTTTACTCAGAAAACTAAATCCTTACCAACTAATCTAAAAGGTACTCTTGTCATCCTTCTAACTTTCCTCTCCTATCCTCAACTTATCGTCACAAGCTTAGGCTAGTTAATACCTCAACGGTTTGCAACTTTTTAACTTAGGTTTATTCCTAATGTACTTACTGCCTCTCGTTCAAAATTCCTGTCGAGTCACATTCTACCGAACACGCAAAGTCTATACCTAAATTCATAACTTCCTTTCCACATTTCCTACAAATTTAAAAATTCACTTGGAATTCTCCAAATTCTACTAGTCCTCCATAGTTCACCTACTCATACGTCCTTAGACCTTAACTTGAGCATTCATTAATTTTCCTCAAAATTCTCTCTACTATGTAATAACTAGTTCGCTCTCTTTTACTCTTCAACTCGATTCTACTCAATTCTAAATATTCCACTTAATATCGTTCCGTTACTCTAACCTCAAAACATCACCACAAGTCAAAAGACTAGGCTTTCCTCTACCAAATCAAGGTATCAAGGTCTCTATTCTCACTTTAGGTTTTGGCTCCAGGGTTTTAGGTCGAACAACACCAACAACTAAACATCCCTTAGGCTAGGTTCCCCTCTGGGTTACGTCCATTTAACTTTTCTCCCACATACTGTCTCCATTTCTTAACTTCCTAAACCCTCACATTAAACCCTCGTATACATCTAAATACTGCCAACTCTAAGTAACCCACTTTTTGTTGTCCGCTCATAAATAAACTTACTTCTGACATTTCACTTGTCTAAGGTGTTTCCCGATAATTTCGTTTCTAATTTCAAACTTTTCTAACTCTACTTTGATTTACCACATTTCTAAAACTCCAAAAGTTTGCTACTTATGTCCTGTATCTTCTATCTCATCTCTCATGGGATATATTTCCCTAAGGATAACGAATCCTTTATTATTTTTTTTGGCACATAGTTCCCTCTCTCATGCTGAAGTTTATCTCACATTACCAACCCACCATACTCTCACTTTTATTCCGCTAGAACATACCTCATAATTATCCTATCAAAGCATACAATGAATGACTAAACTACTATACCTGAGGTTTTCACTGGTTGATCACTATTTTCCAACTCGATCTTCATTATAGCGGGGCAGTTCTTGGCCATGTGTCCTGGTTCATTACACTTGAAGCACCGAGTAACTCTGGGTTTGGTGCAATTTCGGGCTAAATGGTCATCCTCAAAGCAATTAAAACATTTTCCTTCATACTGTCCACACTCTCCTGGATGGGCTTTTAAACACTTGGAACATTGGGGAAAGTTTCTCCTTAGCTTTTGTCGTTGCCTTTTTCCTTCCCTCGGATCCTCTAAATTTTCCTCCAGTCTTTTTGTTCCTTGCGGTTGTGAAGACGATTCCCCCTTTTCCATCTGGGCTTTGATTGACTTAACCCACTCCCACTTGGCTAATAATACATCTATTGTCTTTGAATTCATCTCCACGTATGACGCTTCTAGTCGTTCAGATATAATCAACCTCCGATTTACTAGAATATTCCACATTTCGGTTTGCATAAAAACCAATTCTACAAGAAGCTCGACTAATTTTTCCAGCTCATTTTTCGGTTGTCCTGGCTGTCGTAGGTTATCTGACATGTTAAATTCTATTCCTGAAAAGTTAGAAAATCTAATCTTAGAAAAATATAGCTAAAGTTAAAGAAATACTTACAGTCGGTGAAGCACGTTGCACGGCGGCCGGCATTGTCGGGTAATCCTTTGAACGACTTGACCACTAACGCTCTGATACCATAATTGTAACGCCCCAAACCCGACCCGGCTCGGTGCGCTACGTTTGCAAACCAAACGTGTATTTAAAATATCGTTTAAACTAATTTTCGTGAAATATTCGGCTCGGTTTTGTTAAAATTCCCGGCTCGATGTTCGGGTTTTTCGAACCCTCAATTTTTCTTGGAACACGTGTCTAAAATACGTTAAAATACGTTGGAAAAATGTCGGGTCAAAACATGTTGGAAATCGGGAGAAAAATAAAAAAAACAAAAATTTGCACCAAAAGGGGGTGCTGGGCGCGCGCTGGGCGCCAGGCGTGCCCAGGCTGCGCCCTGCGTGCGCGCTACGCGCCCGCTGCGCGCGCGCTATGCGCGCCGCACGCGCCGCACCCGCGTGCGCGTGCGCGCGCTGGGGCGCACCAGCGCGCCCCATCAAAACTTTCCACGACCGATCGTGGCTAAATGCCCGATCGATCGGGCCTTCTCGGGTTTTCTTCACCCAGAAACTTCCCGACCGCGACCGGTCGGGCCCCGGGCCTGATCGATAGGGCCGGCTCGGGTTTTTCATCACCAAAAACACCCTAAAATGCCCTTTTTAACCTTTTTCCACCTCCCTACACATTTTAACACTTTTCTACATCCCAAACATCTCCAAAAATCCTGAAAATTTAACCATACCTTCCCGACGCATAAATCTTCCAACCCCATAATTATTTTTGAAAACCGACTTAAAACGGAGAATTACAAAAATCACAAACATAACCCGACGTTAGTTACTTTAAAATCAAAACGGGCAATATAACGCCTAAAACTTTAAATACCCAAAACTTGAAATAAATCCCGGAAAACACACCGCTTCCATCACGAACAACTATACTCACTATCCATCTTCAAACCAACTCGTAAACCCGGTAACATACTTACGAAAATATTTACGAACACAATTTACCACAACTTAATAAAGTTTCCTAATTCCTACAGAACAACATTTCCACACACTAACTATCCATACCAAAATACTTACAAATTAAACTATCCATGTCAAACATTTACCTCCCACTACCCGAGACATCCAGTGGTCAAAACGCCCCGACAATAGCCTGCACCGGCGGACTCCGTACTCCTCCGACTGCAGCCTAATCCTCGGTAGTCTCGTCTACCTCACCTGTAAACAAATCGTCACCTACACCACAGAACACACAAAAGGTAAGCCTAACGCTTAGCAAGTAGGGAAATAATGCACAACACACACTAAATGTTTGACTCAACCCTAACATGCAGTCTCTACACACTCTGTTGTTTTCTTTTCGTTTCAATTGTATTTTATCTTTCACTTCCAGGTGAATCAAGTAGGCACACGCCCCCACACAGTCCAGGACGGCCACGCCTTGACCCATGGAGCTAGACCGGAGGCACACGTCCCAACACAGTCCAAGACGGCCAACCGAATCTCCTCCAATCGATCGTAGAATCCTCATCGCGCACTTCAAGCACGAGTGCACTTCAAGCACGAACCTCATTGTGCACTTCAAGCACGGGTGCACTTCAAGCACCAACCCCATTGTGCACTTCAAGCACGAACAGGTTGAGGTCAAGAAATTCATACTCACGACTCATTACGTACATTAGAATCCCCCAATCGATCGTAGAATCCTCATCGTGCACTTCAAGAACGAGTGCACTTCAAGCACAAACCCTATTGTGCACTTCAAGCACGAATAGGTCGAGGAATTCATACTCACGACCACGTTGCAAATCTTTTCTTATCTTTCATTTCATTTTCACCGCTCAAGGATGCAAAACACGTAATTTCGTAGTTTAGAAAACCATGATGCGTGACACACGATGCATGACACAAAGCAAAACATAGCAACAATCAAACAATCCCTACCGTTCTATGGTGTAGGCCCGAAGGCAACAAACACGCACTCCACTACTTACCTGGCTGCTTCAAAAGCGGGCTGTTACTTCGTCCAACCAAAGTACACGCTCGATAACCTAAAATCACAAAAACTCAACTCAGTATTTACTTCCAAATTCTAAGGAACTTCTTAACCTAAACTAACTAAAACTACAACAAAATTCCTTCCCAAAACACTAAACTCGGTTTTTACCCCAAAATTGACCGTCTAACTTCAAACGGTCGTAACTCTCTCGTTTTTCAACGGATTTCGACGTGCCACCCCAATTCGGAAACCTCTACACGTCTACTATCCATTGAAACACCCAAATTAACCAAACAAACACATTAACCAACTCAAAAATCCAGCAAACAGAATCGGGTATATAGGTGTTCTTCAACCATTTTTGTGGAACACTTCACCAATCTTCAATCTAACCCTCAAATCTACCTAAACTAAATCATCCAACAACCAAAACATCAAAATAGGGAAGAAATCTAACATTAAACTCAAATTTTCGGAGGGCACACTTAGGGTTTTCCAAACCCTAATCAAATTCACCCAAAACCCACTAAAAACCCTTAAAAACTAACCCTAACCAACATTAAACTAAAACCCACTAAATTTTACCTTGAAAACACCTTGAAATCCCTTGATGAAAAGAAGAAATGAGGCTTCAATGGCTGCCAAGAAAAATCGTGGAGGCAAGGGGAAAAAGATGAATGAACTTAACCTTTTTACCTTTTTAACTAATAACTTTTCTACTTTTTAGTTTCCACCACCAATTTCTTCAAAATTGCAACTTAACCCACTCTTTCCTTTCTCTTTTCTTCCATCGTGGTTGCTTCCTACTTCCTTTCCTTTCATCCAATTTTTCCTTCATTCCTATTGGTTACAATTTATTTGACTTTTCAACCACAAATAGATTTGCCTTTTAAATTTCCAACAACCAATTTCTATTGGTTTATTTGTTGTTTTGACTTTTCAACCCACCCTTTTGGTTTAAACTTGTTCAATTCTTTTCCCAACTTTCCTTCAAACGTGAGGACCATCTTTAACCATTTCTTTCCAAGTTTTTATTTCACATAATTATTTGCAATTTGATTGGCTTACTTATTTTGACTTTTCAACACTTTTGTTTTAACACTTCAACCTCTTTCACGCTTCCATGCATATCCTTAGCCTTCAATGACTAAATCTCTCATACTTGACCTAGTTAGGACTACGCACGAAATAGAAATTTTCCGGGTGTTACAGTTTCTCCTCATAAGTAAGAGTAGGATGAATTTCGATGTTCTGCTGTTCCACAATTTGATATGGATCCCTTATGTATTTCTTCAACATAGAAACATGGAACACACTATGTATCCCCTCAATAAAAGCCGATAACTGCAACTGATAGGCTGCTCTCCCAATTCTTTTCAGAATAGTGAATGGTCCAATAAATCTCGGGTTCAACTTGCCTCTCTTCCCAAATCTGACAACTCCTTTGAATGGTGACACCTTGAGAAAAACTTCATCACCTATCTCAAATTCCAATTCTCTACGCCTGCAATCTGCATAGCTTTTCTGTCGGCTCTGAGCTGCCAAAATTCTCTGTCGGATGAGGGCAACCTTCTGAACAGTTTGTTGCACAATGTCAGGGCCAAGCAACTGTGCTTCACCAACTTCATCCCAGTACAAAGGAGATCTGCACTTTCGTCCATACAATGCTTCATAAGGTGTCATTCCTATTGTTGCCTGAAAACTGTTATTATAAGAGAATTCTACTAAGGATAGGTACTTGCTCCAGGAACCTTGAAAATCCAATGTGCATGCACGAAGCATATCCTCTAATGTTTGAATGGTCCTTTTAGACTGTCCATTTGTTTGTGGGTTAAAAGCTGTGCTAAAACTAAGCTGCGTGCCCATAGCCTCGTACAAACTCTTCCAAAACTTGGATGTAAATCTAGAGTCTCGGTCTGAAACTGTAGAACTTGGAACTCCATGTAGTCTAACAACTTCGTGCACATACAACTCAGCAAGCTGATCCATCGAGTAAGTCACCTTTATCGGTAGGAAGTGAGCTGATTGTGTTAGTCGGTCAACTATTACCCAAATAGCATCATGCCCCTTTGCTGTCTTAGGCAATCCCATAACAAAGTCCATCGTTATTTGTTCCCATTTCCATTCGGGAACTGGTAATGGCTGTAAGGTCCCTGCAGGCCTCTGATGTTCAGCTTTAACCTGTTGGTAAATCAAACACGATCCTACATATTCCGCCACACTTCGTTTCATACCTGGCCACCAATAATGTTGCCTGAGATCCTTGTACATCTTTGTACTCCCAGAGTGAACAGAGAACCTGGAAGAATGTGCTTCTGAAAGAATCTCATCTCGAAGTTCTTTAATGGCAGGAACAAACCACATATTTCTAAATTTAAGGATCCCTTCAATGGAATAGTTGAAATCCGAATTAACAGTAGATCCTATGCTTAATTTGTACTTGTTGCATTCCACATCATTTGCCTGAGCTTCCTTTATTTTCTCTAGAATAGTAGGCTTTAAGGTTATGGCTGTAGCTGATACACTAGATACTGCTTCTAGATTAAACCTCTGGAATTCTAACTCTAAGGCTAATGACATATCGAAAATCATAGATGGGGTTGATGTTGTTACTCTACTCAAAGCATCTGCCACAACATTTGCTTTACCGGGATGGTATTTTATCTCAAAATCATAATCCTTGACAAATTCCAACCATCGACGCTGCCTCATGTTTAGTTCCTTCTGTGTGAAAATATACTTCAGGCTCTTATGATCTGAAAATATCTCACAAGATTGTCCATACAGGTAATGCCTCCAAATTTTAAGTGCAAATACCACTGCAGCTAATTCTAAGTCATGTGTAGGATAGTTCTTCTCATGTGTTTTCAACTGTCTAGAGGCATAAGCTATCACTTTTCCATTCTGCATTAACACACAACCAAGACCAATTTTGGAAGCATCACAATAAATACTAAATTTACCATCTTCAACTGGAAGGGTTAAAATTGGAGCATTGATCAGTTTCTGTTTCAAGGTCTGGAAACTATGCTCACATTCATCAATCCATATATACTTCATATTTTTCCTTGTTAACTTAGTAAGAGGTGTAGCAATCTTCGAAAATCCTTCAATGAACTTTCTATAATACCCTGAAAGTCCAAGAAAACTCATAATATCTGTAGCATTCCTTGGTTGGGGTCATTCCTTAACTGCCTGAACCCTAGCTGGATCAACAGATATCTCATTCCCAGAGATAACATGTCCTAAAAAGTGAACTTGGTCCAACCAAAATTCACACTTAGAAAACTTGGCGTAAAGTTGGTGCTGTTTTAATACTTCCAACACCAAGGTCAGGTGCCTAGTATGCTCATCTTTAGTACGGGAATAGATCAGAATATCATCAATGAACACTATGACAAATTTATCTAGGTATTCATGAAACACCCTATTCATAAGATCCATAAAGGCAGCTGGTGCATTTGTCAACTCAAAGGACATAACCAAAAACTCATAATGTCCATACCTTGTGTAATACCCGGCTTGTACGGATTTTGGATTTAATATATTATATTAATATTTTAATATATGTGGCATTTTTGGTAAATATGTCAAATCAAATCAGTTTCACAAACGGAAAGCTTTATTACTATCCTATCGATTAATAGAAATTTTGGGGAATTTTAGGAGCTTTGACGCTATATTCCGAGTAATTAAGTTTCTCGTAATATGAATGACGTTTTAGTAAAAATAGTAAACGAGGTCCAAATTGCGAACGGACAGTTTTAGTAAATCCCAAATAATAAGTTGGACTTATTGGGGAATTAAGGAGATTTTGTGAAACCGAATAGTTGGCCAATTAACGAAACGAAGGACGAAAGTAATATAAAAATTAAAGAAGGGCGAAAAGGTAATTCACCAAGTTAATTTTTAATTAAAAATCAGATTTCTTTCTTCAGCAGAACACTTCTGCGATTTTTGTGATTTCTCTCCCTCACCCTCTCGGCTTCCCTCTCTGCCATCGACGGCGATTCCATTTCCGGCGACTATCCGACCTCCGATCGTTCCGTTTTCTTCGTGCTTTCTCCTCCAATCGACGTTCTAGGTATGAACCTACAATCTTAGAGCTTTTATTTTGACGATTATGGAGTTTTAAACAATTAGGTTTCGTTTAGGTTTTGTTAAAAATCGAGATTTAGGGCTCGAAATTGATAGATTTCTATAGTTTACGAACGTATTGCACCTATTAAACGTTATTGGAAGAAGTTAGGACGATTTAGGAGAAATGTTAAATTTGTAAATTTCAGGTTTTCAGAAAACTCGCAAATTGAATTTTGGGGTATCGAGAGTAGATTAATGGATTAAATGCCTCAATAAGTTAAGTTGGAATGTTAGGAAATTCCTTTAGTTAAGATTTTGACAATTGGACGTTTATTAACTTAAACTTGTTTTAACGTCAATCCTTGTAAATTGCTTAGGTGAATAGCGCTCGTGGACGAAGCTTGAGCTGCTTTGAACACGAGGTAAGTTCTCGTGATTCTTCTCTGGCCGATTGGCCTACACTGTACGTCGAATGTTGTGTCGATGAATTTTGGAGATGCACTTGTTTTATATTGCTTTGGTTGGGTAGCTAGGCTTATTTGTTTTATAGATTATATTTTACAGTCTTTGAAGGTATACATTATTGCTTGTTTACTTTAAGATATGAACTGTTCACGCATCACGTGTTTTAAAGAAAAACATGAAAATGAACTTCCGCACAGGGTTTTAAAGATAATGTAAAGCATAACATTGGCCGAAAGGCATATCGGCCGAAAGGCATATTGGCCGAAAGGCATATCGACCGAAAGGCATATTGGCTGAAAGGCGTATCGTTTATCGGTCACGCGAGGTGGGGCTCAGGCACGGCTGTACGTGTTGTAAGCATGTACCCCCCACCTCTAGCTGGAAAGAGTAGTCCGCCTGCTGGATGAGTTCTCTCCGGTTAGAGGGATAGGATCTCGGTGACACCTATCGTGCATTGCATAGTAAAGAAAATAAAGCATGATTTATCGAACTCATACGCACAGCATGCATTGCATTTACGTAGAGCTTACTGGGATTTTATCTCATAGTGTGTATGTATGGTGTAGGTGATTACGAGGATACAGGTGAGGATGAGATTCCTCCTCCTGAGGCTTGAGTTCAGTTGACGGAGGATGGCTGCGGTGGTGTGCTGGCGCAGTCGACGCTTAACCGACCCGTGGGGAAGTATGTACAGATTTTGAGAGTTTTTGGGATGTTTAGGGCTGACAATTGTATAGAATATTTTAGGATGTTTGGATCTGGATAGGTTAATGTATAGGCGTTTTGAAATATTTTAGAAACTGATTTTATAACTGTTTGGGTGATTTCAAAACAGGAGGATTTGTTTAGGTTTTAAATATACCCATGCAGTTCGTTTTCATAAAGTTGACTACATTTTGAGTTAAATGTTTGGACGATTAAGAGGTGTTTAGTATGTTAATTGAGGATGAAAATAGAGATGTGTTAAAGTAGTTATGGCAGGGGAAAAGAAAAGGAAGAGAGAGAGGCAGCAGCACCTCTCTGGTATTCGTAAATCCAGAGAGGTTGCCGAACGATCGCCAGTGAGGGCGATCGTTCGCCCCTCATGGTAGCGCTCTGGAAGAAATTCCAGAGCGCCTGCAGAGCGATCGCCAGGCTAAGGGCGATCGCTGGGCAGAGGTGATCGCCAGGGGCGATCCACTCGGCGAGCAATCGCCGGGGTGCGATCGCCATAGGGCGATCGATCGCCCCTCACTTTTTCGGGACAAATGTCCCTTCTACCCTCAGCTTGGCCGATGTTTTCTTTTAAATGATTTTTAACTGTTTTAAATAGTTAATATAAGTTTTATTTAAATTGTTTTACAAGTTGAATTTCAATTTCGATCTCGATTCTGGTTTCGATTTCAGATTTGGTTTCGTCTAGAGTTTATTTAATGTATAAAGATAAATAAAAAAAAAATATATATATATATATATATATAGTATGGGAAATTGGGTACAGTGTTAGGGTCGTGACATCTTGTGCAAAAGGCAGTCTTTGGGATATCTTCAGATTTAACCTTCAACTGATAATAACCGGAACTAAGGTCAATCTTAGAGAAAACTCTTGTACCACTAAGTTGGCCAAATAAATCATCAATCCTTGGTAAAGGATACTTGTTCTTGACAGTTAACTTATTCAATTCTCTATAATCAATGCACATACGCATTGATCTATCTTTCTTTTTGACAAAAAGAACAGGTGCACCCCACGGTGAAAAGCTAGGGCGTATGAACCCTTTCTCCAAAAAATCCTCCAACTGTTTCTTCAATTCCTTAAGTTCTGTAAGTGCTAGTCTATATGGATTTTTAGACACAGGTTCGGCGCGGGGGTAAACATCTACAACAAATTCAATTTCCTTATTTGGTGGTAAACCAGGAAGGTCATCTGAAAATACTTCGGGGAAGTCTTGGACAATTAAGACATTTTGAGGGTTTGCTTTTCCTACAAGCTGTGTGTCTAAAACGCTAGCTAAGAAGCACAAATACTCTCCACACAGGGAAGATCTAGTGTTAATAGAAGTCATCACAGACATTTCCTTACTCTTCTTAGAAGCTTGAAAGGTATGTTTCAAATTACCAGGGGGTTGAAAGCTAACTATTCCAGTTCTACAATTAATTGTGGCGTGGTGTTTAAACAACCAGTCCATACCTAGAATTACATCAAATCCTAATATATCCATAATTATAAGATCAGCAAGTAGACTTACGTTCCCTACTAACACGACACTGTCAAGCATCACCTGGTTAGACTGCATGCGTTCACCGGAAGGTAATGCAACACTAAACACATGCATGGAAGGGGTAAACTATACATCTAACTTAACAGCAAATGCAGATGCTATGAATGAATGCGTCGCACCAGAATCTATTAAAGTAAAAGCAGGCACAGAGTTAATCAATATAGTACCTGACACAACAGTGGGCTGTTCCTCACCCGACTCCGTCATGGAGAATATTCTTGGTTTAATCATAGTAGGGCCATTTTTAGGAACTGGACAGTCTCAGCTAATGTGGCCGACCTTGTTACAATTGTATCATCTGGTGATTCTAGGCTTCGAGCATTCCTTGAACGTGTGTCCAACCTCGTCACAGTTGAAGCACTTTCCAAAGCCCAGTCTGCATTCCCCCGGGTGGTTCTTCAAACACTTAGGACACTGGGAAAATTTCCTGACATTCTGTACCTTCCCTCCTGCTCCTTGGCTATTTTGGCCTTCAATTGGCCTCTTCGTTCCTCTTAGTTGGTGTGGCTGGTTAAACCTTTGTGGGACCTCCTTTGGTCCAGCACACTTCCTTTCAGCTTCTTCCACTTCCAGAGCAGTGGACACAACCTCGCTGAATGTCAAGCCTTTAATACCACAAAATTTATCCCCTCGGTAGATTTCTGGCTTCAGTCCATGCATAAATTTAAACACTTTATCCTCTTCCTTGTGAGCAAAATGTCCAACAAACCTGGACAAGGACTCAAATTGTCTTCTGTACTCGGCCATAGACCCTGTCTGCTTCAAGTTTAGAAACTCCAATTTCTTCGCGGTTTGGACTGTGCTGTTAAAATACTTCTCATAGAAGACGTCCTTGAACTGTGACCAAGGCATCGCCATAACATCAGTGGTGGTCTCTATTGTTTCCCACCAGAGTTGAGCTTCACCAGCCAAGTGGAATGTTGCCAACGTGACCTTGTCTCCTTCTCCAATGTTGACACACAAAAACATACTCTCAATCTTTCTAAGCCATCCATCAGCAATAACTGGATCAGATGACTGTCCATCAAACGTGGGTGGTCTTAGTCTCCGAAATCTATCTCCAGAATGTTCATTGCTAGAACCCGAGTTGGCACTTCCTTGCAACTCTCGGTTCAACAGTACTCCTAGTTGGTCAGACTGTTGGCGCACTAGATCAGTTTGCTGACGCACTAAATCCGTCAGCTGCCTAATCACACTAGGCTCCTCTTCCACTCTCACATTTGGCATTTCTCTTGGCACTCTAGGTCTCCCTGGGCGTCTGGCCATTGTACTAAATTCTTGTACAGGGTTAATTACACTTTTAAATATCTATTAACTAAGGTTAACATTAACACTTACAGTTGTTGAAGTACTTCCATGCAACGATTGGCACTGATAAGTAATCTTTTGAACGGTTTAACTGAATGTCTCTGATACCATACTGTAAGGCCCCGAATTTTATAAACCCGGTTCGTTACTCATAGCTCGAACATAACTAAGAAACTTTGGACTAAATTTAAAACATCGCTCGAAAGTCAAAATTTGACATTTTCTAAAACCTCAGAACATTTAAAGACTTGCAGCGGAAATCATTTGAGCAAAAATAGAGTTAAACAAAACCATAGAACAGTGCTTGAATAATCGGTTGGGATGTTAAGGAATAATCGGTCAAAAGAAATAAAGGTTTAAATCGCGAAATACTTTAAAAGTTGCAAGGGTCAAACGCATCTGCCGCTGAGCAAAATCAACGGAAGAGGCTGAAACAGATAGCAAAAGACTTCTTCCGGTGACTAAACTCACATCCACCGGTGACGTCAGCCGGATGATTTCCTTCATCCGATCGACTAACCTCACATCCACCGGTGACGTCAGCCGGATGATTTCCTTCATCCGATCGACTAACCTCACATCCACCGGTGACGTCAGCCGGATGATTTCCTTCATCCGATCGACTAACCTCACATCCACCGGTGACGTCAGCCGGATGATTTCCTTCATCCGATCGACTAACCTCACATCCACCGGTGACGTCAGCCGGATGATTTCCTTCATCCGATCGACTAACCTCACATCCACCGGTGACGTCAGCCGGATGATTTCCTTCATCCGATCGACTAACCTCACATCCACCGGTGACGTCAGCCGGATGATTTCCTTCATCCGATCGACTAACCTCACATCCACCGGTGACGTCAGCCGGATGATTTCCTTCATCCGATCGACTAACCTCACATCCACCGGTGACGTCAGCCGGATGATTTCCTTCATCCGATCGACTAACCTCACATCCACCGGTGACGTCAGCCGGATGATTTCCTTCATCCGATCGACTAACCTCACATCCACCGGTGACGTCAGCCGGATGATTTCCTTCATCCGATCGACTAACCTCACATCCACCGGTGACGTCAGCCGGATGATTTCCTTCATCCGATCGACTAACCTCACATCCACCGGTGACGTCAGCCGGATGATTTCCTTCATCCGATCGACTAACCTCACATCCACCGGTGACGTCAGCCGGATGATTTCCTTCATCCGATCGACTAACCTCACATCCACCGGTGACGTCAGCCGGATGATTTCCTTCATCCGATCGACTAACCTCACATCCACCGGTGACGTCAGCCGGATGATTTCCTTCATCCGATCGACTAACCTCACATCCACCGGTGACGTCAGCCGGATGATTTCCTTCATCCGATCGACTAACCTCACATCCACCGGTGACGTCAGCCGGATGATTTCCTTCATCCGATCGACTAACCTCACATCCACCGGTGACGTCAGCCGGATGATTTCCTTCATCCGATCGACTAACCTCACATCCACCGGTGACGTCAGCCGGATGATTTCCTTCATCCGATCGACTAACCTCACATCCACCGGTGACGTCAGCCGGATGATTTCCTTCATCCGATCGACTAACCTCACATCCACCGGTGACGTCAGCCGGATGATTTCCTTCATCCGATCGACTAACCTCACATCCACCGGTGACGTCAGCCGGATGATTTCCTTCATCCGATCGACTAACCTCACATCCACCGGTGACGTCAGCCGGATGATTTCCTTCATCCGATCGACTAACCTCACATCCACCGGTGACGTCAGCCGGATGATTTCCTTCATCCGATCGACTAACCTCACATCCACCGGTGACGTCAGCCGGATGATTTCCTTCATCCGATCGACTAACCTCACATCCACCGGTGACGTCAGCCGGATGATTTCCTTCATCCGATCGACTAACCTCACATCCACCGGTGACGTCAGCCGGATGATTTCCTTCATCCGATCGACTAAACCTCACATCCACCAGTGACGTCAGCCGGATGATTTCCTTCATCCGATCGACTAACCTCACATCCACCGGTGACGTCAGCCAGATGATTTCCTTCATCCGATCGACTAATCTCACATCCACCGGTGAACTTCATTCACCTATGATGGAACTTACCAACTTCACTCAAAGCATTCAAAACAACCTGACCCCAAATAACATTTGACATTCAACAAATAAACCATTACAAAGACAACATCTGTATCCTCGACATAACTTTGAAAATGATAAACTCCAACTACATTTAAATCACGTTTTCTTTGGCAGAGAAGAAATTCCCAAAGGTATCAAACTCAAATAACTACTAAGACTATCACCTACAAGACAAGTGTATAAGACCAACGAGGTAGTTTTATCAAAAGTCTCAAGGCATGGTAGTCAAAACATTAAAATCACTTCTGTCATTAGAAAACTCAACAGACTTAATCAATCATAGCTCCCTGAATCTTCACTTCTTCAGACACCAGTTAATCCGCCTCATCAGTATACCAAATCGAGGCAGAGAAGTGCTCCTCCAACTTCACCTATTCTTCAGCGAACTCGGTAAACACACCTGCTGTCACTTCTTCACCTACATCACAAAACTCGTCTATTAGCCTAATACTAAGTAAGTAAAGCAGTAATGAAATAAAATGATGATATCTGAATTCCTAAACATGGAATTTCTACTTTCTCATCTCAGTTGTTCATTCATCGTTTCTGTTCAGATCCCCCTGTGAAATTGGGAGTTAGATCAACTCTGCCAAAGTATAAATATCCACTGACTCATTAAGGGGCGGATTAATTCCTTAACAGTAATCTGATTCACATAGCTGTTTCCGATCCCCCTGTTCGATGGGAAGCGGATCAAATTTCCCAAAGTCTACATATCCATTGTCTCAATAAGGGGCGGATTATTTCCCTTAACAGTAAATCTGTTTCGCATAGCTGTTTTATTATGTTCATTCCTTACCATGCCAACATGCATTCAAATTCATTTTCGTATACTTTTAAAACATGATGCATAACATACAGATACATTCAAATAAACATATTCCTAATATTTTGTTATGTAGGCCCGAAGGCGCAAGCAAACTTCACTTACCTGGTCTCCTGGAAATCGCTCGGTTTCAACTACTTTGGAAGCCCTGTTCACCTAATGTCATAAACAAAATACCATTCAGATCTTCACTAAACCTCATCCTACACCATTCACAAACCTAAGGAGCTAGTTTAGAAGTTTGAATTATCGCACATTCTTGATTCAACACTAACCCGAACTCAACTCACTCACAGCATTCTCAAAAATACACTCATTGCACTCTCTCTGCTATCTAGCCACTAAATCTTAAAAAAACGAAGCGAAAACTTACCTAGTTTGAGGAAATGGAGATCGGAGGGGAAAATCACTTGGAGCTCTGTTGAGCTTGAGCTAAATACTGAGAAGGAAAATGAAGGAACAGTGGCGGCTAAACCTCATTAAACCTTTCCTTAAATACGTTATCCACAATAAATTTCAATTTACCATTTTATCCTTACTCATTCACTTATTAACCTAATCACTAAATCACTCAAATTTCAATTTTTTTTTAAAACATTCTCTATAAATGGAAAAGGTAAATCGGTTAATAGAAACTGTGTGTTACAAATAGTTCTAACATCATATTTCATTTTTTGCCAAAAGAAATGTTCTATCAAGACATTCAAAGTTTTGTCAATTCCGAAGTGTCTCATTAGTCCTCCACCATGTGTTTCTCTAACAAGCAATTTACGTAATGAGCATTTAGGTATACAAAGTTTATCTTTTCGAAATAAATACCCATCGTGTCTATATTATTTGGCACATGCAACTTTCTCACAAAGCTCACTACCTACTCCCACAACCCTCACAAGGCTCACTACCTACTCCCACAACCCTCACAAGGCTCACTACCTACTCCCACAACCCTCACAAAGCTCACTACCTACTCCCACAACCCTCACAAGCTCACTACCTACTCCCACAACCCTCACAAAGCTCACTACCTACTCCCACAACCCTCACAAGCTCACTACCTACTCCCACAACCCTCACAAAGCTCACTACCTACTCCCACAACCCTCACAAAGCTCACTACCTACTCCCACAACCCTCACAAAGCTCACTACCTACTCCCACAACCCTCACAAAGCTCACTACCTACTCCCACAACCCTCACAAGGCTCACTACCTACTCCCACAACCCTCACAAAGCTCACTACCTACTCCCACAACCCTCACAAGCTCACTACCTACTCCCACAACCCTCACAAGCTCACTACCTACTCCCACAACCCTCACAAGCTCACTACCTACTCCCACAACCCTCACAAGCTCACTACCTACTCCCACAACCCTCACAAGCTCACTACCTACTCCCACAACCCTCACAAGCTCACTACCTACTCCCACAACCCTCACAAGGCTCACTACCTACTCCCACAACCCTCACAAAGCTCACTACCTACTCCCACAACCCTCACAAAGCTCACTACCTACTCCCACAACCCTCACAAGCTCACTACCTACTCCCACAACCCTCACAAGGCTCACTACCTACTCCCACAACCCTCACAAGGCTCACTACCTACTCCCACAACCCTCACAAAGCTCACTACCTACTCCCACAACCCTCACAAAGCTCACTACCTACTCCCACAACCCTCACAAGCTCACTACCTACTCCCACAACCCTCACAAAGCTCACTACCTACTCCCACAACCCTCACAAGGCTCACTACCTACTCCCACAACCCTCACAAGGCTCACTACCTACTCCCACAACCCTCACAAGCTCACTACCTACTCCCACAACCCTCACAAGCTCACTACCTACTCCCACAACCCTCACAAAGCTCACTACCTACTCCCACAACCCTCACAAAGCTCACTACCTACTCCCACAACCCTCACAAGGCTCACTACCTACTCCCACAACCCTCACAAGGCTCACTACCTACTCCCACAACCCTCACAAAGCTCACTACCTACTCCCACAACCCTCACAAAGCTCACTACCTACTCCCACAACCCTCACAAAGCTCACTACCTACTCCCACAACCCTCACAAGCTCACTACCTACTCCCACA
Source organism: Begonia masoniana (assembly GCA_022432975.1). Classification (NCBI taxonomy): domain Eukaryota; kingdom Viridiplantae; phylum Streptophyta; class Magnoliopsida; order Cucurbitales; family Begoniaceae; genus Begonia; species Begonia masoniana. The sequence continues at coordinate 14,767,838 of CM039506.1, forward strand.
ACCCTCACAAAGCTCACTACCTACTCCCACAACCCTCACAAAGCTCACTACCTACTCCCACAACCCTCACAAGGCTCACTACCTACTCCCACAACCCTCACAAGCTCACTACCTACTCCCACAACCCTCACAAGCTCACTACCTACTCCCACAACCCTCACAAAGCTCACTACCTACTCCCACAACCCTCACAAGGCTCACTACCTACTCCCACAACCCTCACAAAGCTCACTACCTACTCCCACAACCCTCACAAGCTCACTACCTACTCCCACAACCCTCACAAAGCTCACTACCTACTCCCACAACCCTCACAAAGCTCACTACCTACTCCCACAACCCTCACAAAGCTCACTACCTACTCCCACAACCCTCACAAAGCTCACTACCTACTCCCACAACCCTCACAAGGCTCACTACCTACTCCCACAACCCTCACAAGCTCACTACCTACTCCCACAACCCTCACAAAGCTCACTACCTACTCCCACAACCCTCACAAAGCTCACTACCTACTCCCACAACCCTCACAAGCTCACTACCTACTCCCACAACCCTCACAAGGCTCACTACCTACTCCCACAACCCTCACAAAGCTCACTACCTACTCCCACAACCCTCACAAAGCTCACTACCTACTCCCACAACCCTCACAAGCTCACTACCTACTCCCACAACCCTCACAAGCTCACTACCTACTCCCACAACCCTCACAAAGCTCACTACCTACTCCCACAACCCTCACAAGGCTCACTACCTACTCCCACAACCCTCACAAAGCTCACTACCTACTCCCACAACCCTCACAAGCTCACTACCTACTCCCACAACCCTCACAAGCTCACTACCTACTCCCACAACCCTCACAAAGCTCACTACCTACTCCCACAACCCTCACAAAGCTCACTACCTACTCCCACAACCCTCACAAGCTCACTACCTACTCCCACAACCCTCACAAGGCTCACTACCTACTCCCACAACCCTCACAAGCTCACTACCTACATACAACCGTCCCACAACCCGCCCGTATGCAAGACTCACAACGTACAACTAACAATGACAACACTACACATACGTACCTATGGCCACAACACACACAAGACTCACATCCTACACTATGACCAACATCGACAGCTTCTCGTCAACATCTGTATTACGACCCACCACGTACGCAAGACTCACAACTTACCAACCATGACCCACAAACCTCACCCATACTGTACAAACCTAACGCACTTTACTACTCACCACGACGCCAACTTCCCACCACCAAAGACTCACCTCCGGCCCGAGTCCCACTCGGAATTCGCGGAGCACATCACCTCCGGCCCGAGTCTCACTCGAAATTCGCGGAGCACATCACCTCCGGCCCGAGTCTCACTCGAAATTCGCGGAGCACATCACCTCCGGCCCGAGTCTCACTCGGAATTCGCGGAGCACCTCACCTCTGGCCCGAGTCCCACTCGGAATTGGCGGAGCACATCATCTCCGGCCCGAGTCTCACTCGAAATTCGCGGAGCACATCACCTCCGGCCCGAGTCTCACTCGAAATTCGCGGAGCACATCACCTCCGGCCCGAGTCTCACTCGAAATTCGCGGAGCACATCACCTCCGGCCCGAGTCTCACTCGAAATTCGCGGAGCACATCACCTCCGGCCCGAGTCTCACTCGAAATTCGCGGAGCACATCACCTCCGGCCCGAGTCTCACTCGAAATTCGCGGAGCACATCACCTCCGGCCCGAGTCTCACTCGAAATTCGCGGAGCACATCACCTCCGGCCCGAGTCTCACTCGAAATTCGCGGAGCACCTCACCTCCGGCCCGAGTCCCACTCGGAATTCGCGGAGCACCTCACCTCCGGCCCGAGTCTCACTCGAAATTCGCGGAGCACCTCACCTCCGGCCCGAGTCTCACTCGAAATTCGCGGAGCACATCACCTCCGGCCCGAGTCTCACTCGAAATTCGCGGAGCACCTCACCTCCGGCCCGAGTCTCACTCGAAATTCGCGGAGCACATCACCTCCGGCCCGAGTCTCACTCGAAATTCGCGGAGCACCTCACCTCCGGCCCGAGTCTCACTCGAAATTCGCGGAGCACCTCACCTCCGGCCCGAGTCTCACTCGAAATTCGCGGAGCACCTCACCTCCGGCCCGAGTCCCACTCGGAATTCGCGGAGCACCTCACCTCCGGCCCGAGTCTCACTCGAAATTCGCGGAGCACATCACCTCCGGCCCGAGTCCCACTCGGAATTCGCGGAGCACATCACCTCCGGCCCGAGTCTCACTCGAAATTCGCGGAGCACATCACCTCCGGCCCGAGTCTCACTCGAAATTCGCGGAGCACATCACCTCCGGCCCGAGTCTCACTCGAAATTCGCGGAGCACATCACCTCCGGCCCGAGTCTCACTCGAAATTCGCGGAGCACCTCACCTCCGGCCCGAGTCTCACTCGAAATTCGCGGAGCACATCACCTCCGGCCCGAGTCTCACTCGAAATTCGCGGAGCACCTCACCTCCGGCCCGAGTCTCACTCGAAATTCGCGGAGCACCTCACCTCCGGCCCGAGTCTCACTCGAAATTCGCGGAGCACATCACCTCCGGCCCGAGTCTCACTCGAAATTCGCGGAGCACATCACCTCCGGCCCGAGTCCCACTCGGAATTCGCGGAGCACATCACCTCCGGCCCGAGTCTCACTCGAAATTCGCGGAGCACATCACCTCCGGCCCGAGTCTCACTCGAAATTCGCGGAGCACATCACCTCCGGCCCGAGTCTCACTCGAAATTCGCGGAGCACATCACCTCCGGCCCGAGTCTCACTCGAAATTCGCGGAGCACCTCACCTCCGGCCCGAGTCTCACTCGAAATTCGCGGAGCACATCACCTCCGGCCCGAGTCTCACTCGAAATTCGCGGAGCACATCACCTCCGGCCCGAGTCCCACTCGGAATTCGCGGAGCACATCACCTCCGGCCCGAGTCTCACTCGAAATTCGCGGAGCACATCACCTCCGGCCCGAGTCTCACTCGAAATTCGCGGAGCACCTCACCTCCGGCCCGAGTCCCACTCGGAATTCGCGGAGCACCTCACCTCCGGCCCGAGTCTCACTCGAAATTCGCGGAGCACATCACCTCCGGCCCGAGTCTCACTCGAAATTCGCGGAGCACCTCACCTCCGGCCCGAGTCTCACTCGAAATTCGCGGAGCACATCACCTCCGGCCCGAGTCCCACTCGGAATTCGCGGAGCACCTCACCTCCGGCCCGAGTCTCACTCGAAATTCGCGGAGCACATCACCTCCGGCCCGAGTCTCACTCGAAATTCGCGGAGCACATCACCTCCGGCCCGAGTCCCACTCGGAATTCGCGGAGCACCTCACCTCCGGCCCGAGTCTCACTCGAAATTCGCGGAGCACCTCACCTCCGGCCCGAGTCTCACTCGAAATTCGCGGAGCACATCACCTCCGGCCCGAGTCCCACTCGGAATTCGCGGAGCACCTCACCTCCGGCCCGAGTCTCACTCGAAATTCGCGGAGCACCTCACCTCCGGCCCGAGTCTCACTCGAAATTCGCGGAGCACCTCACCTCCGGCCCGAGTCTCACTCGAAATTCGCGGAGCACCTCACCTCCGGCCCGAGTCTCACTCGAAATTCGCGGAGCACATCACCTCCGGCCCGAGTCTCACTCGAAATTCGCGGAGCACATCACCTCCGGCCCGAGTCTCACTCGAAATTCGCGGAGCACATCACCTCCGGCCCGAGTCTCACTCGAAATTCGCGGAGCACCTCACCTCCGGCCCGAGTCTCACTCGAAATTCGCGGAGCACATCACCTCCGGCCCGAGTCTCACTCGAAATTCGCGGAGCACATCACCTCCGGCCCGAGTCTCACTCGAAATTCGCGGAGCACATCACCTCCGGCCCGAGTCTCACTCGAAATTCGCGGAGCACCTCACCTCCGGCCCGAGTCTCACTCGAAATTCGCGGAGCACCTCACCTCCGGCCCGAGTCTCACTCGAAATTCGCGGAGCACCTCACCTCCGGCCCGAGTCTCACTCGAAATTCGCGGAGCACCTCACCTCCGGCCCGAGTCTCACTCGAAATTCGCGGAGCACATCACCTCCGGCCCGAGTCTCACTCGAAATTCGCGGAGCACATCACCTCCGGCCCGAGTCCCACTCGGAATTCGCGGAGCACATCACCTCCGGCCCGAGTCTCACTCAGAATTCGCGGAGCACATCACCTCCGGCCCGAGTCCCACTCGGAATTCGTGGAGCACATCACCTCCGGCCCGAGTCTCACTCGAAATTCGCGGAGCACATCACCTCCGGCCCGAGTCTCACTCGAAATTCGCGGAGCACCTCACCTCCGGCCCGAGTCTCACTCGAAATTCGCGGAGCACATCACCTCCGGCCGAGTCTCACTCGAAATTCGCGGAGCACCTCACCTCCGGCCCGAGTCTCACTCGAAATTCGCGGAGCACATCACCTCCGGCCCGAGTCTCACTCGAAATTCGCGGAGCACCTCACCTCCGGCCCGAGTCTCACTCGAAATTCGCGGAGCACATCACCTCCGGCCCGAGTCTCACTCGAAATTCGCGGAGCACCTCACCTCCGGCCCGAGTCCCACTCGGAATTCGCGGAGCACATCACCTCCGGCCGAGTCTCACTCGAAATTCGCGGAGCACCTCACCTCCGGCCCGAGTCTCACTCGAAATTCGCGGAGCACCTCACCTCGGCCCGAGTCCCACTCGGAATTCGCGGAGCACATCACCTCCGGCCCGAGTCTAACTCGAAATTCGCAGAGCACGTCACCTCTAGCCCGAGTCCCACTCGGAATTCATGGAGCACATCACCTCCGGCCTGAGTCTCACTCAGAATTCGCGGAGCACATCACCTCCGGCCCGAGTCTCACTCAGAATTCGCGGAGCACCTCACCTCCGGCCCGAGTTTCACTCGAAATTCGCGGAGCACCTCACCTTCGGCCCGAGTCCCACTCGGAATTCGCAGAGCACATCACCTCTGGCCCGAGTTTCACTCGGAATTCGCGGAGCACATAACCTCCGGCCTAAGTCTCACTCGGAATTCGCGGAGCACCTCACCTCCGGCCCGAGTCCCACTCGGAATTCGTAGAGCACATCACCTCCGACCCGAGTCTCACTAGAAATTCGCAGAGCACATAACCTCCGGCCCGAGTCTCACTCGAAATTTGCGGAGCACCTCACCTCCGGCCCGAGTCCCACTCGGAATTCGCGGAGCACATCACCTCCGGCCTGAGTTTTACTCGGAATTCACGGAGCACATAACCTTTGGCCCGAGTCTCACTCGAAATTCGCAGAGCACCTCACCTCCGGCCCGAGTCCCACTCAGAATTCGCGGAGCACATCACCTCCGGCCCGAGTTCCACTCGGAATTCGCGGAGCACCTCACATACAGACTACTCAAAACGTGTTTACGACTCACAACATGCAACCAACTGTGGTATAGGCCCCTTCTGGGCGACTCTCAAGCATTACATCCACACTACTACTTACCTGGCATCCTATCTTGCTGAGAATGTTCAGTTTCTTGCCCACCTACGGATCGACCTACGAAAAAATTCAAACCTCATCAAAATCAAACTTACATTCACCAATTACTCTCAAACTACTACTTCGAGTCTAATCCAACTAAAATCTAACTAAACGGCCACTAATTTGAGTTCGATAAAAACCGACCCGAAACTTCAAACGTGCATAACTTTCGCATCGGTTATCGGAATCAAACGATTCCAGCGGCCACGTACTCCTCTAATAACCTATTTTAACCTGCCAAAAGGAATTTTAAAACAAACGATCGCAACTAAGTCAAAAATGGCAAAACCCGATTCTGCCCTTAACCAAAAAATTCCCTTTTTTTGGTTTTTCATCAAATCTCCTTCATTTCCTCACAAATCACTCCCCCTAACATCCAATTAACATAACCTAACAAGAAAAACCTGAATTTCACACAAAAACCCGAGGCTCCAAAAACATTGCCCTCAGTTTTTAGCTCCTCCCAAGCTACACACTGCTCGGCAGTCTCGCCGGTGTTGAGCTCGGTTTTTCTGACGCCAAGAACGGCCAAAAAGGGCCGATGATCGGAGCTCAACGCAGCTCGTCACCCTCAGCCACAAACTGAGCAAGAACAGGGCAAACAAATCGAGCCTTACCTGTCGGTTCGTGCGCGGAGAAAGTTGGACCCTGGTCGTCGCCGTCGTCTAGCCAGAAGAACGCCAAAATCGCCGATGAACGGCTCTCCTGCGCCGCCCCGCGTCGATCCTCCGCTCCCCTATTCTCCTCTCGGCCTTCGGGCACTCGAACAACAGAATGGCCTTCGAGCCATTCTGTTGTTTTGTGTTTTTTTTAATTATAATAATAATAATAAAAATTAACCATTAATTAATCCTCATTTACCGTTTTGCCCTCCCGTGTTTTCCGAACCATTTCGACTTTCGTTAAATCTCGTTCTTAATTATAACCCCGGCTTAATTTCTTTGGGAATACTTGAACCTAAATTAAGAAACCATTCACTTTTCTTTTAAATTAATTAAAACAACCTATTTTATTTATTTATTTATTTATTTTAACTAATTTACTAAATCGTCCTCACGTGTTTAAACTTCCATATTCTCGTTAAATTCTAGTCCACTCGGCCCGTTAAATATATATATATTTTTTTTCAAATAAAATCCAAATTTTAATAAGCTATTTAACCCGTTGAAATCTCTCACAAAATCCTAACAAAACTTTTAATTTTATTCAATAAAATTTCCAAGTTATTACAATATGATTCATACAAATTCTTAATAAATTGAAATCCTAACAATTTAGATTGTAAAGAATTGATTAAAACGTACCTCATTGACAACGCATCAGCGACTATGTTGTCCTTACCTTTTTTGTAATGGATGACATATGGAAAGATCTTGATGAATTCCATCGACTTGGCGTGTCTCTTATGCAATTTACCTTGCGACTTTAGGTGCTTCAAACTCTCGTGATCAGAATGAATGATAAACTCCTTGGGACACAAATAGTGTTGCCATGTTTGTAACGTCCTTACCAAAACGTAGAGTTTCTTGTTGTATGTTGGATAATTTAATGCCGCCCCACTAAGATTTTCACTGAAGTAAACAATCGGCGTCATTTCCTGCATCAAAACACCTTCAATTTCCTTTTTCGGCGTCACATTCGATTTCAAATGTTTAATCAAAATTTGATAAGACTAGAAGGGGAGGATTAGTTAGTTTCTCTTTTAACAAATTAAATGCTTTTTCATGTACTTCGGTCGAGTTAAATTCAACATTCTTTTTAACTAATTCATTTATAGGTGCCGCAATAGTGCTAAAGTCTCTCAGAAATCTTCTATAAAAGCTAGTCAAGCCATGAAATCTACGTACCTCATTTGCGTTCTTTGGTGTGGGCCATCCTTGATTGCTCTTACATTTTCCTCATCCACAGATACTCCCTTTGAGCTAACTACAAAACTGAGAAAAACTACCGATTCCATGCAAAAGGTACACTTTTTAAGATTAGCGTACAATAGATTCGATTTTAACACACTAAATACAGATCTCAAATGCTTAACATGTTCGTCAAGTGACTTACTATACACTAAAATATCTTCAACGTAGACCATAACAAATTTTCCAATAAATTGCATTAAAACATGATTCATCAATCTCATAAATGTGCTCGGTGCATTAGTTAGTCCAAACGGCATAACTAACCATTCATAAAGACCATATTTTGTTTTAAAAGCTGTTTTCCATTCATCTCCTTGTTTCATGCAAATTTGATAATATCTGTTTTTTAAATCAATTTTGGAAAACATATATGCATCATACAGTTCATCAAGCATATCATCAAGGCGAGGAATAGGGTGTCGATACTTTACCATAATTTTATTTACCGCTCGGCAATCGACGCACATTCTCCAGGTGCCGTCCTTTTTCGGAACCAATATCACCAGAATCGAGCATGGGCTAAGACTCTCCTTCACTAGGCCTTTCTCTACCAACTCATCAACTTGCCTTTGAATTTCCTTGGTTTCCTCTGGATTTGCTTGGCATGTAGGTCGGTTCGGGATCGTCGCTCCGGGGATGAAGTCGATTTGATGCTCGATTCCCCTAAGCGGGGGAACTCCTTTAGGTAATTCCTCTAGAAATATGTCTCAAATTCCTGCAAAAGAGAGGTAACACTTATGGGAAGAAATTCATTAGTGGAAAAATAAACATTTTTGTAGAGTAATAAAATCATCTCCTCACCTTTCTTAACAAGTGCACTTTTTTTTCTCTCTTCTCCTCATTTCTTCTTCCTTCCTCCAATTTCTTTTCTTCCCCTTTGCCTTTTTTGCTTTCTTTATTTATGGCTTTTCTCTCATCATCTTTTTTGTCTCCTCTTTCTTTTTCGCCTTTTTTCTTCTCTTCTTTCATGCTTGAATTTTCGACTACGCCATTTTTTTCATTTTCCCACCTTTTTCATTGAAGCTTTTGTCATTTTGGATTTCTTTGGCAATCCTCTCTTGATCCAAGCTTGCTTTCCACGGTGGTAATGGTTTTAGTATTACCAACCTCCAATTTTGAGTAAGCGAATACTCATTTTTGCCATTATGCTTAACCATTCTATCATATTGCCATGGTCTTCCTAATAGGATGTGAGTTACTTGCATTGGTAGTAAGTCATACAAAATCTCATCTTTGTACTTCCCGATTGATAATGTGATGTTTACTTGTCTTGTTACTCTAATTTTTCCACAATCGCTCAACCACTGCAATTTGTACGACTTTGGGTGTCGCTTGGTTTTCAAATTTAACTTTTAGACAATAACGCACTAGTTACGTTTGTGCAACTTTCGTTATCAATGATCATGCTACATACCTTGTTGTTGACATGACACCTAATATGAAAGATGTTTTCCCTTTGGGCTTTGTCGTCGTCCTCCTTAATTTGTACACTTAAGGCTCTCCTTGTGACTGATAAATCTTCTTTGACCGGCTCCTCCATGTCTACATCACTACAATCTTCGAGTGATGGTGTAACGACCGCCTGGCAATGTCGGTGGGACCTGTGGGCCGAACTGCACGACTTGACCCCGCGTATGGTGAGATCTAGAACGGGGTGACGTGCCAGCGATGTACGGCTGGGCGGTCGTTACAAAAAAGGTGCCTTTTTTGTAACGACCCAACCCCCTGAATGGGCCAGGTCCGTGCAGTCCGGCCCACTAGCCAACTGACACTGCCACTACCTACAGTGGTTTCCCTCTCACAATCTTCTCCCACCACCTGGTAAATGAGAGTTTTTGCCTTCCCAGAGATTAGAACCCTGGCCCCCAATTCTACATAACCAAGGGTTCACCATCTCTGGTACCACTTGAGCTATGGTGGGAGAAGATCGTGAGTACACGTGGGACGACCTGAGGGAAACCACGTGGCAGTGTCGGTTGGATAGTGGGCCGGACTGCACGGCCTGGCCCATCGGGGGGTTGGGTCGTTATAGATGGCATTTCGTTATCGCTTGAACTCACACTTATTATATCGTCATTCTCAAAGAAGACCATCGCACGCTTATTGGGAGATTTCGGTGCGATGTGCCCAATTCCTTGGCATCGATAACACTTGACTTCTCTAGTCCAAGTTAGTGTTGGAACCTCGCTCTTTCCTTTCGGTGGGTTGAAGTTATTAGCCATGATTTTCTCTTTGTGGTCCTCCCTTGGGTTTGGCTTCTCTTCTTTCCAATTTGGTTTCCACGAACTATTTGACGTAGTGTTTACCTTTGTACTTTTCTTAGCATTTAGTTGTCGTTCGACTTTGATCGCCTTGTGTTGTAATTCCTCTATGTCCAAATAGTGTTGCAAATCTACTATGTCAGCAATTTCTCGATTAAGTCCTCCCACAAACCTTGCCATCGTAGCTTCTTCATCCTTGTTAACGTCAGCTTTTATCATGGCCATCTCCATTTCTTTACAATACTCCTCCACACTTTTATATCATTGAGTAAGGCCTTGAAGTTTTCGACACAAATCCCTGTAATAATATGACGGGACATACCTTTTTCTCATGATTTTTTGCACACTTTCCCATGTGCGGATCGGGGTTTCTCCGTTTCGTCTCCGAGTTTTGACTAGTTGATCCCACTAGATGCTGGCATAATTGGTGAACTCTATTGTGACCAACCTAACCTTTTTTTTCTCCGTGTAGTTTCGATATTCGAGTAAAGAATCGACTTTCCTTTCCCATTCCAAATAGGCTTTGGGACCACTTTTCCCTTGGAAGGCTGTGATGTTGACGTTGATATCGCTAAGATCTCCATCCTCTCGATCGTTCCTATCGTATCTTTTCTTTGTTTTGGCTTTTCATCGTGGTCATAGTAGTCGTCAAACTTTCATTCACAAGAATTTGTAGAGGACAGTATCTCCAAACGTTCCATCCTTCGATTAAGAGCCCGTATTGATCGTGTATGGCCCTCATGAATATCCTTATATTAATCTCATTCTCTTCTCCGCTCATGATTCTGAATTTTTTTTTTTAATAAATAACGCAAAAGGTAAATTGTGAAATTTGAATTTGCGAATGTAATATCCGGCTTGTACGGATTTTTGGATTTAATATATTATATTGATATATTATATTATTAGATGACATTTTTGTAAATATGTCAAATAAGGTCCATTTCACAAAAAGAAAGCGTCATTATGACCCTAACAGATAATAAGAATTTTAAGGAAATTATGAGAATTTTCGGAGTTTAAACGTTATATTCCGAGTAATTACGTCTTTCGTAAAGTAATTGACGTTTTAGTAAAAATAGTAAACGAGGTCCGAATTGCGAACAGACAGTTTTGAATAAACCCTATCGGTGAATTGGACTTATTGGCGAAGTATGGAAGTTTGGGGAAATCCGAATCGTTGGACGATTAACGAAACGAAGGACGAAACAAATAGATTTAAGTAAGAAGGGCAAAATGGTAATTTGCAAATCTATTTTATAAAACATCACAAATCATTTTCTCTCCCTCACTTTCTCTCCTCTCCTCCTCTGGATCGCACGAACAGGGAGCTCTCCCTCCTCACGGCCGCCGGCGATTTTCGAAGATCCGAGCTCCGTCCGACCTCCGATCAACTCCGATCCTTCACGGTTTCTTCCCCTCTCGCTACTCTCGGTATGTAGCTCCAATCTCTGAGCGTTTATTTTGAGTTTTCGGTTCGATTTAGGGTTAGGGTTTCAATTAGGGTTTCGACGAAAAACGCGAATTAGGGTTCGTAATTAATAGGTTAGCCTTGATTAAGTATATATCGAACGTATTGGACGTTATTGGACGAAGAAAAATGAATTTGTGAAAAAGTTAAAATTAGTAGATTTTCGGGTTTTTGGGAAAAACTCGTAAATGGAGGATTTTTGGATTATCGAGCATTAGTCGACGTTCTAAATGCTTTAATTAGCTAAGTTTGAGGAATTAGGAGAATTCTTTAGTTAAGGTTTGAAATTTGGACGTTAGAAGCTCGAATTGGTTTTTAACTATGAATGTTGTGTTTTGCCCAGACGAACGACGCTCGTGGACGGAACTCAGTGTGCTACGGACGTCAGGTAAGTCTTCGCGTCTTGTTTGGCCGATTGGCCTACACCATATGATTTTAGGTTGTTCGAGGAAATTGGTGAATTGTTGTTTAAATTGCTTTGGTTGGGTAGTTAGGTTATTCGTTTTATAGGTTGCTTGTTTACCGTCTTGATGGTACATACGTTGTTTGCTTATACTCTGCTCATGTTATAGTATTGCACATGTTCACGCATCATGGTTTCTGAAAAGCATGAAAAAGGAATTTGTATGCATGTTTTCATAAAAAGGAAAAGGATAATGAAAAGTAATGAATGTCTGTAATCTGTAATCTGTAATCTGTCTGGTCATGAGCGGTTGCGGTGGTTCAGACATGGCTGCAAGGGGAGCATGTTCTTCCCCCCGGTTAGATACGAGGGGCTATCCAATCGCCGGATGTGCCGCTCCTATCTAGCGAGAGTGAAGCCCCGGTGACGTTTATGAAATGAAATGAAATGAAATGAAATGAAATGAAATGAATAGCGAAAAGGTAGGAAGCATGTTTTTTTTACGAATGGCACGCATAGCATGCATTGCATTCACGTAGACTTACTGAGCCTTAAGCTCACGACTTATTTTTATGGTGTAGGTGACCTCTACACAGGTGAGGATGAGATCCCTCCACCCGAGGCATGATCGGTTGAAGAAAGATGGCCCGCGGGAGTGTGCTGAGTAGTCGAGGCGCGTTTTGACCCGTGGGGACGTAGGTATATGTTTTGGGAACATGATATGAATTGTATAGCTGAATTATATTAGGATGCTTGGATTTGGTTAGTTAATAGGTTAATGTTTTGACGTTTTGAAACCTGTTTTATAACTGTTTGGTAAATGTATTTAAAACGTTTGTTATTAGTGTTATCGAAGTGTTTTGAATGATTTTAAATGGTTACGGGTATGCTCGGTTTTTGGAGCTATCCACGCAGTTGGACTTCGCCAAGTTCGCCGTAATACGATTGAGTTTAGAATACGTTTGAGTGGGATTGAAGCTATGAATTGGTTGATAATGATGATGAATGTAATGAATGAAATGTGAAAATGTTGAAGGAGAAGTGAAGTGAATTGCTCTCTGGAATCGGATTCCAGAGAGCTAAGTTTGTGTTCTGCTCTCTGGAATTCCAGAGAGCTATGTATTGAACGAAAACAGAAGAAAGAGAAAAGGGGAAGTCTGATCGCTGGGCGATCGCTGCATGGTGTGCAGCGATCGATCTCTGCAGCAAGCAGAGATCGATCGCTGCTCTGCTTGCTGCCTTGGCAGCTACATGCAGCGATCGATCTCTGCTTGATGCAGAGATCGATCGTTGTTTGGCCACCTTCAGCGATCGGCGATCGGTCTCTGCCTAAGGCAGAGACCGATCGCCAACTTGGAAATGCATTTCGAGGGCAGAATCCTAATTCTGCCCTCCCACTTTTCTGAATGAATTTTAAATACTTTACTTAAATATTTTAAGTTTTATTTAGTTAATAAACGTTTTGTTTTAAATGCTTTAAAAGTTCAATTTTAATTCCGATTTCAATTCTGATTTAGTTTCCGCTTAAGAATAAGTTTAAAAGATTAAAATGAAAAATGTTATTACGGAAATACGGGTAGGGTATATGGGGTGTTACAGCGAAATTCTAAATGATTGAATTGAAATACGGAAATTTAAATGACTGAATTGAGATGCAAAAATTTAAAGGACTGAATTGAAATGTAGAAATTCAAATGACTGAATTGAAATGCAAAAATTTAAATGATTGAATTGAAATACAGAAATTCAAATAACTGAATTGAAATGCATAAATTTAAATGGACTTCTCTTCTCCCTCACGTGTTTACACTCATTCAATGTCACTCTACTCGTGTTTCGCTCAAAATTTTGGCTTTTATAAGATATTCTCACACTCGTCTTTTACCACTCAATCTCTTCTTTAGGATCATAAAGTTAGAACCTAATCAATATGCAATCCAACAAGTGCAACGTGAAAATTTCAAACTTTCAAACTTAAGATCCAACTTTCAAGAATAGATATGAGTCAAACCACTAAAGGAATTTGCTAGAATCGATCTCTGGATATAACGTTTTGGGAAGCTTGAATAGTTTCCGGTTGTGAATCCTCGATACTAATGAGGTATTCTTACGGTTTTTTTTGGAATCTTCGGGATTTTTTTTTTGAACTAAAAGCGAAAGTAAAAGAATCAAAAGGTTTTGTGGAGAAGAGACAAAGAAAATAATGAGAACGATAAAGATAGCTTCTCTGAATCGAAGAACCTTCGCTCTGATACCAAATGATGCGAAACCTAAGATATTAGAGATCATAGACCCAACACGCAATGCAAAATTCAAAGGAAATGAGGCCTTTATTGATTCGAAAGAACAAGAAAAAGAAACTTGACCCAATCGAAAAGTTAACAATGGAACCGAAGTTATCAGAAAAGTAGCTAGACCTGAACCAAACTCGTTGGTTGAACCTAAGCTATCAAGTTCTATCTTTTCAAGAATACACTTGAAGAAGATGAAGTTCTAATCTAAGAAAGAGAATTATAAAGATCTCAACTCAAAGAAAAAACTTCATTTAAAAAAATCAATTCATTCAAAAGTCCTAAAATCTATTACAAGCCTCCCTTAAATAGGCAAATGTATAAATTTAATAAGGTAATAATATAATTAGAACTGATAAAATATCCTAATTAGACAATAGGAAAGTTTCTAAAAACAAGAAAAGGAAAATTGTGATTTGGAAAGTGGTGTCAGTGGATGGTGACCGCGGAAATTAGGTTTAAGTAGTATGAGCCCCGAGTTTAATTCAGATTGTGGGCCTAGCCCAATGATGTGGCACTTGTAAGAACTTTGAAGTTAAAAAACTTGGGCCAGAGTAGTGCCATATTGGATGACCATATGGGAAATCTTTATTTTTGAGACATCTTTTACGTTTTGGGCTTCGTTCGGGGCTTCTTTTCCAATCCTTGCTTCTTCATCAACACTTAGTAATATTATGGCTCGTTGTACATCTTGTGATAATTCCTTTTCTTGGATGTCTTTGATTAAAATTTGTAGTCATTTGTTTATTTTCATTGTTCTTGATCTCGACATTGGTCCTCCTATGTTCATCAATGGGTCTTGGCTCCCTATTGCTTCTTGATTGTCCTTGGTTGCTCTTTTGACTACATCAATTATGATTTATGACAATTAATAGAAAATGGACCTTATGCTCCCGTTAAACTAGAAAAAGGGCTTAAATATTCCTAAATTTCCCTTTGAGTTTGATGATATCGATAAACAAAAATTTTGCTTAAATGCTAAGGCAATGAATACTCTATATTGTGCTTTAAATAGAGATGAGTTCAATAGAGTGCAAGAGTGTGATAATGCATGTGAGATATGGAAATTGCTTGAGATCACACACAAGAGCACTAATCAAGTTAAAAAAAAAGTAAATTGAGCATGCTAGTACATGAACATGAATTATTTTCCATGGAAAATAATGAAACAATTAGCCAAATGTTTACTCGTTTTACTAATATTCTTAATGGCTTGAAAGCTATTGGTAGGACATATCCAAATGAGGAATGTGTGAGGGAAATTCTTAGGTGCTTACCAAGAACATGGCAACCCAAAATGACGGCAATCTAAAAAGCTCGTGATCTTAAAGTATTGAAGATGGAAGAGCTCATTGGATTCCTTATGACTCACGAAATCACAATGAGGGTGAACTGAATAGAAGAGCAAAAGGAGATAGAGCCCTCAAAGCCTCATCAAGTGTAGCACCCGGTTTTATCACAATCTAATTACTTAATCAAATCGTGAGACATTATTTTTATGGAGAATTAATGACTAGGTTAATGTATGACTAAGGGAGGGCAGTATGGTAATCTGATAGTAATAAAGGTTAACGTATTTAAGGAAACTATTAATGAAGTAGCCGCCACTGTTTATTTCATTTCCCCTCCATTCTCAGCTCCTCAGCTTAGCAGAGTGCGACAGGAGACCCCCTTCGACTTCCTCCAGCGATTTCCTCCGAACTCGGTGAGTTTTGCTTCTAATTCTTGTTACATTGTATTATGAGGTTTTGAGAAGGCGGTAAGCGAGTGGTGGTTTCGGTTTAAGTTGAAATCGGGAATGCACAATGACTAGAGTTCCCAAAACAGTTTCCCTTAGATTTCTAGTGGTTTGGAATGAAGATTAGATTGAATTTAATGTATGCTCTGTCTATGGTTTTAGGTTTGAGTAATACCTGAAGTAGCTTGCAACCAAGTTTTTCCAGGAGACCAGGTAAGTAGAGTTTGCATGTGCCTTCGGGCCTACATCACAAAACAGTCGGATTTGTGTGTGCATGAATGAATGTTTCTTTTCAGTTACCATGCATCATATTTTGAAAGAAAAAAGAAAATGAATTTACATGAAGTAGCATGGTGAGATGTGAACAGATGGTAACAGTATACTTTTAAGGGAATTAATTCGCCCCTTAATCGAACATACGGATTCATACCCTGGGAAAATTGATCCACCTCCCATTGTATCAGGGATCAAATCAGCTGTTAAGGGAATTAATCCGTCCCTTAATTGAATATAGGGATTCATACCCTGGGAAAATTGATCCACCTCCCATTGTATCAGGGATCAAATCAGCTGTTAAGGGAATTAATCCGCCTCTTAATTGAATATATGGATTCATACCCTGGGAAAATTGATCCACCTCCCATTGTATCAGGAATCATTAGACCAGTGAACGAATGCAACATAACTGAAGAATGAAAGTAGAAACTGCATATTTAGGATTTACATTTCAGTACACATTTCATTTCTTGCTTTACTTGCTTAGCATTAGACTAATAGATGAGTTTTGTGATGTAGGTGAAGAGATTACTGCAGGTGAATTTCCCGTGTGCACAGATCAGTAGATGTGGTTGGAGGGGTACATTCATGCTCCGGTCTGGTAAACTGATGAGGCGGGTTAACTGGTGTCAGCGGTTGTGAAGGTCTAATTGATAATGATTCAATCTGAGTACATTGAGTTTTCATGACAGTAGTGGTAGCAACCTTTTGAATTAGTTTTGGAGATTTCCTGTCATTAGTGTTCCGTTGGATTTTATAATGTTGTTTTTACTGAATTTAAGCAATACAATAATTTAAACTGCCTATGAATGGTTTTTGGTAAAATGCTTAAGTCCTTTTGATAGTCGGGACTTTCTTGATTTATAGTAAAGTCTACTGCCATGTTGTTTGGTCCATCGGTAGGAGAAAGTTGTGTTGTTGTCTATCGGAAGATGCCTTAAGAAAAGTCGTCGGATGATGTAGGTTAATTCTATCGGAAGATGCCTTAAGAATAGTCATCGGATGATGTCTCAGTAAAGTCACCGGTACATGAGGTTTGTTCCATCGGAAGATGTAGGATTTGCCCTACCGATATGAGTGGGTACTACGTTTGACGTTTAGTGATCGGCACATGCGTGCTGACGTCATCGAAAGATGTAGGTTTAAGTCTATCGGATGATGTCTCAGTAAACTCATCGGCAGATGCGAGCTGACGTCATCGGAAGATGTAGGTCTAAGTCCATCGGATGATGTCTCAGTAAACTCATCGGCAGATGCGTGCTAACGTCATCGGAAGATGTAGAGTGCATTTTGTTGTTTAGTCACCGGTAGATACAGTCTACCGAGAGATGTCCTTTGTTTTTCATTCGTCTGACGTCATCGGCAAGAGTCTTCTATTTTGGTTGTTTTCTGCTTCTTCCGTTGACTTTATCAATCGGCAGATGTGTTTGACTTCTACGACTTCTCTAGTATTTCGCTGTTTAAACTAGAATTTTCAAATTTCCGATTGTTTCTTAACAATTCAACAGCATTTCGTAGTTTTGTATAACTTCCTTGTGGTTCAAATGATTTCCGCTGCAAGCATTTAAATGTTTTGAAGTTTATTTCTTTTTAAAAAAAAAATGTTAAATTTAGACTTTCGAGAGAGTTTTAAATTTAGTCCAAGGTTTCTTAGTTATGTACGGCTTATGTGTAACAAACCGGGTTCAGAGAACTCGGGGCGTTACAGTATGGTATCAGAGACATTCAGTTAAACCGTTCAAAAGATTACTCATCAGTGCCAATCGTTGCATGGAAGTGCTCCAACAACTGTAAGTGTTTACGTTAACCTTAGTTATTAGGTATTTATGAACATATTTAACTTTATTCAGGAATTTAGCAAAATGGCTAGACGACCAGGAAGGCCGAGGATACCAAGAGAGATACCAAGTCCAAGACGTGAGGAGGACTCTAGTGTAATCAGACAGCTGACAGAATTGATGCGTCAACAGACTGATATAGTGCGTCAACAGTCTGACCAATTAGGTGTGTTGTTGAACCGAGAAGCACAAGGAAGTGCCAACTCGGGTTCTAGTGGTGAACATTCTGGAGATAGGTTCAGGAGGCTAAGACCACCCACGTTTGATGGACAGTCAACTGATCCAGTTATTGCTGAAGGATGGCTTAGAAAGATTGAAAGCATGTTTAGGTGTGCCAACATTGGAGAAGGAGAAAAAGTCACGTTGGCAACCTTTTATTTAGCTGGTGAAGCTCAACTCTGGTGGGAAACAATAGAGACCACCACCGATGTTTTGACGATGCCCTGGTCACGATTCAAAGACATTTTCTATGAGAAGTATTTCAACAGCACAGTCCAGACCGCGAAGAAGTTAGAATTTCTGAACCTGAAGCAGACCGGGTCTGTGGCCGAGTATAGTAGGCAGTTCGAGTCCCTGTCTAGGTTTGCTGGCCATTTTGCTCACAAAGACGAGGATAAGGTGTTCAAATTTGTGCATGGGCTGAAGCCAGAAATTTACCGAGGAGTTAAATTTTGTGGTATTAAAGGTTTGACATTAAGTGAGGTAGTGTCCACTGCTCTGGAACTGGAAGAGGCTGAAGGGAAGTGTGCTGGACCAAAGGAGGCCCCGCAAAGGTTTAACCAGCCACACCAACAAAGGGGAACGAAGAGGCCAAGTGAAGGCCAAAATAGCCAGGGAGCAGGAAGGAAAGTGCAGAATGTCAAGAATTTTCCCCAATGTCCAACATGTTTGAAGAATCACCCGGGGGAATGTAGGTGGACTTCTAGAAGGTGTTTCAACTGTGAGGAGGTTGGACACTCATTCAAAGACTGCACTAAGCCCAGAGTCCTTCGATGCTTCAACTGTAACAAGCCGGGACACATTGTTAGAGATTGCCCAACGTCGAAGAGTGGCCCTGCTAGGATAAAGCCGAGAATATTTTCCATGGTAGAGTCAAGAGAAGAGGACCAGCCTGCTGTGGTGTCAGGTACTATATTGATCAACTCTGTACCTGCTTTTACTTTGATAGATTCGGGTGCAACACATTCTTTTATAGCCTCTGCTTTTGCTGATAAGCTAGATGTACGGTTTGCTCCTTCTGAACATATGTTTAGCGTAGCATTACCTTCTGGTGAGCGCATGCACTCTAACCAGGTGATGCTTGATAGTAATGTGTTAGTAGGGAATGTAAGTCTACCTGCTGATCTTATAATCATGGATATAATAGGATTTGATGTAATCTTAGGAATGAACTGGTTGTTTAAACATCACGCCACAATTGATTGTAGAACTGGAGTAGTTAGCTTTCACCCCCCTGGTAAGTTGAAACATACCTTTCAAGCTTCAAAGAAGAGTAAGGAAATGTCTGTGATGACTTCTATTAACACTAGATCTTCCCTGTGTGGAGAGTATTTGTGCTTCTTAGCTAGCGTTCTAGACGCACAGCTTGTGGAAAAAGCAAATCCTCAGAATGTCTTAATCGTCCAAGACTTCCCCGAAGTGTTTTTAGATGACCTTCCCAGTTTACCGCCAGATAGGGAAATTGAATTTGTCGTAGATATTTACCCCGGAGTCGAGCCTGTGTCTAAAAATCCATATAGATTAGCTCCAACTGAACTTAAGGAATTAAAGAAACAATTGGAGGATCTATTGGAGAAAAGGTTCATACGCCCAAGCTTTTCACCGTGGGGTGCACCTGTCCTTTTTGTCAAGAAGAAAGATGGATCAATGCGTATGTGCATTGATTATAGAGAATTGAATAAGTTAACTGTCAAAAACAAATACCCTTTGCCGAGAATTGATGAATTATTTGACCAGCATAGGGGTGCAAGAGTTTTCTCTAAGATTGACCTTAGGTCCGGTTATTACCAGCTGAAGGTAAAATCTGAAGATATCCCAAAAACTGCCTTTCGCACAAGGTATGGACATTATGAGTTTTTGGTTATGTCTTTTGGTTTGACAAATGCACCAGCAGCCTTCATGGATCTCATGAATAGGGTGTTTCACGAGTATTTGGACAAGTTTGTCATAGTGTTCATAGACGACATTCTGATCTATTCTAGAACTAAGGATGAGCATGCAAGGCATTTGAGTTTGGTGTTAAGAGTACTTAGACAGCACCAGCTTTATGCTAAGTTTTCCAAGTGTGAGTTTTGGTTGGACAGAGTTCACTTTATTGGTCACGTGATCTCTGGAGATGGAATATCTATCGATCCAGCCAAAGTTCGAGCGGTTAAGGAATGGCCTCAACCGAAGAATGCTACAGATATCAGGAGTTTTCTTGGTCTAGAAGGATATTATAGAAAGTTCACCGAAGGATTTTCAAAGATCGCTACACCCCTTACTAAGTTAACCAGGAAAAATGTGAAGTATATATGGACTGATGAATGTGAACATAGTTTCATGACCTTGAAACAGAAACTAACCAATGCTCCAATTTTAACCCTTCCAGCTGAAGATGGTAAATTTAGTATTTATTGTGATGCTTCCAAAATTGGTCTTGGTTGTGTGTTAATGCAGAATGGTAAAGTAATAGCTTATGCCTCTAGACAGTTGAAAACACATGAGAAGAACTACCCTACCCATGACTTAGAATTAGCTGCAGTTGTATTTGCACTTAAGATTTGGAGGCATTACTTGTATGGACAATCTTGTGAGATATTTTCAGATCATAAGAGCCTGAAGTATATCTTCACACAGAAGGAACTAAACATGAGACAACATCGATGGTTGGAATTTGTAAAAGACTATGATTTTGAGATTAAATACCATCCCGGCAAAGCAAATGTCGTGGCTGATGCTTTGAGTAGAGTAACAACATCAACCACATCTATGATTTTCAGTATGCCATTAACTTTAGAGTCAGAATTCCAAAAATTTAACCTAGAAGCAGTAACCAGTGTATCAGCTATACTATCAGCCATAACCTTAAAGCCTACCATTCTAGAGAAAATAAAGGAAGCTCAGACGAATGATGATGAGTGTAACAAGTACAAGTCAAGCATGAATTCTACGGACCAATCAGATTTTAACTATTCTGCTAATGGGATCCTCAAGTTTAGAAATAGGTGGTTTGTTCCAGCCATTAAGGAACTCCGTGATGAGATTCTTTCTGAAGCACACTCTTCCAGGTTCTCTGTTCACCCTGGAAGTACAAAGATGTACAGAGACCTTAAGCAACACTACTGGTGGCCTAGTATGAAACGAAGCGTGGCAGAATATGTAGGATCATGTTTGTGTTGTCAACAGATTAAAGCCGAGCATCAGAGACCCTCAGGAATATTGCAACCCTTACCAGTTCCTGAATGGAAATGGGAACAAATAACTATGGATTTTGTTATAGGATTACCTAGAACAGCAAAGGGACATGATGCAATCTGGGTAATAATTGATCGCTTAACCAAATCTGCTCACTTTCTGCCAATGAAGATAACATATTCGATGGACCAACTGGCCGAGTTGTATGTGCACGAAGTTGTTAGACTGCATGGAGTTCCAAGCACCATAGTTTCAGACCGAGACTCCAGATTTACATCTAAGTTTTGGAAAAGTTTGCACAAGGCTATGGGAACACGGCTTAACTTCAGCACAGCTTTCCACCCTCAAACAGATGGACAATCCGAGAGAACCATTCAGACCTTAGAAGATATGCTCCGAGCATGCATATTGGATTTTCAAGGATCTTGGAGTAAATATTTACCATTGGTTGAGTTCTCATACAATATGGACGAAAATGCAGATCTCCTTTGTACTAGGATGAAGTTGGTGAAGCACAGTTGCTTGGTCCTGACATTGTGCAGCAGACTGTGGAGAAGGTTGCCCTCATCCGATAGAGAATTCTGACAGCTCAAAGCCGCCAGAAGAGTTATGCTGATAAAAGACGAAGAGAATTAGAGTTTGAAGTAGGTGATGAAGTTTTTCTTAAGGTGTCACCATTCAAAGAAGTTGTGAGATTCGGGAAGAGAGGAAAGTTGAACCCCAGGTTTATTGGACCATTCTTAATTTTGAAAAGGGTTGGGAGTGCAGCCTACATGTTACAGTTACCGGCTTCTATGGAAGGAATCCACAATGTGTTCCATGTTTCTATGCTAAAGAAGTGTGTAAGAGATCCATATCAGGTTGTGGAACAGCAGAACATTGAGGTTTTTCCTACTCTTGCATATGAGGAGAAACCTGTAAGGATCTTGGACTATGCAGTGAAGGTATTGCGCAACAAGGAAGTTCCACTAGTGAAAGTCTTATGGCACAACCAGAACATAGAGGAGACAACTTGGGAGCGCCAACAAGACATGATGGACCAACATCCTGAGTTGTTCAGGTACTGAATTTTGAGGACAAAATTCTTTTAAGGAGGGTAGATTGTAGCACCCGGTTTAATCACAATCTAATTATTTAATCAAATCGTGAGACATTATTTTTATGGAGGATTAATGACTAGGTTAATGTATGACTAAGGGAGGGCAGTATGGTAATCTGATAGTAATAAAGGTTAACGTATTTAAGGAAACTATTAATGAAGTAGCCGCCACTGTTTATTTCATTTCCCCTCCATTCTCAGCTCCTCAGCTTAGCAGAGTGCGACAGGAGACCCCCTTCGACTTCCTCCAGCAATTTCCTCCGAACTTTGTGAGTTTTACTTCTATTTCTTGTTACATTGTATCTATCGTTGATAGGAGGGATGATATATGAGGTTTTGAGAAGGCGGTAAGCGAGTGGTGGTTTCGGTTTAAGTTGAAATCGGGAATGCACAATGACTAGAGTTCCCAAAACAGTTTCCCTTAGATTTCTAGTGGTTTAGAATGAAGATTAGAGAGAATTTAATGTATGCTCTGTCTATGGTTTTAGGTTTGAGTAATACTCGAAGTAGCTTGCAACCAAGTTTTTCCAGGAGACCAGGTAAGTAGAGTTTGCATGTGCCTTCGGGCCTACATCACAAAACGGTAGGATTTGTGTGTGCATGAATGAATGTTTCTTTTCAGTTACCATGCATCATATTTTGAAAGAAAAACGAACATGAATTTACATGAAGTAGCATGGTGAGATGTGAACAGATGGTAACAGTATACTTTTAAGGGAATTAATCCGCCCCTTAATCGAACATACGGATTCATACCCTGGGAAAATTGATCCACCTCCCATTGTATCAGGGATCAAATCAGCTGTTAAGGGAATTAATCCGCCCCTTAATTGAATATATGGATTCATACCCTGGGAAAATTGATCCACCTCCCATTGTATCAGGGATCAAATCAGCTGTTAAGGGAATTAATCCGCCCCTTAATTGAATATATGGATTCATACCCTGGGAAAATTGATCCATCTCCCATTGTATCAGGGATCATCAGACCAGTGAACTAATGCAACATAACTGAAGAATGAAAGTAGAAACTGCATATTTAGGATTTACATTTCAGTACACATTTCATTTCTTGCTTTACTTGTTTAGCATTAGACTAATAGATGAGTTTTGTGATGTAGGTGAAGAGATTACTGCAGGTGAATTTCCCGTGTGCACAGATCAGTAGATGTGGTTAGAGGGGTACATTCATGCTCCGGTCTGGTAAACTAATGAGGCGGGTAAACTGGTGTCAGCGGTTGTGAAGGTCTAATTGATAATGATTCAATCTGAGTACATTGAGTTTTCATGACAGTAGTGGTAGCAACCTTTTGAATTAGTTTTGGAGATTTCCTGTCATTAGTGTTCCGTTGGATTTTATAATGTTGTTTTTACTGAATTTGAGCAATACAATGATTTAAACTGCCTCTGAATGGTTTTTGGTAAAATGCTTAAGTCCTTTTGATAGTCGGGACTTTCTTGATTTATAGTAAAGTCTACTACCATGTTGTTTGGTCCATCGGTAGGAGAAAGTTGTGTTGTTGTCTATCGGAAGATGCCTTAAGAAAAGTCATCGGATGATGTAGGTTAATTCTATCGGAAGATGCCTTAAGAATAGTCATCGGATGATGTCTCAGTAAAGTCACCGGTACATGAGGTTTGTTCCATCGGAAGATGTAGGATTTGCCCTACCGGTATGAGTGGGTACTACGTTTGACGTTTAGTGATCGGCACATGCGTGCTGACGTCATCGGAAGATGTAGGTTTAAGTCTATCAGATGATGTCTCAGTAAACTCATTGGCAGATGCGAGCTGACGTCATCGGAAGATGTAGGTCTAAGTCCATCGGATGATGTCTCAGTAAACTCATCGGCAGATGCGTGCTGACGTCATCGGAAGATGTAGAGTGCATTTTGTCGTTTAGTCACCGGTAGATACAGTCTACCGAGAGATGTCCTTTGTTTTTCATTCGTCTGACGTCATCGGCAGGAGTTTTCTATTTTGGTTGTTTTCTGCTTCTTCCGTTGACTTTATCAATCGGCAGATGTGTTTGACTTCTACGACTTCTCTAGTATTTCGCTGTTTAAACTAGAATTTTCAAATTGCCGATTGTTTCTTAACAATTCAACAGCATTTCGTAGTTTTATATAACTTCATTGTGGTTCAAATGATTTCCGCTGCAAGCATTTAAATGTTTTGAAGTTTATTTCTTTTTCAAAAAAAAAAAAATGTTAAATTTAGACTTTCGAGAGAGTTTTAAATTTAGTCCAAGGTTTCTTAGTTATGTACGGCTTATGTGTAACAAACCGGGTTCAGAGAACTCGGAGCGTTACATCAAGTAATCAAGTGAAATCCGATAAGGAAGAAGATGATGAGAAAATTGCCTTCATCACAATGAATTCAACAAGTTCCTTCAACAAAACGAATGACAAGAGAAAAAGAGAAACTATGAAGTTGATTGTCCTCAAACCAAAAAATGCTCTTAAAGGCTTAAAAAGAAAGCAATGAAAGTCACTTAAGATGATAACGAAGAGCACACGTCATTTGAGGATGAAGAAGTTTCAAATATGTGCTTCATGGCAAAGGAAAACAAGGTATGTGATTCTTCTACTTTGAAGAAAATTTTGATGAAGATGAATTACTTGAAGCAACTGAAGAATTGCATAATGAATATAATATTCTCATGTCTAAATATAAAATGCTAAAGAAAAAGAATGTTGATATTGTAAAGAAGAATGCAATTAAGTCATCTTTGCTTGGAAAAGAAATTAATGAGTTACAAAGAAAAGAGCTTGATTTACAAATTATTGTGCTTTATTCTACAAATGGTAGTAAGGATATGCTATTGGAAAAACAAAAGGTTTACATTTGATAAAGTCGGCATTGGTTATGAACCCTCTCAAAAGAAAAAGATTTATAAATATTTCTTTATTATACCATCTACTTACCATACATGTAATGAAATATACCATAAAACTTTTATATGTCCATTGAAATTTAATGGTCATAATCTTTTGGTACATTGAAATGAATTCCTAAAGGAATCAAGATTGACCATCATGGATCCAATAAGATTTGGGTACCAAAGAAATGTATTTAATTTTGCTTATAGGTTGAAAAATTTCCCACAAAAGACACTTAGTACCTTAATAGCGGGTGATCAAAGCATTTGATGGGAGATTGCTCAAATTTCACCAATTTCTATTAAAGAAAGAAAATATCTCTCAAATGGAAACTTTATCTATAGTTTATATAGATCCTCTATACCTTTTTATGCTTGAACTTGAGATTTTTTTCTTGTTTTTTTATGATTTCTCTTGATTTGAGATGTTTATCCTTGGTATCATTGTTATACCTCTCTTGATTATTTTCTTGATACATGATTATCCATCTCTTTCCTCTTGGCTATTACGCTATGGTAATGAATTATTCATATCTTGAATTAGTATATAATTTTAATGCATGAATTCTCTTTTTAATGTCTAAAGGGGAAGAGAGAACACAAGTGTTACTCCACTCAATATTTAAAAAAAAGTGAAAGAATATTAGCAAGTCAAATATATTACATATATTTAGCGGAAGAGCTGTATGGATTAAGGGAGAGAGAAATTCTTTTGTTTAATCAAAGAAAAATCTCTTCTACATATATATTCAAGGGGACAAAATTGTTAGATTCTCTATGCTCTATTTTCTTCTACTTTGATGCATCTTACTCTTGTCCTAGTGGTTAATTTTTTTTTATAATGACAAAGGAGGAGAGAATTATACGGAGGAGTACGCAGTAATACATGAACTAAGGGGGAGCTAGTAGAGATAAATGTATAACTTAGAATAAGTATTGTCATCATAAAAAATGGGGAGATTGTTGGCTTAATGAGGTTTAAGCATAATTTTTTTATAATGAAAGTGATTATGAGCTATAGATTATTCTAAGTTATTATGATAATTATGATTATAATTACGAGCGATTGGATATGTGTTAGATATGGATATGATAAATAATATGCATGATATTGATTTCAATAATATTATATTTGCTCTTATTAAGAATACCTAATAAGGGATATTTGGTTGTACTAATATGTTTGATTAAGTCCTCTCAGTTAACAATGAAGTATATAAGACTTATATGTAAAAGAGTGTGAAAAACTGTTCAAAGTGTCGACCGCAAGACTCAAGATGTCGACCGCTAGGTCATTTTGCAAAAGTTACAGAGAGTTAAAAGTGTCGACCGCTATAGGAAATATCGACCGCACGGTCTACCACACGGTCGACTGAGTTTATGAATGACATTCAAATTTACTCACAATGATCTATAAGCGTCGACTGGCCAGAATGAAGTGTCAACTGGTGCACTGCTTTTCTGAAGACGTCTATAAATAACGAAGTGCAACATTGTTCAAGAAGTGTAGTTTAAGAACCATATCGAAGTGCTACCAATTTTTCCACTTGAGAACAAAAGTTTTCAGCCTAATCACACTTCTTCTAAACCTCAACCTGAGATTATCAACCTTGAGAGAGTGTGATATTGTATTCCATTGTTAAATCTCTTCTTTGTATATCGAAAAACTTGTAAAGGGTGACGTCCTTGAAGAATCGAAAAAGGTTCGATTGACACCCGCAAGCTCAATCAAGGAGAAGAGTGATGCCCTGCAATAGTTGAAAGATTTGATTAGCACCAAAAAACACAATCACTTGTAACCAAAAAAATTTTGGTGAAGGAATCTTCAAGGAGGAGCCTTGAAGCACAAACTTAGGCAGTTTGACTGAACCGCGTTAATAAATTTGTTTGCACCCTCTTATCTCTCTATCATTACTATATTGTTTTATCTTTGCATATTTATTTTAGTTCATACAATCAAGAGAGATCAAATGTATTAAGAGATTGCTACATAATAGGATTTCTTAATCGCCTGAAAAAGTTTAGTTAACCTACTTAACCCATATTCTTACGTTAATTTCGATCCTACAGTTCCTACTTTGGGCATTTGACTTCTAGCCCCAAAAGATGTTCTTTTCAAACTCTTTTTACAACTATGCAAGAAAAGGTTAACTAAAAGGAATTCAAAAATAAAACAAAACTACTCTTTCGCCCTACATGCGACTCGGCCAAGCTTGGAAACACTATGTGCAGTGTTATACACATTTTGTCACCTCCTTGGTTGTCTGCCATCTCCCCTAAAAATCATATTCATGGACTCCTCCACATCCTTTGAATTAGGAACTTCCTCTAATTCTTCAAAAATGTAGCCCTTGCAAAATGAACAAAGAAGTTAGAAAATCTCTCGGCTCGGGATTTTTATAGTGGATCTCGTCGCACGTCACAAGTTTACTTGGATTATAAGAGCTTGAAATATCTTTTCACTCAGCGAGATTTGAATATAAGGCAACGCAGGTGGGTAGAGTATATGGAGGATTATGTTTTTAACTTATAGTATCATCCTGGCAAGGCGAATGTTTTGGTCAATGCTTTGAGCCAAAATCCTCAAGAATCTCTTGCTTGTCTAATCCTCGTGAGTGGAAGCGTTCTGTTACTATTGGAGATTTTGATATGCAGCACTATGAGTCTTATATGACAGCTTGTGCTTACAATATTATCAATACTTCGAACTTGCTTTAGAGGGCTAAGAAGATGAAAAAAACAAGATAATAAGTTGTCAAAGAAAGTCAATTAGTGCAAAATGGTGAACAACTTGACGGATGAGAGGTCAACGTTGAGGGGATATTACTTTTCAAAGTTCAAGTGGCAGTTCCTAGCAATGAGAAGTTGAGATAGACTATGCTTGTAGAGGCACACAAGTCTAGATTCACTATCAACCCTAGAAGTACGAAGATGTACCAGCACTTGAAATGATAGTATCGATGAATGGGTATGAAACGTGAGGTAGCAGAATTTGTGGCAAGTTGCCTGACGTGTTAGCAAGTGAAAGTTGAGCATCAAAGACCAACAAGTTTATTGCAGCTTTTTCATGTTCAAGAGTGGAAGTAGGATATAATTACAATGAATTTCGTTACAGGTCTTCCTATAACGCCTTAAAAGCTTGATGCAGTATGGGTCATTGTGGACTATTTGACTAAGTCCACTCATTTTATTCCAATTCAAATCTATTTTCCCTTGTCTAGGTTGAGCCGGTTGTATGTCGAGAACATTGTGCATCTTCACAGTGTTCCCTTGAGTATCGTTTCTGACTGCGACCTTAGGTTCAAATCCAAATTTTGGAGAGCTTTGCAGAAGAATTTGGTACGGAGTTGAATCTCAGTACAACACACATGCTTATAAGGATAGCTAATTGGAGCGGACTATCTAGATTTTGGATAATATGTTGTGGGTATATATCTTGGATTTTAGAGACAGTTGGATTAATAACCAACTGTTGGTTGAATTCGTTTAAAACAACAGTTATCAGACTAGCATTAGCATTTCTCCATAGGAGGCGTTGTATGGGATATTTTGTCGTTCACCATTGTATTGGGTTGAGGTAAAAGAGTTGATTTCTTTGGGGTCGGAGTTGATCTAAGGGACCATTGAGAAGATTCAGCGGATCAAAGAGAGGTTGAGGACAGTGCAGAGTAGGCAGAAGAGTTATGTCGATCTTAAGATACATGATGTTGAGTTTGACGTTTAAGAATTTGTTTTCTTGAAGGTCTGTTCGAGGCATGGTATAAGTTGGTTCAAGGTGAAAGGGAAGTTAGCCCCTAGGTATATTGGCTCGTTCTTGATTGTTGAGAGCATTGGTAGTGTAGCGTATATGCTTGATTTACCTCCCTAGTTTATGTATGTTCATAATATTTTCCACATATACTTATTGATGAAGTATACGCCTGATTGGTCACATATCATCTCCTAAAATGACGTTCCTATCTAGGAGGATGTTTCTTACGAGGAGGAACTGAGTGGATTCTAGGTAGTGAATTACGAGTTCTTCGTCACTGGCATATTCCCTTGGTTCATGTGTTGTGGAATAATCACAATGAGCGCGAAGCAACTGGGAGCTCGAATCTTAGATGGTGTAGAAGTATCCTCATTTGGTTGATGTTTTCCCTTAAAGTTGTATTGAATTTCATGGGCGAAATTCCTTTAAGAGGATGTAAAAATCAATATTTTTATGTTAATTAAATTTCAGATGAAAGTTTGTTTACCTTTTAAAGCTCCATATGCTTTTGAGAATGCGCAAATGAAGAGCATTCTATATGCTTCAGTGGTTGGAAGCCTGATGTATGCTTAGGTTTGCCGAAGGCCTGACATTATATTTGTTGTTGGGATGTTAAGAAGATATCAGAGTAATCTAGATGAAGACCACTAATTGCTGCAGAGAAAGTATTAAGGCACCTTAAAGCAACTAAAGACTACATGCTTATGTATAAACTGGCTGATAGCCTGAATATAATTGGATACTCTGATTCAGACTTTGCTGGTTATGTTGATTTACAGAAATTAACATAATGATACATTTTTATGTTTGTCGATGGAGTTGTATCTTAAAGAAGTGCAAAGCAGCACTCGACTGCTACATCCACTATGGAAGGTGAGTTCATATCATGTTTTTAGACTCCTTCACATGGTGTATGGATGAAGAATTTAATTTTATGGCTTTGAATCATTGATTTGTTGCTAGGCCATTAAAGATATATTGTGATAACTTTGCTATTAAATTTATTGTTGAAAACAATAAAAGTAGTAGTCAAAGTAAACACATCGGCATTAAGTATTTAACTATAAGAGAACTTATTAAGGAGGCTTCAGTGGTCATCGAACACGTTACCACTGAATTGATAATAACCGATCTTTTAACTAAAGGCATGCCGAGTTCAAAATTTAAGGATCGTGTAGAGAGAATGAGACTTGGTTCACCTATTTAATTTTTTGTTGTAAGAACGAATGTTGATTAACTCTTCATATGATATTTCTCATTTCGATATATTTTGTATACATATTTATTTTTTAGAAATATACTTAAATATTGGATATGGAATAAACATAGAGTTTATTAGGGGTGGGCACGGTCCGGTTCGGTCCGGTCCCGAATCCGGACCGAAACTGGACCAAGGTTTCGAGAAATTTTTCCCAAAACCCGAAACCGGCCTTGGGAGGGACTAGGACCGAACCGGGACCGAACCAAAAATTTCGGTCCGGTCCCGGTTCCTCCCATCCCCCTTTGTTTTTTTTTTTTTTGTAAAACATTAAAAAATTTTAAATCAACATCCAGAAACAAATTCGACTATTCAGTATCCAATTTCTTCGGTTCAATGCCCAAAATCAACAAACATTCCACTGAAATTACATATTCTTATCACAAAAATTACACTTACAGTGAGGGATTGGCCGAAGACAGCGAGGCGTCAGGCGAGGCTAGGGGAGCCAAGGAGTTAGTCAGGCAAGGCGAGCCGAAGACAGAGGAAGCTCAAATACAAGAAAAGCAGCAGCGAGGCGAAGCGATCGCGAAGTAGCAGCAGCGAGGCGAGGCGATCGCGAAGTAGCAGCAGCCGAAGACAGGCGAGGCAAGGGGTCGGGGTTGGGCGTTCGCCTTCGAGGTCAGGGTCAGGAGCAGCAGCCGAGCAGGAACGTCTAGAATCTGGGTCATGGTCGTAGGTTGGGGTCGGGTGCTCGCAGTTCGCACTTCGCAACTGGCGTCGGGGACTTCAGATTCTGAAAATTGATTAGGATAGGCGAGGGGTTTTTTTCTTAAAAGACAGTGGATTTTTAACCTCGGTCCGGTTCGGGTATTTCGAGATTTAAAGCGTTGGACCGAGGACTGGACCGCGGTCCATCATCTAGAGACCGAACCCAGACCGAATCGGCCGGTCCGGTCCAGTTCTAGGTCCGCAGTCCGGTCCTGCCCACCCCTAGAGTTTATTCATTAAATTTATAAGTACTTAAGAAAAAGACATAATGCATTGTGATACGTTGAAGATAATTTTCAATTATATTAAGAAAATTTATCGCTATGATTCATGTCTTGTGTGTTCTTGCTACAAAAATAATGTAAAACACTCACCAAGTAGAAGAATGTTGGAAGTGGTTTGATTTTTGATTATGTGAGTTTAGTTTTCCATATAATTTGGTTCGGTTTTGGACATCAATGGTGAGCGGTATTTCGTTGTTTTCCAATTGATCTAAATGCATTAAATTTGATTGTCAAAGCATGTTTAGATCGTTTAAGAAGTTATAACATCATGATCTTTTATTACCCCAAACGTATTATAATTGGTTTGGATCATTTTAGTCGGTTTGGATCTAGAGGATGTTTTTTTTTTTTTTTTTTAAATTTGCTTCCACGAGTGGATCAAACTTTACATAATCATTAGAAGTTGTTAGTTAACATTAATGACGAGAAAAGACATTACAATTCATAAAAAATAATACTAGTAGGTATATAAAAAAAATAATGATATTTTGACGATAGAATTAATTTGATCAAAATTTCAAGTAATAATTGTAACAAACAATTAAATAAAATCATTGCTCACAATTTATATATAGGGGTTTATTTTTTATTTTAAACCCTCAACTTTAGGTTTTTTTTGAAAAAAATCTAAAAGTTTATTATTCATCGATCCAAACTTCGAAGTTTCGAAAATAAGAAATTTAAACATTATACATTGGACCTCCGAGTGGAGGCCGACCGGTCCAATTGGATCGGCCGACCTCCACTTTTCCTTGCAAAACCACACTAAAAGACCGAGTGGAGGTCGGCCGGCCTCTCTCCCCCTATTTAAACCCCTCCCTTCTTCTTCAAATTATACCTAAATCTAAATCTTTCCATACTCTCTCAATTACTTCATTGGTCCGGCGATATTTCTCTGCGTTCACGGCTAGGTATGAAGTTTTTTTATTTGATCATTTACTTTAGGAAATTTAAAATAATATTAACATTTTAATTTTTTTTATTTTTTAATATTTTTCTCTATTTAATATTTTAATATTTTTCTCAAAACTCTTGATCTTCCGGTTGCTATCAAGTTCGTGTAGAACAAGTGAACTATTCTCTCATAGATATGGCCCCCTCAATGTATACACCCCGCAGAGACCGATGCAGTCAAACATCTCTTTCATCCCCAACGACTCTCAACTAGTAAAGTTGATAGTCATACAATGACTAACTGAGCTTTTGAGCAAATATTTCTCAAACTTTTTTTTACACTCTTGATTCCGAAATTTCATGGTGCTAGTCCAGCTAACCGATCTACTTACATTAGCATCCATCTGCTTAGTTAATAGAAATTAAAAATAAAGTAATATGTATTCCAATAAAATTGAAAATATATGAAAAGATATAAGAATTCAATTGAAATTGTCTTTTAGATAGAAACAACAAATTTTTTTTTGCGTAAAATGTAATAATAACAAAATCCATAAGTTAATTAAAATAAAAAAAATAACTTATATATAGAAATTTAATATAATATTCTTACGTCAATCCAATAAAAAAATAAATATTATATAATTGATAAAAACGAAATAAAATTTACAAAAATTAATTAAATTAAAAAATTAAACCGTTGAAAGTACTGATCAGGATAATTCTCGGAAAAGATTGCACTTGACAATCTCCTTAAACAGAATTTTCTTTTTAATTAATTTCACAGGAAAGGCTGGAGGCACTAACAGTCCACTTAAATTACAGTCTCCTAGACAGAATTTACTTACACAGTACAATCACACCACTTAATAAGTAGTACGAGAAACGATAACCGATAAGATCAAATTAACTACAGTATGATAGACAAATATGTAATAAAAAAAAAACATACTTCATACCTAGTCGGTGAACGCGGAGAAAT
Organism: Begonia masoniana; assembly: GCA_022432975.1. Classification (NCBI taxonomy): domain Eukaryota; kingdom Viridiplantae; phylum Streptophyta; class Magnoliopsida; order Cucurbitales; family Begoniaceae; genus Begonia; species Begonia masoniana. Next base: position 14,800,850 of record CM039506.1, read on the forward strand.
ATCGCCGGAGAGAGCAAAAAGTCGTAACTTATATAGATAAAAATATTAAAAAATTAAAGAAATTAAAATATCAATATTATTTTAAATTTCTTAAAGTAAATGATCAAATTAAAAAAAATATATATATCTAGTCGTGAACGTGGAGAAATATTACCGGAGGAAAGAAGTAATTGAAAGAGTAGGAAGAGATTTAAATTTATGTGTGATTTGAAGAAGGGAGGGAGAGGTCTGGACCGGCCGACCTCCGTATAAAAGACAAAACCCGTGATTTTGGTACAAGTTTTGCCGATTGAGAAGTTGAGGCTGGCCGGTTCAATTAGACCGACCGGCCTCCACTCGGTTTTTAGTGTGGTTTTGCAAGGGAAATAGGAGATTACTCCGAATGTTTAGTCTATAAAGTTTAAATTACTTATTTTCAAAAGTTCAAAATTTGGATCGATGAATAGTAAATTTTTAGGTTTTTTTCATAAAAAAAAAACCTAAAGTTGATGGTTTAAAATTAAAAAAAAAAAAACCCTTATATATATTGTTGGTTAAAAATAAATCAATTCATAATTTTAGCACGAACATTTATACATGATTGTCGTGAAAGGAGAGAGAGAGAGAGAGAGTTGCAGCCCAGCCCAATCTATCTCTAACCCTCTTTCCAGTTTTCCCCTCCCCCAGTCCCCACCAGTCCACGGTCCACCCACGAGAGAGAGAGAGAGAGAGAGAATCTGTTTCGTCGTTTTTGTTACTAATTGGCGCTTCATTTAGCCGCCCTTTCCACGAGCCATTTGCGGTCGCGACCACTTTGATTCTTCTTCTTTCCGCTCTTCGCATTCGATTCTCCTCTAGAAAACCCCAATTTGGTTCTGTATTGCCGTCTGTAATGGTTTATAGCAACTGCTTCTGTCCTCTCTAGCTTAATTTTCCTCTTCTATGGCTTCCCTTCATCAGTTGTCCGCTATTAAGGTTATCCCATGATTTTTCCTTCAACTTCACTTGCTTTTGCTTGAGTTTAAGAGGTTCTTAAATTCTCTTCTGGTTTTATAGGGCGCCAAAGTTCTCATGGTTGGAGCTGGTGGAATTGGCTGCGAGCTTCTCAAGACTCTGGCTCTCTCCGGCTTTGAAGACATTCATATTGTGAGTGCTTTCCTCTTCTCCATGCACGCATTCAAGCAAAACTAGACAAGTTATTACTTTTTCTTCTCTTTCCTTATCATTTTGAAAAAAAAAAAAAAAAATCGAGCTTTTTGAATATTTTGTGATGATTCTTACTTTGCATGATTAATTAGATTTTCTTATTCATTTTAACTTGATTGAAGTTTATGGGTCCATTTTATTTTATCTGATGGTAATAGTGAGTATTTCCATTATTTAACGTTTTCCTGCGGCTCAATTACAAATGCACCCATGAAAGTGTATCATGCAAGTTTTGTTTAGTTATACTTGGAAATTATCTCCCCTTAAAATTTGTGTACATTCCATTATTTCAATTTTTTTCTGGAGGGAGAGGGAACGGTCAAATCTTATGTACCAAACTTTACCCTGATTGTTTAGATAATGTCATTCATTTTCCTCTAATGATTCTCGTACTTTGAAGAAATAGTTACTATTATTAACTTTAAAAAGAAAATCTCATTATACAGTTTGGTCAGGTTTATACTACACACATAATCTGGAACTCAATTACAAACATTAGTTATAGTGCATCTCTTCTGCAATGCCTTTTTTTGATATAGAATTTCTTGGAATGTGAGAAGGCTTTTTACTTTATCCAATAATATATTATTTTTTGGTGATTATTCACTCATGAAATAGCAAATACCGACTTGCAGATTGATATGGATACCATAGAAGTCAGTAACCTTAACAGACAATTTTTATTCCGAAAATCTCACGTTGGGCAATCAAAGGCCAAAGTAAGAAAATCCACAATTGTTCAGTGGCATATTCCCTTTTCCTATTTGGCAAAAGTCATTTTACTCTGTTGGACAATGAAGCTTCAGTTGTGAATGTTTGAAACCAGGTTGCTCGAGATGCAGTCTTAAGATTTAGACCTCTCATCAACATTACTGCATACCATGCAAATGTTAAGAATCAGGACTTCAATGTGGATTTCTTTAAGCAATTTAGTGTTGTCTTGAATGGACTTGACAACTTAGATGCAAGGCGACATGTGAATCGTTTGTGCTTGGCAGCTGATGTTCCTCTCGTTGAAAGTGGGACTACTGGATTCCTTGGACAGGTCATTATGTATGATGATTTGGTTTCTGACACAACACTTTCTTGAAAAAGAGTTGTGTCTTCCTATTGGCATGGCTGGCTTTTTAAAAAATTATTCTTTTTTTTTTGAAAGCGGGGGTTCATGATGGTTGTTCAATTTCTTGTAGTGTTCTTTGATTTTGCATGCTTAGCCGTGCTCAATTAAGGTAGTATGTGTTGCAGAGTGATTATCCTACATTTTTCATGTCGGCAAAATCATTGATATGTAATTTGAAATGCATTAAACATCCATCTATAATATTTTGGTGTATATGTCTCATCTTTCTGCTTTGGGGTATTCCTTGGATCATTAGATGTGTCTTAAAAAAAAAAATAGTGTTACTACTTTTGTGGGTGTTGTGAAAGAAAGTCTTTGGCAAGTGTCTTTATTCTCTATAGGACATTGGCGTGAAACTTGTCCAAGTACGATCAAAATAGAAAATGTTTCATATTCCATTATGTGCATGCAAGCGACATAGCTTTACTTCTTTTGTTGTTGATCGGATTAAGTTTTGATGTTCTTGTTAATGATTGTTAGTTTTTCTTATTTTATCTTTTTTTTTTTTGGAGTAGGTCACTGTTCATGTCAAGGGAAGGACAGAATGCTACGAATGTCAGCCAAAACCTGCCCCTAAAACATATCCTGTCTGTACAATTACTAGTACTCCTTCCAAGGTACTACTGTTCGGCTCTTAGGTTTATGGTCTTTAGATGACATTGTGAAGTGAGGTTGAACTGAAGCGATGGTGTCTACCTTGGTCAAATCGAGAAGACCAAAATGATAAGCTCGTTTATATCAAACTGAGCACTATTAAATTGTAAAAATGGGTGCTAATCTTTGCGAAAGATAAGTGATCCAACTGAGCAAGTGTATTTGACAAGCTTTGGAGAATGAGGAATATGTTAATTTGGGAGAAATACTTTATCGGGCCAAACTTTATTATTCAGTGATATGGCCACATTGTCTGACATCTTTGGTTTAAAAACTTGTAATTTGATGATTGCCCGTTGCTATATCATGTCATATTATGAATTCAGAGATATGATGATTTGTGGCCTTATCCTCTTATTTTGAATGTGTTTTGATTAATGAACTAACTTACTACTTCACTTTATTTTTGTCGTTTAATATTGCAGTTTGTGCACTGTATTGTTTGGGCGAAAGAACTTCTATTTGCAAAGTTGTATGGAGACAAAAATCAGGATAACGATTTGAATATACGGACTAGTGATACTGCTAGCTCATCAGATCATATGGAAAATGTGTTTGAACGTAGAAAAGATGAAGACATTGAGCAATATGGAAGAAGGATATATGATCATGTGTTTGGTTATAACATTGAAGTAGCTTTATCTAATGAAGAGACATGGAAAAATCGAAATAGACCAAGACCGATTTATACTAAAGATTTCCTTTTAGATGAGCTGACTCGACAGAATGGAAATATGAATGAAAAATGTGCAACCAGTGATTTATCATCGGTGTCTGCCATGACATCTTTGGGAATGAAAAATCCACAGGACATATGGAGTCTTGCTGAGAACTCCAGAATCTTTATCGAGGCATTTAAACTATTTTTCACAAAAAGGGAGAAGGTTCGACTTTACTTTTTGTCTCATGTATAACTTTTGGATCCTATGAGATGGATATTCCCTTCCCCAGAATTCAGTATTTTTCACTCCAGAGATTTTAATGATTGGATGTTTATTTATGGTGTGTGTGATGCAGGATATTGGAAACGTGACTTTTGATAAAGATGATCAGCTAGCTGTGGAATTTGTCACTGCCGCTGCAAACATAAGGGCTGCTTCCTTTGGTATTCCGCTGCATAGCCTTTTTGAAGCCAAAGGTATTGCTGGTAATATTGTGCATGCAGTTGCAACAACAAACGCTATTATTGCTGGATTGATTGTTATTGAAGCAATCAAGGTGCTGCAAAATGATACAAATAATTACAGGTGTTTGAAGTTTCTCTTCTGTAATTTGGATTCCCACTTTCAGCACATTTTGCATTTGGAGTCAATGGTTTACATCAGCCTTGCAGTATTTGGTGGTTGCCATTTTATAAGATGTACTATGTAGAACTGATTGGCATCTTATAAAGAAAAATAACAAAATCTGTAAGCGTGAATCTGGAATCAAAAAATATTTGATGAGGAAGAGTTTCCTTATGGAGAAATTACTTTCTTTCCATTATATTACTGTCTTCTCATTGTTAAATTCTCAAACGTATTACGCCGTGTTTGTGTAGAATGACCTATTGCCTTGAACATCCATCGAGAAAGATGCTAATCATGCCAGTGGAACCATTTGAACCAAACAAATCCTGCTATGTTTGTTCTGAGGTATTTAAAAATAATCCTGTATTTCGTTAGACAACTTTTTTCTAAGATTCTGCCTTTCAATTATTTTCTAGAATATAAAGTTCACTTATCACTGTATCGTGATGTAAACAGACTCCTCTCACTCTTGAGATCAATACTCAACGGTCAAGGTTGAGGGATTTTGTTGAAAAGATTGTCAAGTCCAAGCTTGGGATGAACTTTCCAATTATCATGCATGGGGCTTCCCTTCTTTATGAAGTTGGTGATGATCTTGATGATGACATGGTGGCAAATTATGCCGCCAACCTTGAGAAGGTATATTTACTGTCTTCATATTATAATAACTCACTGAAAGCATTTCCTTTCTGCCCTCTAATTCGCTCTCATCTGTGATGTATTGCATAAAATTTCAGGTGTTATCTTCTCTGCCTTCTCCGGTTATCAGTGGGACAATTCTGACAGTCGAGGATCTCCAACAGGAGCTCATTTGTAGTATCAATATCAAACATAGGTAACTAGTAGCCTTATAAGCAAAAAAAATTTCCTGTACTACTTGTCAGATTGAAGTTTGCAATGCTCGAAAGTGAAAGCCAGGTGAGGGAATTAGAGCAACTTCACCTGGCGTACACGTCCGAAAATATACTGTTTTAAGGTCAATGGACAACTCGTTCTTTGTGCATGTAGTATCAAGGTTAATGGAAAACTCATTTTTTGCATATGTTGTCAACTTTGAGTCTTCTAAATACAGAGAGGAATTTGACGAGGAAAAGGAGCCTGATGGAATGCTTCTATCCGGATGGGTTCAAGCACCTCTAATGGCCAACAACGAAGAGAAGTCCATTGGCAATGGCGAAAGCCTCTCGGAGCCCTTACCCGGAACAGTGAAGGAAGCCAAGATGAACAGGTCAGAAATTTTCAAAGGGCAGAAAAGAAAGTTATCAGAAGAATCCGAGTCTGTCAGCTCCAGAATTCACCGTAAAGAAACTAATAACTCTGACAAACTTGAACTTCTGGACGATGAAGAAGACCTTATCATGCTTGATGATGGGGCTACCTCCCCATTTAAGAAGAAAAGGTTGCACTAGTACTTGCTTGTACTTAAATTGTTGTTGGTTTAATCTAATCTTGTAACGCTAGGGAAAAGAATGATTTTTGTTTTTTTTTTTGGGTTTTCACAATTCTTCTGGCATCATATTTCTCTGGTCTTTCTTTTTTGGTGGAGATCAATTGTTAGAGCCTTTTGTAATCATTCCATGTTAGGTTATACAATTTGTCTACTTTGTTGTTCATAACCCTAGATGCTGTGAATTTTACTTAAGCAGGTGTGATAAAAATTGAAACCAGTGTAGGTCAAGAAGATTCAATTTTTATGTCAATCTGAAATTCGAGTTTTAACCATTTCTCTATCTTTTTTTTTTTTTTTTTTCATAATGATCGAGAGTTTGATTTGCAGCAAAAGGTTGTGTGCAATAAGTATGTATTTGTTGAAGATGGTGTCAGACCAACTTTTGTTTCTTGAAGCTCTGGCTTTTCATGATCTCCTGCGCAGTTGACGATGCAAATGAAACTTGACTTTCCTGCATAATACCTCCACAATCATCTCCTGCAAGCAATCAAAAAACATTGAAAGCTTCATCCCTTCTAATGTATTAGACGACGGAATATCAATATCCTGGTTCGATTTTCTTGCTTCTGTGGTAGGATTATCTTCAGAGAACCCATGTTAAAGCTCAACCAACTGATTAATCCATAAGCAGAGACAGAGAGAGACGTTGAAAAGATGGTAATAATAAGAGCAACTCTATATAACCTTTTGATAGGGAGAAAACAAATGTGAAAATTAGAACAAGTAGAACGTCATGGGTAGAGTAGAATTGGACTTGTAGTAACTCGAAGTTTAAATGTTAGCATTACAACCAAGAGAACTAAACTAATTTCTCAATGTAACTTTTGGGGTATTTAGATAAATTAAATGCATACGTTAAAGGAATAAAATGACCAATTGTTTAGTGGTGAAATGAAATTCCAAAGAAGATGAATATAGAGATGATGTCGGACTAATGACACATTAAGGTATGTCGCTTAACCTTAAAACATAACAAAATAAAAGCATAAATAATTTTTTCTACTAGCTAGATCAACAACTTTTTGAATGGGGAGCGAGGCGGCAAAAAAGGGAGAAAATGTAGGAATTAAGAGGAGAAATCAGAGAATTCATAGTCACATCTAAAAACTCTAAACACAAGCGATGGTCGGAGGTCGAAAGCAGTAAAGTTTAAAAACTTCCATAGGTAAGTGCTGCATCCATTCGGAGGTTCTCAATTTATAGGGGAGGTTCTACGCGATTTCTCTACCAAATCCGAGTCCATTTCGAACTTCGAAGTAAATAAATAGCTGGTAGGCTGTTTGTTGTAGATTGGGTTCAGATTTCTCTATAATTTGGAGAGATTTTAGGGCTAAAATTTCTTATTAAAGTTTAGAATTAGGGATTTGATTTTTTATTTGGAGGAAATTAAATCTAATAATAAAATAATTTGAATTTGAATTCCTAGTATGTTATAATCTCATCTCAAAAGAAATGAAATTTAAATTTTACTTGATAATTTCAAGTAGGATTTTATCATTTCCTCTTCTTTTTCTTAGGTTACTTGCTCTATGTTCCGGCTTCTCCATTGCACTATTACAAATGAGATCTTCTTATTTCTCAATTCTATTTTCTCTAAACCAAGAATTAGAATTAACATCTCTTCATATGAAAAGTCTGGTTTGATCACAAAGTCAATGAATCTCATTGGTAAAATATGTGAGAGATCTTGAACATATTTCTTTAGCATCGAGATATGGAACATGTTATACACATGTTTGAGTAATTCAAGCAAATTCAAATTATATGAAACTTCTTCAACTCTTCCTGAAATTTCAAATGAACCTACGAATCTTTGACTCAACTTTCTTTTCTTACCAAACCGCATCACACTTCTTGTAAGAGAAATCTTCAAAAATACATGATCCCTTACCGTAAATTATAATTTTCTTTTTCTTTGATGGACATAACATTTTTGTCTAATCAAGGCTGTAAGAATCCTTTTTCAAATTAAAGTGACATTGTTAGTAGTCTGTCTTAGAATATCAGGACTAACAAGTATTCTATCTGCAACTTTGTCCCAATGCATTAGAGATCTGCACTTTCTACCATATAGTATTTCATAACACGTCATTCCAATTGAAGTTTGGAAACTATTGTTGTAGGTGACTCTATGACGTGCCTCGGAGGCCCGTTACAAGATCACAAACCCGGGCACAAAATTTAACTGTTCAATGTTCTAACGACTTGTCTCTTTTTGCAGGTTTCGATTCACTCATGGACTTCACTTGGGAGCCGACTAAGGAGGATGAGGAGAAACCTTGCCATGTCATCCGTTGGAGCATTCGCACGGAGCTTGCCGACAGCCCTATGGGAATTTGTCTTCCCGGGCCTTAAATTTGTAATTTTTAATTTTCAAACTCATTGGCATACATTAGCCTTTTTGTAAGGATTTTATAATTTGCATTGCATGCATTAGATTGAATGGTTAGGGTTAGATGTATGTTGGTGGATTATGGGTTGAAGAAATTCAACAAAATTACTTAAGGAAAAGGCCTACAACCAATGGAGCCCAAAGAAAGCCATGGCCCAAAGAAGAGCCCAACTTTAAGATATGAATTTTGCAAGTACAATTGGTAGTGGCCACAAAGATGGATGACATGGCAATTTAGCACCATTGATCAATCAAAACAAGGAAAGCACCTCAACCATTGGATGAAGCACATGGATTGCAATCTTGTCCCTTCATCTTGATCTTCATCAACGGCTCAAATCCTTTCTCCCACTACCAAACCCTAATCATCCACCCTAGGTTTCTCTATTTAAGCATAGCATTGGTGTGTGTAAAAGAACTTTTGCCCAAATCAATACACTACTATTTCTCTATTCTCTCAAGGTTTTCCTTAGAGTTTTTCTTTGGTTCTTTGAACCAAGAGGAGTTAGCCTCCATTGCTAACCTAGCTTGGGTTGCTAGGTTAGCTCTTATCCATTCCCTCATCTTCTCCATTGGGAGTTGAAACGAGGACGAAAATCCCCGGCCTACGGTGGTCGTTTTCCTCACGGAAAACGTGAATCCGAGAACTTAAACCGTAAGCTCGCTCCTCGGATCCGCCAAGGGTATATTTTACTTTTTATTGCCTACACTTTGCACACCATTTCACTTCTACATTTCGGTTCCACCATAGCACCCACTCTCACCTTTAAATTCCTTGTTATTTCCTTATTTCTTTCTTTATATTTTCTCTTGTCCCTAACATCTAATTTCATCTTGTTCTCTTAATTTCTTGCACATTTCATTCTCTCTAACTCCATATATATTTCGGCCATACTACTAATTAGCTTCCTTGTTTATTTAATGCATTTAGTTTAGTATTTTATTTCATTAAATCATATATCGCACACTTTCACACAATCGAGCACAACCCTAGCAATTTGTGGGCTGTACACGGGCCCCTTGCCTAAGGGACCCCGTGTCACTCTAGTGGTAGATTTTACTCCACTTCCCTCGGAATCCAATAGCACAAGCCTTCAACATAATTATTACTAAAAATTGGATGATTCAAACATTGGAAGATATGTTGAGAGCTTGTGCTATTGGATTTCAGGGGAAGTGCAGTAAAATCTACCACTACTAGAGTCACCTACAACAATAGTTTCCAAATTAAGGAAGACAAAAAATTAAAGATTGTCCACGCATGGTGATGCATCCGCAAAATAATTCTTACTAAAAAAATATAAATTTGTAGATTAAATTTGTAGATTGGTAAGTGAGATCGATTTCACAGAGAATAGTAAATAGATTTATTTCTATAAATATTATATCACAAACAAAATGGGTGTTTTGAGTTTTGAAAATTGAAAATAAGCAATAAATAATAAAATGAGATTTCAATGGAGAATGATTATCTAGTCAAATGATGATTTCAGTTTTGATTCGGTGAACTGATCGTTGAAACATGAATAGATTTCTAATCTTCTTGAGTAAATTGGTTATAGTTACCGAGACACTCTAATAACATAATTTCTTCTTAGTTTCTCGATAACCAAGAGACGTTCTATAAATTAACTCCTTTATTAACAAACGACCCTAAAGATATGTTTTTAGGATTTAATTTATCAATAGCATTAAGAATTAGAGAGACTCAATTCTTACCAACCATCTCAACAAGCGCGTAATATTTAGCACATGTATTAGAACTTTTAAACAATTACAGATTTAAAAGTCTTAAATACCAATATATTAAATTGAATAATGACCGGTTCAAACAATCCATAAAATAATAATGTTATGAAGCAAAGAAGATGTATAAATACTCTAAGAAAAATAATCATGATAAGAGTAGAACTCACGGTTCTTTGGTGAATCAAAACTTCAATTAATCCTTTGACTAGAAATTAAGAATTTAGCAATCCATAAAAAAGTAAAGAAAACGCAAGGGAGAAAAGGAAAGAATGGCGAGAGAGAGAGATAGGATAGGGGGAGAAGATAAAGGGAGGAGAGAGGGGGAAGAAAAAAAGAGATGAATCTCCCTTTTCAAAAAGGGATCTCACTCGATTTGAAATTTATTCAAATCAGAGTCTTTTCTCTTTTATAATATCAATCTCTCTCCAAATTCATAGGTTTACCGCCAATAATATCTCCACAACAAAATTTAAAATATCGTATTTTTAGATTTCCTATTAAACAACATTTGGTAGCATGACCGTAAGATGTGCGCACGCTTTATTCTGGGATTTTTTATGCCTATTTTTCACTTTCTTTTGAAGCTTTCTACAAAGCTTATTTTTAGTTTCTAAACTTCCAAATTGATTTCAATCGATCCAAACTTTCATCATAACCTGCAAAACATGAAATTCAATCAAAAACTATGATTTCAAACATTTCAAATAATAAATGTATGAAAAAAATCACATGAAATGAATGAGATTTTGAGCTTTATCACATGTCTAAAGATTCATTAAAGTACATTTGGAAGTGTAAAAGAAGATTTTTTGAGTAAAAAATTACAAGCATAAGACAAAAAGATATTTGGAGTGCACCTTGTAAGTCAACCAAGTGAAAAACATGAAGTAGTGCACGCATCACGCACTGTGACGCCCCGAGTTTTACTGAACTCGGTTTGTTACTCATAAACCCGAATAATTACTAAGAAAGCTTGGACCAAATTTAAAACTTCGTACAAAATTCAAAATTTGGACATTTGATAAAACATGGAAACTTGCAGCGGAAAATCGTTTAAACAAAAATAAAATTAACCAAAACCATGTTAAAATAATCGTTGGGAATGTTAAGAAACAATCGGTTAAGAAGCAAAGGTTAAACTCGTGAAAATACTTTAAAGGTTGCAAAAGTCAAATTCATCGTCCGCTGAACAAAGTCAACGAGAGGGGGAAAGCTATTTGAAGACATCCACCGGTCACTAAACGACAAAACACAAGATTTGTCATCCGGTCAGTCTATCGAAAGACATCCACTGGTCACTAAACGACAAAATACATCCTTCATCTACCGGTGACGTCAGCCGGATGATTTCCTTCATCCGATCGACTTTACTCTACATCCACCGGTGAAATAAGAAGACATCATCCGGTGCACGTGTGCTTCGCGCGTGAGCAATTAAAATATAGCCCGGTGATAAACACACCTCAGATCTCACCTCACCCGACCACTAGACTACAAAATAATACGCACATCGCCCGGTCACTAAACGACAAACATAATACACACATCGCCGGTCACTAGACGACAAACATAATTCACACATCGCCCGGTCACTAGATGACAAACATAATTCACACATCGCCCGGTCACTAGACGACAAACATAATTCACACATCGCCCGGTCACTAGACGACAAACATAACGCTTATATCATCCGGTGACTATTCGACAAACGACTTAACCCTTATCATCCGACGAGCAAAACGCTCGACATCGCCAGATGACTAAAACACTCGACATCATCTGGTGACTTTTCTGAAGTCATCTTCCGATAGAGAGGAAACACAACACTAACTATAGAAAGGAATTTACTTGCTTCTCCAAAACCATTCAGAAACAACTCAAACCATAGCATTAATCAAATCCAGTGAAAATCAGCGTTTAAAACTCAACAGATTGCTAGTACCAGTAAATCTCAAAACGTATTCGAAATACTGAAATTTCTACTGTCATGAAACTCAACATACTCAGACTTGATCATTATCAACTAAACCTCAACAACTGCCGACACCAGTTAACCCGCCTCATCAGTTTACCAAGCCGAGACATGGATGTGCTCCTCCAACCACATCTAATCATCTGTGCACTCAGGAAATTCACCTGTGGTGTCCTCAACACCTACATCACAAAACTCATCTATTAGCCTAATGCTAAGTAAGTAAAGAAATAATGAAATGACATGCTGAAACAAAATCCTGAATATGCGGTTTCTACTTTCTCATCTCAGTTGTACATCGTTTGTTTACTGATCAGATCCCATGATTCCCTTGGGAGTGGGATCAATTCTCCCAATGTCTACATCCTCTTCATTAGTTAAGGGGTGGATGAGGTCCCTTAATAGCTGTTCTGATCCCTCAATTCCCTTGGGAGTGGGATCAGTTCTCCCAATGTTATAAATCCTCTTCATTAGTTAAGGAGTGGATTAGTTCCCTTAACCGCCAATGCCTGTCAATCTGAACTCGCCTTTCCATATGATACATGAAAATTCATTTTCGTTTTCTTTCAAATTCATGATGCATGACATACAGAAAATACTCAAACATGCAAAAACCTACTGTTTTGTGATGTAAGCCCGAGGGCACACACAATACTTTACTTACCTGGTCTCCTGGAAATCGCTCGGCTATATGCTACTCCAGAAATCTGCTCACCTAAAACCATCGACAGATTATAGATTAGATCCCCACTAGACTTTATCTAACTACCCTGAAGTCTAAGGAAGCCGGTTTGGGGCTCTACTGATTAAACATTTCCGATACATCACTAAACCCCAAACCCAAATCTCTCACTCGCAGCCTTCCGAAAACCCATACATTGCAATCCTTCAGCTACCTAAGCACTAGAACAGCAAGTAGTTAAATCGAAACTCACCTTGGTTGGGAAAAAAAAAACGGAGGGGAATCGCCTAGAGGTAGTCTGCAGAGCTGAGAGGTAAGAGTAATAAAACAGTGGCGGCTAAACCTCACTACACCTTTCCTTAAATACGTTATCCACAATATAAATTCGAAATTACCATCTTGCCCCTGCCTAGTCATTAAATAACCTAGTCAACATTCCACTCAATTTTTAATCATAAAATTATATACCACCGTTTGATAACTTATTTTGATTTATAAAGAAACCGGGTGCTACAATCTACTCTCCTTAAAAGAATTTTGTCCTCAAAATTCAGTACCTGAATAGTTTTGGATACTGGTCCATCATGTCCTGCTGGCGCTCCCAGGTTGTCTCCTCTACATTCTGGTTGTGCCATAAGACTTTCACTAGTGGAACCTCTTTGTTGCGCAATACCTTCACTGCGTAGTCTAAGATCCTCACTGGTTTCTCCTCATATGTAAGTGTAGGATGAACTTCGATACTCTGCTGTTCCACAATCTGAGAAGGGTCTCGTACACATTTCTTAAGCATGGAGATATGAAACACATCATGGATTCCTTCCATAGAGGTTGGTAGCTGTAGCTGGTAGGCTGTTTTCCCAATCCTTTTCAAGATCGAGAATGGTCCAATATACCTGGGGTTCAACTTTCCTCTCTTCCCAAATCTCACGACTCCTTTGAATGGTGACACCTTGAGAAAAACTTCATCACCAATCAAAAATTCCAATTCTTTATGCCTGCAATCTGCATAACTTTTCTGTCGACTCTGAGCTGCCAAAATTCTCTGTTGGATGAGGACAACCTTCTCCACAGTCTGCTGCACGATGTCAGGACCAAGCAACTGTGCTTCTCCAACTTTATCCCAGTACAAAGGAGATCTGCATTTTCGTCCATACAAGGCTTCATACGGTGCCATTCCTATTGTTGCTTGAAAACTGTTGTTGTAAGAGAACTCGACCAATGGTAAATATCTACTCCAAGATCCTTGAAAATCCAGTGTGCATGCTCGGAGCATATCTTCTAAGGTCTGAATGGTTCTCTCGGATTGTCCATCAGTTTGAGGGTGGAAAGCTGTGCTAAAACTAAGCTGTGTTCCCATAGCTTTGTGCAAACTTTTCCAAAACTTAGACGTAAACCTGGAATCTTGATCTGAAACTATGGTACAAGGAACTCCATGCAATCTAATAATCTCTTGCATGTACAATTCAGCAAGCTGATCCATCGAGTAAGTTATCTTTATTGGCAGGAAATGAGGCAGATTTGGTTAGACAATCAACTATAACCCAAATTGCATCATGTCCCTTTGCTGTCCTAGGTAATCCAACGACAAAATCCATTGCTATCTGTTCCCATTTCCACTCAGGAACTGGTAAGGGTTGCAATAATCCTGAGGGTCTCTGATGTTCAGCCTTGACTTGCTGGCAGACCAGACATGACCCCACATACTCCGCCACACTTCTCTTCATACCTGGCCACCAATAATGCCGCTTGAGATCTCTGTACATTTTCGTACTTCCAGGATAAACTGAAAATCTGGAGGAATGTGCCTCGGATAGGATCTCCTCCTCAGCTCGGTATCGGCCGGAACAAACCATCTATTTCGAAACTTGAGAATTCCATCAGCTGAGCAGTTGAATTCCGACTTACCAGTGGAATCTATGCACAACCTATACCTATTACACTCAGTGTCATTCATTTGGACCTCCTTATTTTCTCCAAAATAGTTGGCCACAAAGACAAGGCCGAAAGCATGGCTGGCACATTTGACACAGCTTCCAGGTTAAATCTTTAGAATTCTGTCTCCAAAGCTATCGGTATGTCTAGAGTCAAAGCAGAAACTAAAGGAGTCACTCTACTCAAAGCGTCTGCCACTACATTCGCCTTGCCAGGGTGGTACTTGATCTCAAAATCATAATCTTTGACAAACTCTAACCACCTACGTTGCCTCATATTCAGTTCTTTTTGCGTGAAGATGTACTTCAGGCTCTTATGATCTGAAAATATCTCACAGGGATTGTCCATACAAGTAATGCCTTCAATCTTAAGTGCAAATACAACTGCAGCTAATTCTAAGTCATGGGTAGGGTAGTTCTTCTCATGCGTTTTCAACTGTCTAGAGGCATAAGCTATTACTTTACCATTCTGCATTAACACACAACCAAGACCAATTTTGGAAGCATCACAATAGATACTAAATTTACCATCTTCAGCTGGAAGGGTTAAAATTGGAGCATTGGTTAGTTTCTGTTTTAAGGTCATAAAACTATGTTCACATTCATCAGTTCATATATACTTCACATTTTCCTGGTTAACTTAGTAAGGGGCGTAGCGATCTTTGAAAATCCTTCAATGAACTTTCTGTAATACCCTGCAAGTCCAAGGAACTTCTGATATCCGTAGCATTCTTCGGTTGGGGCCATCCCTTAACTGCTTGAACCTTAGCTGGATCCACAGATATGCCATCTCCAGAGATGACGTGTCCTAAAAAGTGAACTTGGTCCAACCAAAATTCACACTTGGAAAACTTAGCATAAAGTTGGTGCTGTCTAAGTACTTCCAACACCAAACCCAATGCCTTGCATGCTCATCCTTAGTTCTAGAATAGATTAGAATGTCATCTATGAACACAATGACAAACTGTCCAAATATTTGTGAAACACCCTATTCATGAGATCCATGAAGGCTGCTGGCGTATCGTCAAGCCAAAAGACATAACCAAAACTCATAAGTCCATATCTTGTGCGAAAGGCACTCTTTGGGATATCTTCAGATTTAACCTTCAACTGGTAATAACCGGACCTAAGGTCAATCTTAGAGAAAACTCTTGCACCCTTAAGCTGATCAAATAGATCATCAATCCTCGGCAGTGGATACTTGTTCTTGACAGTTAGTTTATTCAATTCTCTGTAGTCTATGCACATACGCATTGATCCATCTTTCTTTTTTGACAAAAAGGACAGGTGCACCCCATGGTGAAAAGCTAGGGCGTATGAACCCCTTCTCCAACAAAATCCTCTAACTGTTTCTTCAATTCTTTAAGTTCGGTTGGTGCTAGTCTATATAGATTCTTGGACACAGGCTCGGCGCTGGGGTAAACATCTACCACAATTCAATTTCCCTATCTGGTGGCAAGCCAGGAAGGTCATCTAGGAATACTTTAGGGAAGTCTTGGACAACTAAGACATTTTTGGGGCTTGATTTTTCTACTAGTTGTGTGTCTAAAACACTGGCCAAAAAGCACAGATACTCTCGGCATGGGGAGGGTTTACAATTGACAGAAGTCATTACAGTCATTTCCTTACTCTTCTTCAGAGCTTGGAAAGTATGGTTTAAACCTCCAGGGGTTGAAAACTAACATTCCAGTCCTACAATCTATTGTGGCAAAATGCTTAAACAACCAATCCATCCCTAAAATTACATCAAATCCCGTTATGTCCATAATGATGAGATCGGCAGGCAAATTCATGTTTCCTACTAATACAATGCTATCAGGCATCACTTGGTTAGAGTGCATGCGTTCACCAGAGGGTAATGCTACATTAAACACATGCCCAGAGGAAGTGAACCGTACATCTAACTATATCAGCAAAAGTAGAGGCTACAAAAGAATGTGTTGCACCTGAATCTATCAAAGTAAAAGCAGGTATAGAGTTAACCATATAGTACCTGATACTACAGCAGGCTGGTCCTCATCACCTGACTCCATCATGGAGATATTCTTGGCTTAATCTTGGCAGGCCCGCCCTTCAGGGCTGGGTAGTCTCTGTTGATATGGCCGCTTTATTGCAGTGAAGCAACGGGTGATTCTAGGCTTTGGGCAATCCCTGAACGAGTGTCCAACCTCTTCACAGTTAAAACACTTATTTGTTCCAAATCTGCACTCGCCCGGGTGGTTCTTCGAACACTTTGGGCACTGAGGAAACATCTTAGTATCTGGTACTTTCTTTCCCATTCCTTGACTATACTGGCCCTCGCTTGGCCTCTTCACTCCTCTCTGTTGTTGGGGTTGAACAAACTTTCGTGGGGCTTCCTTCGGCTCAGAACATTTCATCTCGTCGCTTCTCTCCACCTCCAGGGCTGTGGACACAACTTCACAAAAAGGCAAACCTTTAAAACCTGAATACTTGACCCCTATGTACACCTCTGCTTCAGTCCATTCATAAATTGAAACACCTTATCTTCGTTCCTGTGAATAAAGTGTCCAGCGAATCTGACAGGGACTCAAATTGTCTAACATACTCCGCCACAGACCATGTCTGCTTCAAGTTCATGAATTCCACCTTCTTCGTAGCCTGAATCGCGCTGTTAAAATACTTCTCAAAGAAGGTGTCCTTAAACTAAGACCAAGTCATAGTCAAAATATCAGTGATGGTCTCAATTGTCTCCCACCAAAGCTGGGGCGTCTCCAGCAAAATGAAACATTGCCAGGGTGGACCTTATCTCCTTCTCCAACGTTGGCACATCGGAGCATGCTTTCAATCTTCCTCATCCATTCTTCAGCAACAATCGGTTAGATGATCTTCCATCAAATGTGGGAGGATGAAGCCTGCGAAATCGGTCCCCTGAATGCTCATAGCCATGGCCCGGTTGGCACTTCCTTGTGCTTCCCGGTTCAATAACACTCCTAATTGGTCGGACTGTTGTCGCACTATGTCAGTCTGTTGACGCACCAATCTGTCAGCTGCCTAATCACACTAGGCTCCTCTTCACCTCTCACATTTGGCATTTCTCTAGGCACTCTAGTCTTCCTGGGCGTCTAGCCATTATACTGGATTCCTGTGTAAGGTTAATTACTTTCATAACATCTAGTTACTAAGGCTAACATAAACACTTACAGTCGTTGGAGCACTTCCATGCAACGATTGCACTGATGAGTAATCTTTTGAACGGTTTAACTGAATGTCTCTGATACCATGCTGTGACGCCCCGAGTTTTACTGAACTCGGTTTGTTACTCATAAACCCGAATAATTACTAAGAAAGCTTGGACCAAATTTAAAACTTCGTACAAAATTCAAAATTTGGACATTTGATAAAACATGGAAACTTGCAGCGGAAAATCGTTTAAACAAAAATAAAATTAACCAAAACCATGTTAAAATAATCGTTGGGAATGTTAAGAAACAATCGGTTAAGAAGCAAAGGTTAAACTCGTGAAAATACTTTAAAGGTTGCAAAAGTCAAATTCATCGTCCGCTGAACAAAGTCAACGAGAGGGGGAAAGCTATTTGAAGACATCCACCGGTCACTAAACGACAAAACACAAGATTTGTCATCCGGTCAGTCTATCGAAAGACATCCACCGGTTCACTAAACGACAAAATACATCCTTCATCTACCGGTGACGTCAGCCGGATGATTTCCTTCATCCGATCGACTTTACTCTACATCCACCGGTGAAATAAGAAGACATCATCCGGTGCACGTAGGTGCTTCCTCGCGGTGAGCAATTAAAATATAGCCCGGTGATAAACACACCTCAGATCTCACCTCACCCGACCACTAGACTACAAAATAATACGCACATCGCCCGGTCACTAAAACGACAAACATAATACACACATCGCCCGGTCACTAGACGACAAACTAATTCATACATCGCCCGTCACTAGACGACAACATAATTCACACATCCGCCTGGTCACTAGACGACAAGACATAATTCACACATCGCCCGGTCACTAGACGACAAACATAATGCTTATATCATCCGGTGACTATTCGACAAACGACTTAACCCCTTATCATCCGAGCGAGCAAAAACGCTCGACATCGCCAGATGACTAAAACACTCGACATCATCCGTGACTTTTTCTGAAGTCATCTTCCGATAGAGAGGAAACACAACACTAACTATAGAAGGAATTTACTTGCTTCTCCAAGACCATCGAAACAACTCAAACCATAGCATTAATCAAATCCAGTGAAAATCAGCGTTTAAAAACTCAACAGATTGCTAGTACCAGTAAATCTCAAAACGTATTCGAAATACTGAAATTTCTACTGTCATGAAAACTCAACATACTCAGACTTGATCATTATCAACTAAACCTCAACAACTGCCGACACCAGTTACCCGCCTCATCAGTTACCAAGCCGAGACATGGATGTGCTCCTCCAACCACATCTAATCATTTGTGCACTCAGGAAATTCACCTGTGGTGTCCTCAACACCTACATCACAAACTCATCTATTAGCCTAATGCTAAGTAAGTAAAGAAATATGAAATGACATGCTGAAACAAAATCCTGAATATGCGGTTTCTACTTTCTCATCTCAGTTGTACATCGTTTGTTTACGATCAGATCCCATTATTCCCTTGGGAGTGGGATCAATTCTCCAATGTCTACATCCTCTTCATTAGTTAAGGGGTGGATGAGGTCCCTTAATAGCTGTTTCTGATCCCTCATTCCCTTGGGAGTGGGATCAGTTCTCCCAATGTTATAAATCCTCTTCATCATTTAAGGGTGGATTAGTTCCCTTAACCGCCAATGCCTGTCAATTTGAACTCGCCTTTCCATATGATACATGAAAATTCATTTTCGTTTTCTTCAAATTCATGATGCATGACATACAGAAAATACTCAAACATGCAAAAACCTACTGTTTGTGATGTAGGCCCGAGGGCACACACAATACTTTACTTACCTGGTCTCCTGGAAATCGCTCGGCTATATGCTACTCCAGAAATCTGCTCACCTAAAACCATCGACAGATTATAGATTAGATCCCCACTAGACTTTATCTAACTACCCTGAAGTCTAAGGAAGCCGGTTTGGGGCTCTACTGATTAAACATTTCCGATACATCACTAAACCCCAAACCCAAATCTCCTCACTCGCAGCCTTCCGAAAACCCATACATTGCAATCCTTCAGCTACCTAAGCACTAGAACTGCAAGTAGTTAAATCGAAACTCACCTTGGTTGGGGAAAAAAAAAAACCAAAAAAAAAAAAAACGGAGGGGAATCGCCTAGAGGTAGTCTGCAGAGCTCAGCTGAGAGGTAAGAGATAAAACCAGTGGCGGCTAAACCTCAACTACAACTTTCACTTAAATACGTTATCAACAATAAATTCGAAATTACCAGTCTTGCCCCTGCATAGTCCTTAAATAACCTAGTCAAACCATCCACTCGATTTTTAATCTAAAAATTATATACCACCGTTTGATAATTATTGATTTATAACGAAAACCGGTGCCTACAATCCTACTTCTTAAAGATATTTGTCCCTCAAATTCAGTACCTGAATAGTTTTGGATACTGTCATATGTCCTGCTGGCGCTCCCAGGTTGTATCCTCTACATTCTGGTTGTGCCATTAAGACTTTCACTAGGGACCCTCTTTGTGCGCAATACCTTCACGGCGTATTGTCCTAAGATCCTCACTGGTTTCTCCTTATGTAGTGTAGGATGAACTTCGTATCTGCTGTTCCACAATCTGAGAAGGGTCTCGTACACATTTCTTAAGCAGGAGATATGAAACACATATGGATTCTTCCATAGAGGTTGGTAGTGGTAGTGGTAGGCTGTTTTCCCAATCGTTTAAAGATCGAGAAGGTCCAATATCCCTGGGGTTCAACTTCTTTTCCCAATCTCACGACTCCTTTGAAATGGTGACACCTTGGGAAAACCTCACACCAATCAAAAATTCCATTCTTTATGCCTGCAATCCTGCATACTTTTCTTCGACTCTGAGCTGCCCAAAATCTCTGTGGATGAGGACAAAACCTTCTAACAGTCTGCTGCACGATGTAAGACCAAAGCAAAATGTGTTCTCCAACTTATACCGTACAAAGGAGATCGCATTTTCGTCATACAAGGCTATCGGGGCCATTCCTATTGTTGCTTGAAAATGTGTTGTAAGAGAACTCGACCTGGTAAATATATACTCCAAGATCCTTGAAAATCCAGTGTGCATGCTCGGAGATATCTCTAAGGTCTGAATGGTTCTCCGGATTGTCTCCATCAGTTTGATGGGTGAAAGCTGTGCAAAAATAAGTGTGGTCCCATAGCTTGGTGCAAACATTTTCCAAACTTAGACGTAAACCTGGAATATTGATCTGAAATATTGGTACAAGGAACTCATGCAATCTAATTAATCTTGCATGTAACACAATTCAGCAAGATGATCCCATCGAAGTAAGTTATCTTATTGGCCAGGAAAAATGAGCAGATTTGTTAGACAATCAACTATAACCCAAATTGCATCATGTCCCTTGCTGTTAGGTAATCCAACGACAAAAACCATTGCTATCGTTCCCATTTCATCAGGAATGGTAAGGGTTGCAATAATCCTGAGGGTCTCTGATGTTCAGACTTGGACTTGCTGCAGACCAACATGAACCCAATACTAGCCACACTTCTCTCATACCTGGCCACCACTAATGCGTTGAGAGCTATGTACATTTTCGACTTCCAGGATAAATGAAATCTGGAGGAAGTGCCTCGGATAGGATCTCCCTCCTCAGCTCGGTATCGGCGGAACAAAGCCATCTATTTCGACCCTGAGGAATTCCATCAGTGAGCAGGTTGAATTCCGCACCTTACCTGTGGAATTATGCACACACCTATACCTAATTCACACTCAGTGTCATTCATTTGGACTCCTTTATTTTCTCCAAAATTAGTTGGCCACAAAGGACAAGGCCGAGAAGCTGGCTGGCAATTGGACACAGCTCCAGTTAAATCTTTAGAAATTCTGTCTCCAAAGCTTATCGGTTATGTAGAGTCAAAGCAGAGAAACTAACGGAAGTCACTTCTACTCCAAGCGTATGCCACTACATTTAGCCTTGCCAGGGTGGTACTTGTACCAAATCATATCTTTGACAAACTCTAACACTACGTTGCTCATATTTCAGGTTCTTTTTGCGTGAAGTGAAGATGTACTTCAGGCTCTTATGATCTGCAAAAATCTCACAGGATTGTCCATACAAGTACGCCCTTCAAATCTTAAGTGCAATACATGCAGCTTTCATTCTAAGTCATGGGTATGGTAGTTCTTTCAGGCGTTTTCAACTGTCTAGAGGCATCAGCTATTACTTTTACCATCTGCATTAACACACAACCAGACCAATTTTGACGCATCAAATAGATACTAAATTACCATCTTCAGTGGAAGGGTTAAACTTGGAGCGAGCATGGTTAGCTTAGTTTCTGTTTAAGGTCATAAACCTCTTCACATTCAGCAGTCATATATACTTCATTTCCTGGTTAACCTTAGTAAGGGGCGTAGCGATCTTTGAAAATCCTTCAATGAACTTTCTGATAATACCCTAAGCAAGGAAACTTCTGATATCGTAGCATTCTTCGGTTGGGGCCATCCCTTAATGCTTGAACCTAGCTGGATCACAGATAGGCCTCTCCAGAGCTGACGTGTCCTAAACAAAGTGAACGTGGGTCCAACAAATCACACTTGGAAAACTTAGCATAAAGTTGGTGCTGTCTAAGTACTTCCAACCCACCAAACAAATGCGCATGCTCATCCTAGTTCTAGAATAGAGAGCATGGCATCTCATGAACACAATGACAAAACTTGTCAAAATATTTGTGAAACAACCTATTCAATGAGATCCAGGAAGGATGTGGCGGATTCGTCAAGCAAAGACATAACCAAAACTCATAAGGTCCATACTTTGCGGAAAGGCACTCTGGGGATATCTTCAGATTTAACTCAACTGGTAATAACCGGACCTACGGTCAATCTTAGAGAAAACTCTGACCTTAAGCTGATCAAAGATCAGCAATCCTCGGCGCTGGATATCTTGTTCTTGACAGTTAGTGTATTCAATCTATGTAGTTATGCCACATACGCATTGTCCATCTTCTGTTTGACAAAAAGGACAGGTGAACCCCATGGTTGAAAGCTAGGGCGTTAATGAACCCTTCTCCAACAAATCTTAATGGTTTCTTCAATTATTTAAGTTCGTTGGTGTAGGTCATATAGATTCTGGACACAGGCTCGCGTGGGGTAAACATCTACACAAATGCAATTCCCTATATGGTGGCTAGCCAGAGGAAGGTCATCTAGGAATACGTTAGGGGAAGTCTTGGAACAACTAAGACATTTTGGGGCTGATTTTTCTACTAGTGTGTGCTAAAAACACTGGCAAAAAGCAAGATCTTTCTCATGGGGAGGGTTACAATGACAGAAGTCATTACAGTCATTTCTTACCTTCTTCAGAGTGGAAAAGTATGGTTTTAACCTCCAGGGGTTGAAAACTAACAATTCCAGTCCTACAATCATTGTGGCAACATGATTTTTAAACAACCAATCCATCCCTTAAAATTACATCAAATCGTTTTATGTCCATAATGATGAGACGGCAGGCAAATTCATGTCTTCCCTACTATAACAATGCATCGGCATCCCTGGTTAGAGTGGCCTGCGTTCACCAAGTGTATAAGCTACTCAACACATGCCCAGAGGAAGTGAACCGTACATCTAACGTATCAGCAAACGTAGAGGCTACAAAAGATGGTGTGCAACTGTAATCATCAAGTAAAAGCAGGTTATAGAGTTAACCATAGAGTTACTGATACTACAGCAGGTGGTCATCTCACTGACTCACCTGGAGAATATTCTTGGCTTAATTTGGAAGGCAGCCATTCAGGGCTGGGCTAGTCTCTGTTGCTATGCCGACCGTTTTGCAGTTGAAGCAACGGGGGATTCTAGGCTGGGCAATCCCTGAACGATGTCAACCTTTCCCCGTTAAAACACTTATTGTTCCAAATCTGCACTCGCCGTGGTTCTGCGACACTTTGGGCATGAGGAAACATCTCGTATGGGTACTTCTTTCCCATCCTTGACTATACTGGCCCTCGCTTGGCCTTCAATCTCTCTTTGTTGGGGTTGAACAAACTTTCGTGGGCTTCTTCGGCCTCAGCACATTCACTTCGGCTTTCTCCCACCTCCAGGGCTGTGGGACACAACTTCCACAAAAAAGGGCAAACCTTTAAAACCTGAATACTTGACCCCTTATGTACCCTGGGCTTCAGTCCATTCATACATGAAAACCTATTCGTTCCTGTGAAAAAGGGTCCAGCGAATCTGGACAGGGATCAAATGTCTAACATACTCCGCCAAAGACCATGTCTGCTTCAAGTCAAAAGTCATGAATTCCACCTTCTTCGTAGCCTGAATAGCGCTGTTAAATACTTCTCAAAGAAGGTGTCCTTAAAACTAAGACCAAGTCATAGTCCAAATATCAGTGCTGGTCGCAATTGTTCCCACCAAGCTGGGGTCTCCAGCAAAATGAAACATTGCCAGGGTGACTTATCGCTTCTCCCCCCCAACAAAAAGGGTTGGCACATCGGAGCATGCCTCAATCTTCCATCCTTCTTCAGGCAACAATCGGGTTTAGATGATTCATCACATGTGGGAGGAATGAAGCCTGCGAAAGCGGTCCACTGAATGCTCTAGCATGGCCCGAGTTGGCACTTCCTTGTGCTTCCCGGTTCAATAAACCACTCCTAATTGGGCGGATGTTGTCGCACTATGTCGTCTGTTGAAAGCACCCAAATCTGTCAGCTGCCTACTCACACTAGAGTCATCTTCAACTCTCACATTTGCATTTCGCTAGGCACTATAGGTCTTCCCTGGGCGGCTAGCCTTATTTACTGGATTCCTGGGTAAGGTTAATTACTTTCATAAATCTAGTTACTAAGGCTAAAATAAATACTTACAGGCGTTGCGAGCACTTCATGCAACGATGGCATGTATGAGTACTCTTTTGCACGGGTTTAATGAATGTCTCTGATACCATGCTGTGACGCCCGGTTTTACTGCACCGCGGTTTGTTATCATAACCGAATAATTACTAAGGGAACGCTTGGTTACCAAATTTAAAACTTCGTACAAAATTCAAAATTTGACATTTTGAATAAAAAACATGGAAAATCGGCAGCGGAAAATCGTTTAACCAACAAAATAAAATTAACCCAAGCCCTTGTTAAATATCGTGGAAAATGTTAAGAAACCAATCGGTTAAGAAGCAAAGGTAACTCGTGAAAATACTTTAAAGGTTGCAAAAGTCAACTTCATCGTCGGCTGACCAAAGTCAACGAGAGGGGGAAAGCTATTTGAAGACATCCACCGGTCACTAAAGACAAACACAGATTGTCAGCCGGTCCGTCATCGAAAGACCATCCACGGTCATAAGACAAAATACTCCTTCATCTACCGGTGACGTCAGCCGGATGATCCTTCATCCGATCGACTTTATATTAACATCACCGGTGAAATAAGAAGACTCATGCGTGACCGTGTGACTTCTGTGTGCGCAATTAAAATTAGCCCGGTGATAAACACACCTCAGATCTCACCCCTCACCCGAACACTAAGAGAATACAAAATAATACGCACATCGCCCGGTCACTAAACGACAAAAAAAGATTTTGTCATCCCGGTCAGTCTATCGAAAGACATCCACTGGTCACTCAACGACAAAATACATCCTTATCTACCGGTGACGTCAGCCGGATGATTTCCTTCATCCGATCGACTTTACTACATCCACCGGTGAAATAAGAAGACATCATCCGGTGCACGTGTGCTTCGCGCGGAGCAATTAAAATATAGCCGGTGATAAACACACCTCAGATCTCACCTCACCCGACCACTAGACTACAAAATAATACGCACATCGCCCGGTCACTAAACGACAAACATAATACACACATCGCCGGTCACTAGACGACAAACATAATTCACACATCGCCCGGTCACTAGATGACAAACATAATTCACACATCGCCCGGTCACTAGACGACAAACATAATTCACACATCGCCCGGTCACTAGACGACAAACATAACGCTTATATCATCCGGTGACTATTCGACAAACGACCTTAACCCTTATCATCCGACGAGCAAAACGCTCGACATCGCCAGATGACTAAAACACTCGACATCATCTGGTGACTTTTCTGAAGTCATCTTCCGATAGAGAGGAAACACAACACTAACTATAGAAAGGAATTTACTTGCTTCTCCAAAACCATTCAGAAACAACTCAAACCATAGCATTAATCAAATCCAGTGAAAATCAGCGTTTAAACTCAACAGATTGCTAGTACCAGTAAATCTCAAAACGTATTCGAAATACTGAAATTTCTACTGTCATGAAAACTCAACATACTCAGACTTGATCATTATCAACTAAACCTCAACAACTGCCGACACCAGTTAACCCGCCTCATCAGTTTACCAAGCCGAGACATGGATGTGCTCCTCCAACCACATCTAATCATCTGTGCACTCAGGAAATTCACCTGTGGTGTCCTCAACACCTACATCACAAAACTCATCTATTAGCCTAATGCTAAGTAAGTAAAGAAATAATGAAATGACATGCTGAAACAAAATCCTGAATATGCGGTTTCTACTTTCTCATCTCAGTTGTACATCGTTTGTTTACTGATCAGATCCCATGATTCCCTTGGGAGTGGGATCAATTCTCCCAATGTCTACATCCTCTTCATTAGTTAAGGGGTGGATGAGGTCCCTTAATAGCTGTTCTGATCCCTCAATTCCCTTGGGAGTGGGATCAGTTCTCCCAATGTTTATAAATCCTCTTCATTAGTTAAGGAGTGGATTAGTTCCCTTAACCGCCAATGCCTGTCAATCTGAACTCGCCTTTCCATATGATACATGAAAATTCATTTTCGTTTTCTTTCAAATTCATGATGCATGACATACAGAAAATACTCAAACATGCAAAAACCTACTGTTTTGTGATGTAAGCCCGAGGGCACACACAATACTTTACTTACCTGGTCTCCTGGAAATCGCTCGGCTATATGCTACTCCAGAAATCTGCTCACCTAAAACCATCGACAGATTATAGATTAGATCCCCACTAGACTTTATCTAACTACCTGAAGTCTAAGGAAGCCGGTTTGGGGCTCTACTGATTAAACATTTCCGATACATCACTAAACCCCAAACCCAAATCTCTCACTCGCAGCCTTCCGAAAACCCATACATTGCAATCCTTCAGCTACCTAAGCACTAGAACAGCAAGTAGTTAAATCGAAACTCACCTTGGTTGGGGAAAAAAAACGGAGGGGAATCGCCTAGAGGTAGTCTGCAGAGCTGAGAGGTAAGAGTAATAAAACAGTGGCGGCTAAACCTCACTACACCTTTCCTTAAATACGTTATCCACAATATAAATTCGAAATTACCATCTTGCCCCTGCCTAGTCATTAAATAACCTAGTCAACATTCCACTCAATTTTTAAATCATAAAATTATATACCACCGTTTGATAACTTATTTTGATTTATAAAGAAACCGGGTGCTACAATCTACTCTCCTTAAAAGAATTTTGTCCTCAAAATTCAGTACCTGAATAGTTTTGGATACTGGTCCATCATGTCCTGCTGGCGCTCCCAGGTTGTCTCCTCTACATTCTGGTTGTGCCATAAGACTTTCACTAGTGGAACCTCTTTGTTGCGCAATACCTTCACTGCGTAGTCTAAGATCCTCACTGGTTTCTCCTCATATGTAAGTGTAGGATGAACTTCGATACTCTGCTGTTCCACAATCTGAGAAGGGTCTCGTACACATTTCTTAAGCATGGAGATATGAAACACATCATGGATTCCTTCCATAGAGGTTGGTAGCTGTAGCTGGTAGGCTGTTTTCCCAATCCTTTTCAAGATCGAGAATGGTCCAATATACCTGGGGTTCAACTTTCCTCTCTTCCCAAATCTCACGACTCCTTTGAATGGTGACACCTTGAGAAAAACTTCATCACCAATCAAAAATTCCAATTCTTTATGCCTGCAATCTGCATAACTTTTCTGTCGACTCTGAGCTGCCAAAATTCTCTGTTGGATGAGGACAACCTTCTCCACAGTCTGCTGCACGATGTCAGGACCAAGCAACTGTGCTTCTCCAACTTTATCCCAGTACAAAGGAGATCTGCATTTTCGTCCATACAAGGCTTCATACGGTGCCATTCCTATTGTTGCTTGAAAACTGTTGTTGTAAGAGAACTCGACCAATGGTAAATATCTACTCCAAGATCCTTGAAAATCCAGTGTGCATGCTCGGAGCATATCTTCTAAGGTCTGAATGGTTCTCTCGGATTGTCCATCAGTTTGAGGGTGGAAAGCTGTGCTAAAACTAAGCTGTGTTCCCATAGCTTTGTGCAAACTTTTCCAAAACTTAGACGTAAACCTGGAATCTTGATCTGAAACTATGGTACAAGGAACTCCATGCAATCTAATAATCTCTTGCATGTACAATTCAGCAAGCTGATCCATCGAGTAAGTTATCTTTATTGGCAGGAAATGAGCAGATTTGGTTAGACAATCAACTATAACCCAAATTGCATCATGTCCCTTTGCTGTCCTAGGTAATCCAACGACAAAATCCATTGCTATCTGTTCCCATTTCCACTCAGGAACTGGTAAGGGTTGCAATAATCCTGAGGGTCTCTGATGTTCAGCCTTGACTTGCTGGCAGACCAGACATGACCCCACATACTCCGCCACACTTCTCTTCATACCTGGCCACCAATAATGCCGCTTGAGATCTCTGTACATTTTCGTACTTCCAGGATAAACTGAAAATCTGGAGGAATGTGCCTCGGATAGGATCTCCCTCCTCAGCTCGGTATCGGCCGGAACAAACCATCTATTTCGAAACTTGAGAATTCCATCAGCTGAGCAGTTGAATTCCGACTTACCAGTGGAATCTATGCACAACCTATACCTATTACACTCAGTGTCATTCATTTGGACCTCCTTTATTTTCTCCAAAATAGTTGGCCACAAAGACAAGGCCGAAAGCATGGCTGGCACATTTGACACAGCTTCCAGGTTAAATCTTTAGAATTCTGTCTCCAAAGCTATCGGTATGTCTAGAGTCAAAGCAGAAACTAAAGGAGTCACTCTACTCAAAGCGTCTGCCACTACATTCGCCTTGCCAGGGTGGTACTTGATCTCAAAATCATAATCTTTGACAAACTCTAACCACCTACGTTGCCTCATATTCAGTTCTTTTTGCGTGAAGATGTACTTCAGGCTCTTATGATCTGAAAATATCTCACAGGATTGTCCATACAAGTAATGCCTTCAAATCTTAAGTGCAAATACAACTGCAGCTAATTCTAAGTCATGGGTAGGGTAGTTCTTCTCATGCGTTTTCAACTGTCTAGAGGCATAAGCTATTACTTTACCATTCTGCATTAACACACAACCAAGACCAATTTTGGAAGCATCACAATAGATACTAAATTTACCATCTTCAGCTGGAAGGGTTAAAATTGGAGCATTGGTTAGTTTCTGTTTTAAGGTCATAAAACTATGTTCACATTCATCAGTTCATATATACTTCACATTTTTCCTGGTTAACTTAGTAAGGGGCGTAGCGATCTTTGAAAATCCTTCAATGAACTTTCTGTAATACCCTGCAAGTCCAAGGAAACTTCTGATATCCGTAGCATTCTTCGGTTGGGGCCATCCCTTAACTGCTTGAACCTTAGCTGGATCCACAGATATGCCATCTCCAGAGATGACGTGTCCTAAAAAGTGAACTTGGTCCAACCAAAATTCACACTTGGAAAACTTAGCATAAAGTTGGTGCTGTCTAAGTACTTCCAACACCAAACCCAAATGCCTTGCATGCTCATCCTTAGTTCTAGAATAGATTAGAATGTCATCTATGAACACAATGACAAACTTGTCCAAATATTTGTGAAACACCCTATTCATGAGATCCATGAAGGCTGCTGGCGTATTCGTCAAGCCAAAAGACATAACCAAAAACTCATAATGTCCATATCTTGTGCGAAAGGCACTCTTTGGGATATCTTCAGATTTAACCTTCAACTGGTAATAACCGGACCTAAGGTCAATCTTAGAGAAAACTCTTGCACCCTTAAGCTGATCAAATAGATCATCAATCCTCGGCAGTGGATACTTGTTCTTGACAGTTAGTTTATTCAATTCTCTGTAGTCTATGCACATACGCATTGATCCATCTTTCTTTTTGACAAAAAGGACAGGTGCACCCCATGGTGAAAAGCTAGGGCGTATGAACCCCTTCTCCAACAAATCCTCTAACTGTTTCTTCAATTCTTTAAGTTCGGTTGGTGCTAGTCTATATAGATTCTTGGACACAGGCTCGGCGCTGGGGTAAACATCTACCACAAATTCAATTTCCCTATCTGGTGGCAAGCCAGGAAGGTCATCTAGGAATACTTTAGGGAAGTCTTGGACAACTAAGACATTTTTGGGGCTTGATTTTTCTACTAGTTGTGTGTCTAAAACACTGGCCAAAAAGCACAGATACTCTCTGCATGGGGAGGGTTTACAATTGACAGAAGTCATTACAGTCATTTCCTTACTCTTCTTCAGAGCTTGGAAAGTATGGTTTAAACCTCCAGGGGGTTGAAAACTAACAATTCCAGTCCTACAATCTATTGTGGCAAAATGCTTAAACAACCAATCCATCCCTAAAATTACATCAAATCCCGTTATGTCCATAATGATGAGATCGGCAGGCAAATTCATGTTTCCTACTAATACAATGCTATCAGGCATCACTTGGTTAGAGTGCATGCGTTCACCAGAGGGTAATGCTACATTAAACACATGCCCAGAGGAAGTGAACCGTACATCTAACTTATCAGCAAAAGTAGAGGCTACAAAAGAATGTGTTGCACCTGAATCTATCAAAGTAAAAGCAGGTATAGAGTTAACCAATATAGTACCTGATACTACAGCAGGCTGGTCCTCATCACCTGACTCCATCATGGAGAATATTCTTGGCTTAATCTTGGCAGGCCCGCCCTTCAGGGCTGGGTAGTCTCTGTTGATATGGCCGACTTTATTGCAGTTGAAGCAACGGGTGATTCTAGGCTTTGGGCAATCCCTGAACGAGTGTCCAACCTCTTCACAGTTAAAACACTTATTTGTTCCAAATCTGCACTCGCCCGGGTGGTTCTTCGAACACTTTGGGCACTGAGGAAACATCTTAGTATCTGGTACTTTCTTTCCCATTCCTTGACTATACTGGCCCTCGCTTGGCCTCTTCACTCCTCTCTGTTGTTGGGGT
Source organism: Begonia masoniana (assembly GCA_022432975.1). NCBI lineage: Eukaryota > Viridiplantae > Streptophyta > Magnoliopsida > Cucurbitales > Begoniaceae > Begonia > Begonia masoniana. The sequence continues at coordinate 14,831,670 of CM039506.1, forward strand.
TGAACAAACTTTCGTGGGGCTTCCTTCGGCTCAGAACATTTCATCTCGGCTTTCTCCACCTCCAGGGCTGTGGACACAACTTCACAAAAAGGCAAACCTTTAAAACCTGAATACTTGACCCCTATGTACACCTCTGGCTTCAGTCCATTCATAAATTGAAACACCTTATCTTCGTTCCTGTGAATAAAGTGTCCAGCGAATCTGGACAGGGACTCAAATTGTCTAACATACTCCGCCACAGACCATGTCTGCTTCAAGTTCATGAATTCCACCTTCTTCGTAGCCTGAATCGCGCTGTTAAAATACTTCTCAAAGAAGGTGTCCTTAAACTAAGACCAAGTCATAGTCAAAATATCAGTGATGGTCTCAATTGTCTCCCACCAAAGCTGGGCGTCTCCAGCAAAATGAAACATTGCCAGGGTGACCTTATCTCCTTCTCCAACGTTGGCACATCGGAGCATGCTTTCAATCTTCCTCATCCATTCTTCAGCAACAATCGGGTTAGATGATCTTCCATCAAATGTGGGCGGATGAAGCCTGCGAAATCGGTCCCCTGAATGCTCATAGCCATGGCCCGAGTTGGCACTTCCTTGTGCTTCCCGGTTCAATAACACTCCTAATTGGTCGGACTGTTGTCGCACTATGTCAGTCTGTTGACGCACCAAATCTGTCAGCTGCCTAATCACACTAGGCTCCTCTTCACCTCTCACATTTGGCATTTCTCTAGGCACTCTAGGTCTTCCTGGGCGTCTAGCCATTATACTGGATTCCTGTGTAAGGTTAATTACTTTCATAAACATCTAGTTACTAAGGCTAACATAAACACTTACAGTCGTTGGAGCACTTCCATGCAACGATTGGCACTGATGAGTAATCTTTTGAACGGTTTAACTGAATGTCTCTGATACCATGCTGTGACGCCCCGAGTTTTACTGAACTCGGTTTGTTACTCATAAACCCGAATAATTACTAAGAAAGCTTGGACCAAATTTAAAACTTCGTACAAAATTCAAAATTTGGACATTTGATAAAACATGGAAACTTGCAGCGGAAAATCGTTTAAACAAAAATAAAATTAACCAAAACCATGTTAAAATAATCGTTGGGAATGTTAAGAAACAATCGGTTAAGAAGCAAAGGTTAAACTCGTGAAAATACTTTAAAGGTTGCAAAAGTCAAATTCATCGTCCGCTGAACAAAGTCAACGAGAGGGGGAAAGCTATTTGAAGACATCCACCGGTCACTAAACGACAAAACACAAGATTTGTCATCCGGTCAGTCTATCGAAAGACATCCACCGGTCACTAAACGACAAAATACATCCTTCATCTACCGGTGACGTCAGCCGGATGATTTCCTTCATCCGATCGACTTTACTCTACATCCACCGGTGAAATAAGAAGACATCATCCGGTGCACGTGTGCTTCTCGCGTGAGCAATTAAAATATAGCCCGGTGATAAACACACCTCAGATCTCACCTCACCCGACCACTAGACTACAAAATAATACGCACATCGCCCGGTCACTAAACGACAAACATAATACACACATCGCCCGGTCACTAGACGACAAACATAATTCATACATCGCCCGGTCACTAGACGACAAACATAATTCACACATCGCCTGGTCACTAGACGACAAACATAATTCACACATCGCCCGGTCACTAGACGACAAACATAATGCTTATATCATCCGGTGACTATTCGACAAACGACTTAACCCTTATCATCCGACGAGCAAAACGCTCGACATCGCCAGATGACTAAAACACTCGACATCATCCGGTGACTTTTCTGAAGTCATCTTCCGATAGAGAGGAAACACAACACTAACTATAGAAAGGAATTTACTTGCTTCTCCAAGACCATTCAGAAACAACTCAAACCATAGCATTAATCAAATCCAGTGAAAATCAGCGTTTAAAACTCAACAGATTGCTAGTACCAGTAAATCTCAAAACGTATTCGAAATACTGAAATTTCTACTGTCATGAAAACTCAACATACTCAGACTTGATCATTATCAACTAAACCTCAACAACTGCCGACACCAGTTAACCCGCCTCATCAGTTTACCAAGCCGAGACATGGATGTGCTCCTCCAACCACATCTAATCATTTGTGCACTCAGGAAATTCACCTGTGGTGTCCTCAACACCTACATCACAAAACTCATCTATTAGCCTAATGCTAAGTAAGTAAAGAAATAATGAAATGACATGCTGAAACAAAATCCTGAATATGCGGTTTCTACTTTCTCATCTCAGTTGTACATCGTTTGTTTACTGATCAGATCCCATTATTCCCTTGGGAGTGGGATCAATTCTCCCAATGTCTACATCCTCTTCATTAGTTAAGGGGTGGATGAGGTCCCTTAATAGCTGTTCTGATCCCTCAATTCCCTTGGGAGTGGGATCAGTTCTCCCAATGTTATAAATCCTCTTCATCAGTTAAGGGGTGGATTAGTTCCCTTAACCGCCAATGCCTGTCAATTTGAACTCGCCTTTCCATATGATACATGAAAATTCATTTTCGTTTTCTTTCAAATTCATGATGCATGACATACAGAAAATACTCAAACATGCAAAAACCTACTGTTTTGTGATGTAGGCCCGAGGGCACACACAATACTTTACTTACCTGGTCTCCTGGAAATCGCTCGGCTATATGCTACTCCAGAAATCTGCTCACCTAAAACCATCGACAGATTATAGATTAGATCCCCACTAGACTTTATCTAACTACCCTGAAGTCTAAGGAAGCCGGTTTGGGGCTCTACTGATTAAACATTTCCGATACATCACTAAACCCCAAACCCAAATCTCTCACTCGCAGCCTTCCGAAAACCCATACATTGCAATCCTTCAGCTACCTAAGCACTAGAACAGCAAGTAGTTAAATCGAAACTCACCTTGGTTGGGGAAAAAAAACGGAGGGGAATCGCCTAGAGGTAGTCTGCAGAGCTGAGAGGTAAGAGTAATAAAACAGTGGCGGCTAAACCTCACTACACCTTTCCTTAAATACATTATCCACAATATAAATTCGAAATTACCATCTTGCCCCTACCTAGTCATTAAATAACCTAGTCAACATTCCACTCAATTTTTAAATCATAAAATTATATACCACCGTTTGATAACTTATTTTGATTTATAAAGAAACCGGGTGCTACACGCACGATAGCACTGGCAGCGCACACACCCGTGTCCAAAATTTCCAAAATCCATTTTTAAAATTTTTTTGACATTTTAGGTTTTTATATTTTGTTTTTTCGCACTTATTAGGTTTTACCATATTTTTAGGGATATGTTAGGTTATTTACTATTATTTTTAGGGTATGTTTTGTATCCTATTTAAACACCAAGTTTGTACTAATTTTGAGGACAATAATTATGAAATAAACTTTTAGTTTGTGAGGATTTTCTCTTTGATTCTTTGTGAAAAACTAGATTTTCTTCAATTGAATACTTGAAAGCTCCACTTGATAGCTTTCGTTCTAACCACATGTTCGGTTAGGGTCAAGCTCCTTACTTGATAACTTTGGTTCTGTTAGCAAGGTTTGATTGGAGTCGAGTTCCTCATACTTGATTTAGAGGCGATTCTAAGTTCTTAATTCTACATTGTTGAAGGGTCTTGGGCTTGATATATCTGTGGTTCAAATAAAAAGTTGTACTGAAATTTAATTGAGTGCCCATTGCTTTTTGCATACTCCTCTAGAACTTTGAGATGAAATGAATATCTAGATTTGATACAATAGAGATAGACATACCATGTAGTCTAATAATTTCCTGGACATAATGTAACGCCTCGAATTTGTAAACATGGTTCGCTACTCATATCACTGAACCGAACTAAGACGTTCTGGGAAAAACTTTAAAACTTTACTCAACGGTCAAAATTCGACATTTATTTAAAAACATCAAAGCTTGCAGCGAAAAAATATCATTTGTGCATAAAACTTGATCCTCCAAAACTAAAAATAAAACAATCCAAGAAACTGGGGAGGAAATAGAGGAGGAATAGCCTCGGCAGTAGAAGCAGAAACAGAAGACATCTTTCGGTTTCAAATATCTACCGATTGACAACATCTGCTGATTGACAACGTCTGCCGATTAACAACGTCTGCCGAACGACGACGTCTGACGAACGATAACATCTACTGTTTACATCTGCCGATTGACATCCGCCAATCGACATCTGCCAAATGACAACATCTGCCGTTTACATCTGCCGATTGACATCCGCCAATCGACATCTGTCGAACGAAAACATATGCCGAACGACAATAGAACAGCACATTAACCATTTACACTCTAAACAAATGGACAACTCTGGCTACTAAAAGAACTTGTAAATTTACTGTAATCATTCAAAACAACTTGACTCCATGAAATGCTCGAAATCCAGTAAAAACCACAGTTAAAACCAACAATGTATCATTATCAGAGTAACTTCAATAACATAACAGAAATATTAAAACTACTACTGTCATAAAAATTCTCAGCACACTTCGACAAGACATCTATCCATTTAGACATCACATACAGACATTAGTTAAACCGCCTTGGTACAAATTTATATTTTTTGGGAATTGGTTGGAATGTGTTCGTATCTATTAATAGGTTTTTGGTTTACACGACCTATTGCGTCGAATGCTTGTCAAAAGGCATTTGTAACGAATCGTGTGGGGGATTTTGGTTTATTATTAGGGATTTTAGGTCTCTATTGGACAACAGGTAGTTTTGAATTTCGTGATTTGTTTCAAATATTCAATAACTTCATCAGTACACCAGACCGTGGCATAGATGTGCTCCATCAACTTCGCATATCCTTCTGTAAACTCAGAGAAATCACCTGTTGAAACCTCAACACCTACATCACAAAACTCATCTATTAGCCTAATGCTAAATAAGTAGAGCATAATGAAATGAAATGATGAATAATAAATCTTATTCATGCAGTTTCTACTTTCACAACTCAGTTATATTTGTTCTCTGTTGATCCCTCTGTACAATGGGAAGTAGATCAATTTTCCCAAAGTCTACACCCTCTACTCGATTAAGGGGTGGATTAGTTTCCTTAATAGCTGATCTGATCCCTCTGTTCGATAGGAAGTGGATCAACTATCCCAAAGTCTACATCCTCTACTCGATTAAGGGGCGGATTAGTTCCCTTAATAGTTTGTCTGATTCAAACTGCTCATGCCTTACCATGTCATTACATATAAATTCTTTTTCGTGTTCTTTCAAAAACAAATGCATGACATACTGAAAACATACAAAACAAGCATAAATCCTACTGTTTTGTGATGTAGGCCCGAAGGCACACACATACTCTACTTACCTGGCTTCTTGGAAAAGCTTGATTACAAACTACTACTTCGGGGTTTTGCTCAAACCTAAGTTGAAGAAGATTCGGAGAGAAAAAATTGCCAGAGGAGTCAGCTGAGCTGAGCTGAAAGAGGAAAGTAATGAAACAGTGGCGGCTATCCTTCACTAAACCCTCCATTTATATCACATGTTTCACGAATTACACTTATGCCCTTGACTAACAAACTTTAACTTATTTAAGCAACCAATCAAAATCACTTAATTCCATAAAATAAAAGCCACATACCAGTTGCTACAATCTACCCTCCTTAAAAGAATTTTGTCCTCAAAATTCAATGCTCAAACAACTCAGGATAACGGCTCATCATGTCTTGCTGGCGTTCCCAAGTTGCCTCCTCTACATTCTGATTACGCCACAAAACTTTCACTAGTTGAACCTCCTTGTTACGTAACACTTTTGTTGCATGGTCCAGAATTTCCCCTGGTTTCTCTTCATAGGTAAGGGTAGGATGAATTTTAATGTTCTGCTGTTCCACAACCTGAGTTGGATTCCGCATACATTTCTTCAGCATAGAAACATGGAATACATTGTGAATTCCCTCCATAGAGACTAGTAACTGTAATTGATAAGTTGTCTTCCCAATCGTCTTCAAGATTGAGAAAGGTCCGATGTATCTGGGATTTAACTTGCCTCTCTTCCAAAATCTTACAACTCCTTTGAACGGTGAAACTTTAAGAAAAACTTCATCACCATCTTCAAACTTTAATTCTCTATGTCTTCTATTGGCATAGCTTTTCTGTCGGCTTTGAGCTGTCAAGATCTGCTGTCGGATAAGAGCAATCTTCTCCATTGTCTGTTGCACAATGTCAGGACCAATCAATCGTGCTTCTCCAACTTCATCCCAGTACAATGGAGATATGCACCTTCGTCCATATAATGCCTCATATGGTGCCATGCCTATTGTTGCCTGAAAACTGTTGTTATAAGAGAATTCCACCAATGATAAATACTTACTCCAAGAACCCTGTAATTCTAATACACATGCACGAAACATGTCCTTCAATGTTTGAATAGTCCTCTCGGATTGTCCATCTGTTTGAGGGTGAAAAGCTGTACTAAAGTTGAGCTGTGTACCCATAGCCTTATGTAAACTCTTCCAAAACTTAGATGTAAATCTAGAATCTTGGTCTGAAACTATTGTGATTGGAACTCCATGCAATCTAACAATCTCATGCACATACAATTCAGCGAACTGATCCATCGAGTATGTCATCTTTATGGGCAAGAAATGGGCAGATTTGGTTAGACGATCAACTATCACCCAAATTGCATCATGTCCCTTTACTGTTCCAGGCAATCCTACAACAAAGTCCATCGTTATTTGTTCCCATTTTCATTCGGGAACTGGTAATGGTTGTAATGTTCCTGCAGGTCTCTGATGTTCAACTTTAATCTGTTGGCAAATCAAACACGATCCTACGTACTTTGCCACACTTCTTTTCATATTTGGCCACCAATAATATTGTCTAAGGTCTCTGTACATTTTTGTACTTCCAGGATGAACAGAGAGTCTAGAAGAATGTGCCTCCAAAAGGATCTCCTTCTGAAGTTCATCCACAGCCAAAACAAACCATCTATTCCGAAACTTGAGAATTTCATCAATAGAATAGTTGAAATCTGATTTATCAGAAGAATCCATGCTTAACTTGTACTTGTTGCATTCAGCATCATTCACCTGAACTTCCTTTATTCTTTCCAAAATAGTAGGCTTCAAGGACATGGCAGAAAGCATGGCTGACACACTGGACACAGCTTCCAGGTTAAATCTTTGGAATTCTGTCTCTAAGGCTAACGGTATGTCAAGAATCAATGTTGAGGCTAATATTGTCACTCTACTTAATGCATCAGCCACTACATTCGCCTTGCCGGGGTGGTATTTGATCTCAAAATCGTAGTCCTTGACAAACTCCAACCACCGACGTTGTCTCATGTTTAGCACTTTCTATGGGAAAATATATTTCAAATTTTTATGATCTGAGAATATTTCACAAGATTGTCCATACAAGTAATGCCTCCAAATCTTCAACGCAAAAACTACCGCAGCTAATTCCAAATCATGTGTAGGATAATTCTTCTCATGTGTTTTTAGCTGTCTAGAAGCATAAGCTATTACCTTTCCATCTTGCATCAACACACAACCGAGGCCAATTTTGTAAGCATCACAATAAATGCTAAACTTTCCATTATCAACAGGGAGTGTTAGTATTGGTGAATTGGTCAGTCTCTGTTTCAATATCTGAAAACTATTCTCACATTCCTCAGTCCATACATACTTCGTGTTTTTCCTTGTTAACCGAGTAAGGGGTGTAGCAATCTTCGAGAATCCCTCAATGAATTTCCTGTAGTATCTTGCTAATCCAATGAAACTTCGAATATCTGTAGCATTCTTCGATTGAGGCAACTTCTTAACTGCTTGAACCTTGGCTGGATCGACAGATATCCCATCACCCGAGATAATGTGACCCAAAAAGTGAACTTGGTCCAACCAAAACTCACACTTGGAAAACTTGGCATAAAGTTGGTGCTGCTTAAGTACTTCTAATACCAAGGTCAGGTGCTTTGCATGCTCATCCTTAGAATGTGAATAGATTAAGATATCATCAATAAACACTATGACAAATTTATCCAGATACTCGTGAAACACCATATTCATGAGATCCATGAAAGCTGCTAGTGCGTTTGTCAATCCAAAAGACATAACCAAAAACTCATAATGTCCATACCTTGTGCGAAAGGCTGTCTTAGGGGTATCTTCAAATTTGACTTTCAATTGGTAATAACCGGATCTAAGGTCAATCTTAGAGAAGGCTCGCGCACCATTAAGTTGGTCGAATAGATCATCAATTCTTGGTAATGGATATTTGTTCTTGATAATTAATTTGTTCAATTCACGATAATCAACCCACATACACAATGATCCATCCTTCTTCTTAACAAAAAGAACAGGTGCACCCCACGGTGAATAACTTAGGTGAATGAATCCTTTTTTCCAACAGTTCCTCCAACTATTCCTTTAACTCCCTAAGCTATTTTAGTGCTAATTTGTAAGGATTTTTAGATACACGCTCCACTCCTGGGTAAACATCTACAACAAACTCGATTTCTCTATCTGGCGGCAAGCGAGGAAGGTAATCTAGGAATACTTCTAGGAAGTCTTGGACAACTAAGACATTTTGAGGACTCGATTTTCCTACAACCTGTGTGTCTATAGCACTGGAAAAAAAGCATAAATACTCCCTGCATGGAAAAGGTCTAGCATCGATAGGGGCAATAACAGACATATTCTTGCACTTCTTCAAAGCTTGGAAGGTATGTTTCAAACAACCAGGGGGTTGAAAACTAACTATTCCAGTCCTACAATCAATTGTGGCATAATGCTTCAACAACCAATCCAGTCCTAGGATTACATCAAACCTCATTATCTCTATGATAATGAGATCAGTAGGTAGATTCACGCTTCCTATTGACACAACACTATTAAGCATCACTCGATTAGAATGCATGCATTCACCAGAGGGTAACGTGACATTAAACACATGTTCAGTTGGCATAGGCCATACATCTAACTTGACAGCAAATGCAGACGCTATAAAAGAATGTGTTGTACCGGAATCTATTAAAATAAAAGCAGGTCTAGAATTGATCAATATAGTACCTGACACTACAGCAGTCTGATCATCATCACCCGACTCCATCATAGAGAATATCCTCGGCTTCAACTTAGCAGGGCCACTCTTGAAAGCTGGACAGTCCCTGTTAACATGACCAACCTTATTACAGTTGTAGTACCGAATGACTCTAGGCTTGGGGCAATCCTTGAACGTATGTCCAACTTCTTCACAGTTGAAACACTTTCCCAAACCCATTATGCACTCTCCCAGGTGAAATCTCGAGCATTTTGGGCACTGAGGAAAACTCTTGGTGTCTTGCGCCTTCTTCTCCTTTCCCAGACTGCCTTGGCCTTTACTGGGCCTCTTCATCCCTCTCTGTTGGTGTGGTTGAATAAACTTTCGTGGGGCTTCCCATGGTCTAGTACACTTCATTTCTGCTTCTTCCACTTCCAATGCCGTGGACACAACTTCACCGTAAGATAAACCTTTAATACCCAAAAACTTGACTCCTTTGTAAATCTCTTGCTTCAGTCCATGCATAAATTGAAATACCTTATCCTCATTCATGTGTACAAGGTGTCCAGCAAACCTGGACAGGGACTCAAACTGTCTATTGTATTCAGACACGGACCCCGTCTGCTTCAAGTTCAGAAACTCCACCTTCTTTGTAGTCTGGACAGTGTTATTAAAGTATTTCTCATAAAAAGTCTCCTTGAATTGTATCCAAGACATTGCCAGAACATCAGCGGTGGTCTCCATTGTTTCCCACCAAAGTTGAACATCCCCAACCAAATGAAACGTTGCCAAAGTGACTTTGTCTCCTTCTCCAACGTTGGCACATCTGAATATACTTTCAATCTTCCTAAGCCATCTCTCAGCAACAACCGGATTGGATGACAGTCCATCAAACGTGGGCGGTTGTAATCTCTGAAATCTGTCTCCCGATTGCTCATTTTATGGAACACGAGTTGGCACTTTCTTGCACATCTCGGTTCAGAAGCAGTCTCAATTGTTCAGACTGCTGACGTACCAAAGCTGTCAGCTCTCTAATCACACTAGGATCTTCCTCACTTCTCAAATTTGGCATCTCTCTCGGTACTCTTGGTCTTCCTGGTCGTCTAGTCATTTCGCTATATTCCTGTACAAGGTTAATTACTCTCATAAATATCTAGTAACTAAGGTTATCATAAACACTTATAGTTGTTGAAGTACTCCCATACGACGATCGGTACTGATGAGTGATCTTTTGAACGGTTTAACAAAATGTCTCTGATACCAAGCTGTAAGACCCCGAATTTGTAAACCCCGTTCGCTACTTATATCACTGAACCGAACTAAGACGTTCTGGGAAAAACTTTAAAACTTCACTCAACGGTCAAAATTCGACATTTATTTAAAAACATCAAAATTTGCAGTGAAAAAATATCATTTGTGCTTAAAACTCGTTGAAATCCTCCAAAACTAAAAATAAAACAATCCAAGAAACTGGGGAGAAAATAGAGGAGGAATAGCCTCGGCAGTAGAAGCAGAAACAAAAGACATCTTCCGGTTTCAAACATCTACCGATTGACAACATCTGCCGATTGACAACGTCTGCCGAATGATGACGTCTGACGAACGATAACATCTACCGTTTACATCTGCCGATTGACATCTGCCAATCGACATCTGCCGAACGACAACATCTGCCGTTTACATCTGCCGATTGACACCCGCCAATCGACATTTGTCGAACGAAAACATATGCCGAACGACAACAGAACAACACATTAACCATTTACACTCTAAACAAATGGACAACTCTGACTACTAAAAGAACTTGTAAATTTACTGTAATCATTCAAAACAACTTGACTCCATGAAATGCTCGAAATCCAGTAAGAACCACAGTTAAAACCAACAATGTATCATTATCAGAGTAACTTCAATAACATAATAGAAATATTAAAACTACTACTGTCATAAAAATTCTCAGCACACTTCGACAAGACATCTATCCATTTAGACATCACATACAGACATTAGTTAAACCGCCTCATCAGTACACCAAACCGTGGCATAGATGTGCTCCATCAACTTGGCATATCCTTCTGTAAACTCAGAGAAATCACCTGTTGAAACCTCATCACCTACATCACAAAACTCATCTATTAGCCTAATGCTAAATAAGTAGAGCATAATGAAATGAAATGCTGAATAATAAATCCTATTCATGCAGTTTCTATTTTCATAACTCAGTTATATCTATTCTCTGTTGATCCCTCTGTACAATGGGAAGTGGATCGATTTTTCCAAAGTCTACATCCTCTACTCGATTAAGGGGCGGATTAGTTTCCTTAATAGCTGATCTGATCCCTCTGTTCGATAGGAAGTGGATCAATTATCCCAAAGTCTACATCCTCTACTCGATTAAGGGGCGGATTAGTTCCCTTAATAGTTTATCTGATTCAAACTGTTCATACCTTACCATGCCATTACATGTAAATTCTTTTTCGTGTTTTTTCAAAAACATAATGCATGACATACTGAAAACATACAAAACTAGCATAAATCCTATTGTTTTGTGATGTAGGCCCGAAGGTAGGGGTGTACAAAACCGACCCGGACCAAAGAATCGGACCAGAACCAACCTATTTGGTCCGGTTCTGGACGAGTTTTCAAAAAAAAAAAATGAATTTCGGTTCGGTTTTTGGGTTTAATGACCAAAACCCGAAAACCAGAACCGGACCGCACAAAACAGAGAAATGCCCTAATTTTCTTTTCGTTCTATCGAGTGTCGAAGTTTATTTCAGATTTCAGAGGAGAGGAGAGGAGAGACTGTCTCGCTCGCCTACGCCAAAGCCGAAGTCGAATCCGAAGCCGAAGCCTTCAATCTGTCGTTCAATCTTCTCTCTCAGCCGTCGCCGACGCCAACGCCGACGCCTTCAATCTGAACCGAAGCTCTCTGAGACTCTGAGTAAGTACAGGTATTCCCTCCAGCTCATCGTGTGTACTTCGTATCATTTTACGTTTTCCTCTATTTTACGTTCATTATGCTGCTGTTTTTGGGAGACTCTTCAGGCGTGACCGAGAGCATTTGATTTTATTAATTTTCTGAGCTACAACTTGCCAATCGTCGGTTTTGTTGTGTTGTTTTGTGGGTGTTTCATTGCTGTCAATTGAGTGTTGCTCTTTACCTAAATTTTTCGTCATGTTGCTGTTAATTTCGAGAGCATGTTTTTTTGCTGTTAATTTTGTGGGTGTTTTTTTTATTTGGTTTTTTTGTTGCTGTTTTCTTATGTTTTTGTTGTCATCTATTGTTTTTGTTACTGTTTTTAATATAATGGTTGAAGAATGAATGTAGCAGAATTTTGGGTGTTTAGAGGTGGGAAAAGAAGAAAAATGGAAGCAGCAAAAAGTTGAAGTTTTGTTCTCCAGAAAAAGACTGGAGTTGGTAATTTTAGTTTTCAAACAAGATTAGTTTAATTAAAAGTAGCAGTATTAAGCATAGTTTTTGGAAATGACTTTCAATGCACTTATTTACTATTTAGATTATCTTTACTATTTCCTATTGGGTTCGTACGTGGCTCAGGAGGTAAGTGACTTAGATGATGTTTTGGTTTGAGACTAGTTGAGTGTTGTGCTCTAACTTAGTTGATCGTGGGATGCTTCCAAGTGGGTGATGGATAATACTACGATGCCAATGAATGCTGACTTCAAATATGATTATGATTTCTCTTATTCTACCCAGTGCCCATGACTTAGATTATGTTTTTCTATTTTCTAAAGGAGGTGAAAATTGGTGCAAATGCACTGGGCTGTTGACAAAAATTGAAGTTTCATTTGAAATTTTTTAGTTTGAAATTTTTTATTAAAAAAATATTTTTTGATGGGAGAACTGGAACCAGAACCGAAATTCTGGTCCGGTCCGTAAAATGTTTTTGACGGTACCAGTCCTAAAAAATGAAAACCGAATATTATTGGTCCGGTCTTAATTTTGTCCAAACCCGGACCAGACCAGACCAGACCACGTACACCCCTGTCCGAAGGCAGACACATACTCTACTTACCTGGCTTCCTGAAAAAGCTTGGTTGCAAACTACTACTTCGGGGTTTTGCTCAAACCTAAGTTGAAGAATATTCGGAGAGAAAAAATCGCCAGAGGAGTCAGCTGAGCTGAGCTGAAAGAGGAAAGTAATGAAACAGTGGCTGCTATCCTTCACTAAACCCTCCATTTATATCACATGCTTCACAAATTACACTTATACCCTTGACTAACAAACTTTAACCTATTTAAGCAACCAATCAAAATCACTTAATTCTATAAAATAAAAGCCACGTACCGGTTGCTACACATAGAGTTGGGCATACGAATCCATAGTATATGTAGTCCTTACAGAAAGAAAATGTGCTGATTTGGTTAGTTAATCAATTGTGACCCACATAGAATCATGGCTCATAACAGTTTTTGGAAGTCTCAACACAAAATCCAATACTTGCTGTAGCGACCCTTAACACTATTCCTAATTTTCCCGTATTATTATTATTATTTTTTTTTATAACCTTAAGTAAGCTTAATAACGTTGATTCATTAAGTCGAAGTCTAGAGTGTTGAAAACTATTTTTAAAACCATTTAAATAAAACTTAAAACAATTTGTAAGACAATTTAAAACATTTAAGGCAACTATACATCGGCCAACAACTAAAGGGGCAAAAGGGACAATTGTCCCACAAATGTATGGGGCGATCGATCGGCTGCATGGCAGCCGATCAATCGGCCCATGCTTGAGTGATCGATCGCTCCTTTTTGAGCGATCGATCGGCTCACATTCTGGATTTTTTTCCAGAACGTGGCCCTTCAGAAACCGATCGTTCGCCCCTCCTTTGGAGAACGATCGGGAACTCCTCTGGAAAACCAGAGAGTTCTGCATTCGATCACGCTTCCTCCTGCGATTGAACGCCTCCTTCTTTCCTTCATTTTTCTCCTTCGATACCCTGCACACACTCATCTACACATACTTAACAATCTACCCTTCCATCACATTTCATTTTCGTCAAATGGCAATAACTCCCCTAACGCTCGCTTAACATACTGAAACACTTTACATATAACCACTCAACATTCTATCATTCCTCAATTTATCAACAACCAAAACCTACTCAAAACATATCTGAAAACGTGGTATAATTTCGTAAAAACGAACTGTAACGACCCTTACCCGTACCCTAATATTTTCCGTACAAATTTTTCTTTTTTTTTTTATACGTATAAACTTTAAATCAATTTTTTAAAGCGGAAATAAAACTTTTAAGATTGAAATCGAAATTTAATCGTCCGAAAACTAAATTGAAATTGGTTTAAATAACAACTTAAAATGATTTAATTAACATTAAAACAATTAAAATAAAACATTATAAAAATCTCTTTTTTTTTTGTCTTTCGCTCTTCGGCCAGAGAAGGTGGCGATTGCTCGCCATCTTCATGGCGAGCAATCGCCGTTAGGGGATAGCTCGCCATTAGGCGAGCGCCCATCGCCTGGTGATCGCCAAGGCAAATGTGGCGATTGCTCGCCATTCTGTGGCGAGCAATCGCCACGCTCTCTGGAAATTTTCCAGAGAGCGCCCCTTTTTCTATCCCCTCATTTCCCTTCCTCCATCTATTTCTCACACCCTGTACTTCACACACTCAACACCAAAACACAATACACTCTTCTTTCTCATTTCTTTTTCACAATATTTTGCATACATTTCACAAACACTTCCAACTCGAAATTTTACTATAACACGCACACATTGCACACGATATCACTCACCCATTCACCGACTCCAAATACATTTAAAATATAACTAAATTTCAAGAAAACGAACCGCATGGTTCCATTTATAAGTTTAACTTTCCTCCTGTTTGAAAAATACCAAAACATCATAAATACTATCCAATCCAGACATCCTAAATATCGACTATACAATTCTTTTTATCTATCCAAATCCCAAAACATTACCTATGTCCCCACGGGTCAAAATCACGCTCCGACTGCCAGCGCACTCCCACTGGCCTCCTTCCTCAACATGCTCATACATCAGGCGGAGGGACGTCTTCCTCACCTGTCTCAAGGTCACCTACACCATAGAATTAAACACGTGAGCTAGAGGCTCAGTAAATCTAAGTGAATGCAAATGTATGCTATGCTATGCTCTTTTAAACTATGTATTCTTTGCATTTCTTTTCTTTTCTTTGTTTAGGTTTCTATGGGTCACACGGGGCTTCACTCACGTTAGATAGGAGCGGCACATCCTGCGATTGGATAGCCCCACGGATCTAACGGGGGGGAAAGCATGCTTCCTCCGACAGCCATGCCTGAACCATCGCACCCGGCGTGACTATCTCTGTGTTCATTTACGTACTTTGTTTACCTTTTTCCGTGTAAAAACGCTTTGAAATTCATTTTGCATGCGTGCTTAGAAAACAATGCATGAACGTGCTCAATACTATAATTAAATCAAGTAGAAACATACAATGTTAAACTATCAACTAACGACTTAACAAAACATAATTCTAACTACCCGTTCCAAACTACCCAAGCATAACATATCTCCAGTTTCCTCGATCGACTCAATTCATACGGTGTAGGCCTAATTGGCCAAACAAGTCACAGAGACTTACCTCGCGTCCGTTGTACACCGAGCTTCGTCCACAATTGTTTGTTCACCTATACATTTCACAATACGCGACATTAAATCGAGTCTAAATAATCAAACTCCAAGAATTGCTAACTCCTAACTAAAGAAAATTCCCTAAAACTCTAAAACACCTTATTGAGGCATTTCATCGAACAACTTGCGCTCGAGAATCACCAAGCCTCCATTAATGGAGTTTTCAATTCCTCCAACCACCAAAATCTCAACAACTTCCATTTAATTCCAACAACTTCAACTAATAACCATAAATACGCCTCTCATAGCCATAAATACGGTTATCCTATCGATTTCAAACTCTATTTTACATTTCTAACGAAAACCCTAACGAACCCTAATTGTTTCAAACCCTAGAAATCGATATTTAACGTTCCAAAAGCTTAGAGCCTTACCTAGAGAGTGATGACGGAGTAGAAACGGGAAGGATCGAGTCGCCGGAGGAAAAGGATCGTCGACGTTGAAGAAAATCGCCTGTGGAGAGGAGAACGTCGCACGGTGAGGGAGAGGGAAATGAAGTTGGCGTGAGTGAGGGGAAAATGAAGGTGTTTTTGAATTTTAATTAAAACTTTGGGTTTGCAATTTACCAAATCGCCCTTCCACTTAATTTAAACTTCTTCTTCTAATTGTCTCGTTATTTAACTAACGATCCTATTTTCTAAAATTCTCATATTTTACCATAAATTCTAATTTATTATTACGGCATCGTCAAAACTTTCCGTTCGCAAAACGGGCTTAACCTGTCGTACTCACAAAATGGCCGTATATATTGGAATAAAAATAAATCCCGTAAAGCCGGGTGTTACATTCCACCCACCTTATTTAAATTTTGTCACCAAAATTTCACTACACAAACAGTTCAGGGTATTTCAACATCATATCGTGCTGTCTCTCCCAGATAGCCTCTTCTACATCATGGTTCCTCCACAAAACCTTTACCAGAGGAATCTCCTTATTTCGTAGCACCTTGATAGAAGACTCCAGGATTCGCACTGGCCTTTCCTCGTAGGTTAGCATCGGTTGCACTTCAATTTCACTTGTTTCAACGACGTGCAATGGATCACGTACACATTTCCTGAGCATGGACACGTGGAACACATCGTGAATACTTTCCATAGTCGCCGGGAGTTGCAATCTGTACGCCCTAGTCCCAATTCTCTCTAGAATAGGAAACGGCCCCACAAAACGCGGGTTCAACTTGCCTCTCCTCCCAAATCGCATAACGCCTTTGAACGGAGAAATCTTCAAATATACTTCATCACCCTTTTTAAACTGTAATTCTCTCCGTCTGGTGTCAGCATAACTCTTTTGGCGGCTTTGTGCAATCTCTATGCGATGTCTAATAACAGCGATCTTCTCCGCTGTTTGTTGCAATATATCTGGGCCAACAATACTAGCTTCACCCACCTCATCCCAATATAGTGGATACCTGCATTTTCGACCATACAGCGCCTCATACGGAGCCATGCCAATAGTAGCCTGGAAGCTGTTATTGTATGAAAACTCAATTAATGGCAGATATCGGCTCCACGAGCCCTGAAACTCTAGCACGCAAGCTCTAAGCATATCCTCCAGAATCTGGTTTGTCCTTTCAGTCTGTCCGTCAGTCTGAGGATGGAATGCCGTGCTAAAATTCAACTGAGTTCCCATTGCTTTGTGTAAACTCTTCCAGAACTTCGAAGTAAATCTGGCATCTCTATCAGAAACAATAGAGATGGGTACTCCGTGTAGCCTAACAATTTCCTGTACGTAGAGCTCAGCTAGCTGGCCCATAGTATAGGTCATCTTCACTGGTAGGAAGTGAGCCGTCTTTGTCAAACGGTCCACAATTACCCAAATACCATCGTGCCCCTTTGTCGTTCTCGGGAGCCCAACTATAAAATCTGTGGATATTTGCTCCCATTTCCACTCTGGAATAGGCAATGGCTGTAAGGTTCCGGCTGGCCTTTGATGCTCTGCCTTAACCTGTTGACAAATCAGGCAAGTTTCCACGTACCTGGCAATTTCTCTCTTCATGTTAGGCCACCAAAAATGTTGTCTCAAGTCTCTATACATTTTGGTGCTCCCCGGATGCACTGAATACGCCGAGGAATGTGCCTCATTCAAAATCTCTCTTTTCAGCTCATCATCATTGGGCACGTACCACCTGTGCCTAAATTTCAGTACTCCATTATCTGTCAGGTTAAAATCAGACGAACCTTCAGATGTCATGCTCATTCGATGCCTTTCACACTCTAAATCGCTCTGTTGAGCTTCTCGGATCTTGTCTAAAATCGTCGGTCTAAGAGAAATATTAGTAAGCATGCTGGATAATTCCGCCACAATTTCCACATCGAAGTTCTCAATCTCAGACCTCAACATTACCGACATTGACGCAAGCAAGGGCTGGCTCGTTGTAGGCATTCGGCTCAAGGCATCAGCTACTTTATTTGCCTTTCCTGGGTGGTATTTAATTTCAAAATCGTAATCTTTAACGAACTCCAACCACCGTCTTTGTCGCATGTTCAACTCCTTCTGCGTAAATAGATACTTTAAGCTCTTATGATCTGAGAACACTTCACACTGCTGCCCATACAGGTAATGTCTCCAGATTTTTAAAGCAAAGACCACCGCTGCGAGCTCAAGGTCGTGTGTCGGATAGTTTTGTTCATATGGCTTCAATTGTCTAGAAGCAAAAGCGATGACCTTGCCTTCCTCCATTAACACACATCCCAGTCCGATCCTCGAGGCATCACAGTAAATACTGAACTTATCACCATCGACTGGTAGTGTTAGAACTGGAGCCGTAGTCAATCTCTGTTTCAGCTCCACAAAACTTTTCTCACAAGCAGGAGACCATAAAAATCTTTCATTCTTTCTCGTCAACGGAGATAGAGGGACGGCTATCTTTGAAAATCCCTCGATGAATTTCCTGTAATATCCAGCTAAACCAAGAAATCCTCGTACCTCTCGTACATTCTTAGACTGTGGCCATTGCTTGACAACCTCAATTTTTGCTGGATCTACTGAGATTTCCTCCTGAGATATGATATGACCAAGAAAACTTACTTGATCAAGCCAGAATTCACACTTAGAAAATTTCGGATACAATTGATGTTGACACAAGGTCCTTAGAACGATCCGCAAATGCTCCTCGTGCTCCTCCTTTGTCTTAGAATAAACCAGGATGTCATCTATAAAGACAACGACAAACCTGTCCAAATACTCTTTGAAGATGCGATTCATCATATCCATAAATGCTGCAGGAGCATTGGTAAGTCCAAAGGACATCACTAGAAATTCGTAATGCCCATACCTCGTTCGAAACGCTGTCTTTTCAATATCTTCTTTTCGGACTTTCAACTGATAGTAACCCGAGCGTAGGTCGATCCTCGAAAACACTCGGGCACCCTGCAATTGGTCAAATAGATCGTCAATTCGGGGCATTGGATACTTATTCTTCACGGTTAATTTATTCAACTCTCGATAATCAATGCACATCCTGAGAGTTCCATCCTTTTTCTTCACAAATAGGACCGGTGCGCCCCAAGGAGAAAAGCTGGGTCGAATGAACCCTTTGTCTAATAGCTCCTCCAACTGAGACTTCAGTTCCTTCAATTCAGCAGGTGCCAATCTATACGCATTCTTGGATACAGGCGTTGAACTCGGATAGACATCAATTACAAACTCGATCTCCTGATCAGGCGGTAGCCCAGGAAGATCATCGAGAAAAATCTCCGAGAATTCCTTAACAACTGGAAGATCGTCCGGTTTCAATTTATCAAGTAGTCGAGTATCAATCACCGCGACCACAAAAATTGAGCATTCACCTTTAAATTGTTCTCTGGCCATCATCGAATAAGAAGTAGGCGGTCCGCTTAGCCTATTCATCGCTTGGAAAGAGAATTCAACTTTGTTCGGGGGGCGGAAAGTCACCATCCCGGACCCGCAGTCAATTGTGGCGCAATGGCGTGCAAGCCAATCCATCCCCAAAATAAGATCATATACCTCTATACTCATAACTATCAACCGGGCATAGAGGGTATTGTTTCCCACAGAGACGACGTTGCCCTGGAAAACCTGATCAGATTGCATACTCGCTCCCGAAGGCAGCATTACTCTATACTCGCACTCTGCTAACTCAGATACTAGCCCCAATCTAATCATACAAGCAGTTGAAATGAAGGAGTGCGTAGCTCCTGTATCTATCAAAGAAAATACCGGTACACCCATGACTAGAATAGTACCTGCTATGACAGATGGTTGTGCCTCGTCGTCGACATCCCCAGGCTCAATAAATGCGAAGATCCTTGGCATAACTCTTCGCTGATCTCTGCCCTGTTGATTCCTACCTGACTGATTTTGGTCTAATAATGGGCAATTCATGGCATAGTGGCCAACCACTCCGCATCGGTAACAACTGTTGGTACCCACCCGACACTCGCCAAAATGTTCTTTCTGGCATTTAGGACAAACAGGCTTCTGAGCAGCCCCTTGAACTTGTTTCCCTTTACCCTGATCGTTTCCTCCTTCGTGAGACCTTTTGACGCCTCGTTGTTGTTGTTGTCCCCGGGGTCTGTTTCGTACCTGAGGCTGGATCTCCCGAAAGAAGACCTTGGCAGGCTCTCTCGGCTTAACACAGGTCAATTCAGCAGCTTCGAACTCCAGGGCTCTCGCTGCAATCTCCTCATAAGGCACATCCAGAATACCAGAAACTATAATATTTTTCCGAATTTCTCTATTCAGCCCATCCATGAATTGTTGCATTTTGTCCTCATTATCACTGACTAGGCGCGGTGCAAACTTAGATAAAGCCTCAAACTTTCTGATATACTCTGCCACTGTACCAGTCTGTTTCAATTGTGTAAATTCAGCTCTCTTTGCCGCCCTCACTGTACGACTGATATACTTCTCAAAGAACACGGTTTTAAATCGTTCCCATCTCATCAGAGCCACGTCCGTCGTAGCCTTAACAGAATCCCACCAAGATCGGGCATCCAATGCCAGGTGGAATGTGACGCACTCTACTTTCTCGGCATTGTCCACTTTGGCATACGCCAACATATCCTCCATCTTTCGAACCCACTCCTCAGCAATAGAGGGGTCCGTAGATTGTCCGTCGAATATCGGAGGCCTTAGCTTTTGGAATCTCTCCATGCTTTGGCCGTTAGGGACGACTATTGCTTGAGCCCTCCGATTCTCCCGAACCAAGTCCACAATTTGTTGGGCTTGTCGATCCCTATGTTGGGATTGACGATCGAGTAAGTCTATTAGCCTGTCCATGGCATCGTCTCGGGCGTCCCTACCTCGAACCATTTTCTAAAATCTCCTATAAAAGTTAAACAAGCAATCCTAAGAAATCAAATTAAAATAAAGCAATTAACGTACTTACAGTTGATGAAGGATGTCCGTGTAGTGGCTGAGCAGTCGTGCAGTCTACAGAACCGTTTTTAAAATCCCGGGGGCTCTGATACCATAACTGTAACGACCCTTACCTGTACCTTAATATTTTTCGTACAAATTTTTCTTTTTTTTTTATACGTATAAACTTTAAATCAATTTTTTAAAGCGGAAATAAAACTTTTAAAATTGAAATCGAAATTTAATCGTCTGAAAACTAAATTGAAATTGGTTTAAATAACAACTTAAAATGATTTAATTAACATTAAAACAATTAAAATAAAACATTATAAAAATCTCTTCTTTTTTTTTGTCTTTCGCTCTTCGGCCAGAGAAGGTGGCGATTGCTCGCCATCTTCATGGCGAGCAATCGCCATTAGCAATCACCAAAAGGTGATTGCTCATGGCGAGCAATCGCCGTTAGGGGATAGCTCGCCATTAGGCGAGTGCCCATCGCCTGGCGATCGCCATTGGCGATCGCCAGGGCAAATGTGGCGATTGCTCGCAATTCTGTGGCGAGCAATTGCCACGCTCTCTGGAAATTTTCCAGAGAGCGCCCCTTTTTCTATCCCCTCATTTCCCTTCCTCCATCTATTCCTCACACCCTGTACTTCACACACTCAACACCAAAACATAATACACTCTTCTTTCTCATTTCTTTTTCACAATATTTTGCATACATTTCACAAACACTTCCAACTCGAAATTTTACTATAACGCGCACACAATGCACACGATATCACTCACCCATTCACCGACTCCAAATACATTTAAAATATAACTAAATTTCAAGAAAACGAACCGCATGGTTCCGTTTATAAGTTTAACTTTCCTCCTGTTTGAAAAATACCAAAACATCATAAATACTATCCAATCCAGACATCCTAAATATCGACTATACAATTCTTTTTATCTATCCAAATCCCAAAACATTACCTATGTCCCCACGGGTCAAAATCACGCTCCGACTGCCAGCGCACTCCCACGGGCCTCCTTCCTCAACATGCTCATACATCAGGCGGAGGGACGTCTTCCTCACCTGTCTCAAGGTCACCTACACCATAGAATTAAACACGTGAGCTAGAGGCTCAGTAAATCTAAGTGAATGCAAATGTATGCTATGCTATGCTCTTTTAAACTATGTATTCTTTGCATTTCTTTTCTTTTCTTTGTTTAGGTTTCTATGGGTCACCCGGGGCTTCACTCACGTTAGATAGGAGCGGCACATCCTGCGATTGGATATCCCCACGGATCTAACGGGGGGAAAGCATGCTTCCTCCGACAGCCATGCCTGAACCATCGCACCCGGCGTGACTATCTCTGTGTTCATTTACGTACTTTGTTTACCTTTTTCCGTGTAAAAACGCTTTGAAATTCATTTTGCATGCGTGCTTAGAAAACAATGCATGAACGTGCTCAATACTATAATTAAATCAAGTAGAAACATACAATGTTAAACTATCAACTAACGACTTAACAAAACATAATTCTAACTACCCGTTCCAAACTACCCAAGCATAACATATCTCCAATTTCCTCGATCGACTCAATTCATACGGTGTAGGCCTAATTGGCCAAACAAGTCACAGAGACTTACCTCGCGTCCGTTGTACACCGAGCTTCGTCCAGAATTGTTTGTTCACCTATACATTTCACAATACACGACATTAAATCGAGTCTAAATAATCAAACTCCAAGAATTGCTAACTCCTAACTAAAGAAAATTCCCTAAAACTCTAAAACACCTTATTGAGGCATTTCATCGAACAACTTGCGCTCGAGAATCACCAAGCCTCCATTAATGGAGTTTTCAATTCCTCCAACCACCAAAATCTCAAATACTTCCATTTAATTCCAACAACTTCAACTAATAACCATAAATACACCTCTCGTAGCCATAAATACGGTTATCCTATCAATTTCAAACTCTATTTTACATTTCTAACGAAAACCCTAACAAACCCTAATTGTTTCAAACCCTAGAAATCGATATTTAACGTTCCAAAAGCTTAGAGCCTTACCTAGAGAGTGATGACGGAGTAGAAACGGGAAGGATCGAGTCGCCAGAGAAGAAGGATCGTCGACGTTGAAGAGAATCGCCTGTGGAGAGGAAAACGTCGCACGGTGAGGGAGAGGGAAATGAAGTTGGCGTGAGTGAGGGGAAAATGAAGGTGTTTTTGAATTTTAATTAAAACTTTGGGTTTGCAATTTACCAAATCGCCATTCCACTTAATTTAAACTTCTTCTTCTAATTGTCTCGTTATTTAACAAACGATCCTATTTTCTAAAATTATCATATTTTACCATAAATTCCAATTTATTATTACGGCATCTTCAAAACTTTTCGTTCGCAAAACGAGCTTAACCTGTCGTACTCACAAAATGGCCGTATATATTGGAATAAAAATAAATCCCGTAAAGCCGGGTGTTACACGAACTGCGTGGATCCGTTTAAAAACTGGACATTTCCCTTTCTTTCATGAACTGCATGCATAAATCCATTTTTCATGACATTTTGTAAAACAATGATGCATGAGCAATTTAACGCATAACATAAACATAAAGCATGTGTATACCATCAAAACCTCACAAAAGCATAACCTATAAAACAACTAAACCTAACTACCCAACCAAAACATATAAACATAAAATGCTCCAACAATCCTCAACAACAAAACTCGACATATGGTGTAGGCCAATCGGCCACAGTAAGTCACGAGAACTTACCTGTCGTCCTTAGCACACCGAGCACCGTCTGAAAGCCGTGTCCACCTAAGGCAATTCATAAACATTGGCATTAAAACCAATCCTACATATACGAATTTCAAACTTAAACTAAGCTCCTAGCCAAGGTAAATTTCTCTAGAACTTATATTAAAGTCTTTCGGGCATTTCATCGAACGCGTTGTGCTCACAAATTCTAAACCTCCATTAATGGAGGTTTCTAGAGCTCTAATACCCAATTTTTCAACCTACACACCGAATACACCCAATATTCCGTCCAATAATCACAAATACGGCAATAACTAACCGTTTCTAGCATATCCCGACTATTTTCGATAAAACCTAACGAAACCCTAATCGTTAACCAACCTAGAAATCGAGAACTAAGACTCTAAAACTATAGATTCGTACCTAGGACGTCGTTTGGAGAAGGAAACGTGAAGAAACTTGTTGATCGGAGGAGCGGGTCGCCGGCGTTAGAGGAAATCGCCGTTTGGAGAAGAAAATCGCCGTGGAGGGTGAAGAAGAGAAAATAACGTGAAGTGTTGGAGAAGAAAGGGGTTTTTGTTTTTTATTGTAATTTGACTTGTCAAATTACCCTATTGCTCTTCCATTTGATTTTCCATTTATCTCATTGTTTGTCTATCGGTTCGGTTTCTCCAAATTTCTTTATTTCACCAATAATTTTGACTTATTACTAGGGCTCTAATAAAACTCTCCGTTCGTAAAACGGGTTTAATTTACTATTTTTACGAATCAAACCGCTATAGGGTTAAAAACAGAACTTGGGCGTTATACCTCCGATTCGAATTCCTAAAATTCTCTTATTTCTCCTAAAATCCATATTAATCATAAGGATCCTAATAAAGCTCTCCGTTCATAAAACGGGCTTAGTCTGCTATATTTACTAAAATGTCATTGCATAGCTAAAAATCTAAAACTCGAAAAAGAACCGAGCGTTACATTCCATCCACCTTAATTGAAATTTTGTCCTCAAAATTTGATTTAGCTCATCATTCTTGACATTAACACCTCATGCTTTGCGGCCTCATTCCACACCTGTCGAGTTCCTTCCCTTTATCTCTCAAAATTCTAATTTCTTATTTAAAAACTTTGATTTTATCTATACTTGGGATCTCTCTCTGTGGTTCTAAAACAAAACTTTTATAATCAATTGACACAACATTAACCTCATAACTGTATTCCTTACTTCTAATTTTCCTAAACACGTCTTTGCTTACGCATGGAGTCTTATCAAATTCCCAAGTTCCCAATCGAATGATCTCCAACTGTGTATTTAACATTTAACGACTCGCGTATGCTTTGGTCTATATTTAATCATTCGGATATTAAACTCCCTAGCCCATTAATTTGGCCTTACATTCAGGCTTTCTCAATCGAAACTCATTTTAAGTTCTCAATTTCTACCGACCCTTGGGCTGTAATCCTATTTCTACATAAATTCATCGGCTCTATCCGTAGTCGGGATGCACGCCAACTCAGATTTCTATGTTTTCACTAGTAATGATCACTCATAACCATTTCATCAATAGTGTTCAAGTTGTACACTTTCTTGAACACCTCACCGGTTTTAAATAACTATTCCTATGTGGGCTTCTCCACTAAAACTCCATTCTCTATATTTCGCAAATCATCCTGTCAACGAGATCCTAAGTCACATTAATGAGCCCCCTCATTATGTCCTACCTGAAATTCTTATACTATTTATAATATGCTTATTTGTCTAACTTAAATCTCCATTAACTTCGAGTACGGTCAAGTTCCTAAGTCTCACCATAGATTTTGTAGCACCCGGTTTCAATAAATCAAAATAAGTTATTAAACGGTGGTATATAATTTTATGGTTAAAATTTAGTGAAATGTTGATTAGGTTGTAAATGACTAAGCAGGGGCAAGATGGTAATTGCGAATTTATATTGTGGATAAGGTATTTAAGGAAAGGTTTAGTGAGGTTTAGTCGCCACTGTTTTATTACTCTTACCTCTCAGCTCAAGCAGACTACCTCTGGGCGATTTCCCCTCCGGTTTTCCCCAACCAAGGTGAGTTTTGAATCAACTACTTGCCGTTCTAGTGCTAGGGTAGCTGAAGGATTGCAATGTATGTATCTTCGATAAGCTGCGGGTGAGAGATTTGGGTTTTGGGGTTTAGTGATGTATCGGGAATGCTTAATCAGTAGAGCCCCAAACTGGCTTCCTTAGACTTCAGTAGTTAGATAAAGTTTAGTGGAGATCTAATCCATAATCTGTCAATGGTTTTAGGTGAACAGATTTTTGGAGTAGTATATAGCCGAGCGATTTCCAGGAGCCAGGTAAGTAAAGTAATGTGTGAGCCTTCGGGCCTACATCACAAAACAGTAGGTTTATGCATGTTTGAGTGTTTCTTTTCTTTATGTCATGCATTAAGTTTTTGAAGAATTACGAAAATGAATTTATGTGCAAGGTTATGATGAGTATGAATTGAATGAAACAGAGTAGCTGTTAAGGGAAGTAATCTGCCCCTTAACTGAGTAGAGGATTTATTACATTGGGAGAACCGATCCCACTCCCAAGGGAATTAAGGGATCCGTATTAGCTGTTAAGGGAAGTAATCCGCCCCTTAACTGAGTAGAGGATTTATTACATTGGGAGAACCAATCCCACTCCCAAGGGAACTTAGGGATCAGACCAGTTTATGAACGATGCACAACTGAGTTGAGAAAATTAGAAACTGCATGATCAGGGTTTATGTTTCAGCATACATTTCATTAATGCTTTACTTGCTTAGCATTAGGCTAATAGATGAGTTTTGTGATGTAGGTGTTGAGGATACAGCAGGTGATTTCCCTGAGAGCATAACCAAGTAGATGAGGTTGGTGGAGCACGGCTGTGCAACGGTCAGGCATCTGATGGGGCGGTTTGACTGGTGTCATTGACTAACAAAGATTAATTGACAGTATTTCAAATTTATTATACTGAGCTTTCATGACAGTAGAAATTTTAATATTTTGGAATTCGCTTTTGAGTTTCTTTTCTGATAACGATATTCTGTTGGGATTTCAAGATAGTACTTATGAGTTTCTAGTGACACAAAGGTTTGGATTGTCTCTGGTTAGTTTTAGCAAGAATGAGTTACTTGAAGTTTTCAAAAGTATTCTTAGTTTTCTCTGAATTTAGTATTCTGATGGTTTATTACTGGATTTGCAAGTGAAGCGATTAGAGTTGTTGTTTTGCTTTCTATCGACAGATGATATCTGTCGGTAGATGTTGAGTAAATTTTAAATCCTATCGGAAGATGTCTTCAGAAAAGCCATCGGAAGATGTAAATTTTAAAGTCTATCAGTAGATGCTTTAAGGAGTTACGTGAGTAGCACGTGTCGGCAGATGTAGTCCATTCCATCGGAAGAGGGAGAAACCCGTTTGTCGTTTAGCGAATCGGAAGGTGTAGAGTAACCCGTTTGTCGTTTAGCGAATCGGAAGGCGTGGAGTCATATTGTTGTTATCGGAAGATGACGTGTGTTTGTCTATTGAGAGATGAAATTGCGCTGACTTCATCGGCAGATGAAGTTATGTTAACTTCATCGGCAGATGAAGTGGTGTGTGAAGTTACCATGATTTCATCGGCAGATGAAGTTGTGGGTGAAGTTGTGTAGACGTCATCGGCAGAAGCCTTTGGTTTTCTGCTTCTGCTCCTTCCGTTGACTAGTCGTCGGCAGACGAGTTCAACTCGTGACGTCATCGGCAGGAACCTCGTTCCGTTTCCTTCCGTTGACTTTGTCGTCGGCAGATGAATTCGACTTTTGTAATTCCTTGAGTAGTCCACCATTTAAAACCTTATTTTCTCTTGACCGAATACTTTAAACATTTCCATTAATCTTTCCAACAATATTTTCACAGCTAGTTAAATCCCCATTGTAGTTTTAAATATTTTTCCGCTGCAAAGTTTTCAAATGTTTTGGACGTTTAGAAAATGTCAAATTTTGAATGTCGAATGAAGTTTTAAATTTATTCGAAATTTCTTAGTTATGATCAAGTAATGAGTAGCGAACCGGGTTCAGATAACTCGGGGCGTTACAGATTTGCTCTAAACTATTCCTGCTAACCTTAAGTCACTTGGGTATCCATTGGTCCCGACTGGTCAAACACGAGTCGAACCTCTGAAAATCATCATTTTACTTAAGTTTACTTAAATGGTTTCTATGAAAATCATCATTCTCTTTATTCTAACTTCAAATCTCAATCTCTCATTGAATCCAAGAATCTTCTTCACCTATCCCTAATATTGCACGAGGATTACCTTGACGTTACTAAATGACTTTACCCTGTTTCGTTCCTCCTAGTCGGTTCTGAATATTCTACCTTGTTCCCTTGCAACGATTTATCCCACGATTTTCTTGAGCAAACTTGTTGTAGATAAGTTTACATCATAAATTCATATATCCTCAAATTCTAAAATCTTACCCTTTGTATAACCTTGACTCTTTATTGCCTTAAGATTCATTAACCTCCCAACTTCGATTAGATCACTTACTTTCTCCGCTGCTATTTGTCAATACGAACATTCCTACGCAATACTCAGATCTTACACTCATGACTTTATATTGATCTCTTACCTCCCTAACAGAAGTAATCCATGCTTCCCATACCCCTTCAATAATTTACCTAAATCGAATTCCTAAATATAACTTTCATCTAAATACTTTCTTCTTCACATGGATCTAAGAGGTACGAGTCTCTACCACGTTATCTTATTCACTCAAACGTACTAATTGTACTTTGGCGATATATGGTATTCCTCAATAAATCTTATATCTAAACTTCCCACTTCTCTCTGAAACGTAATATTCTAAAACTCCGAGGTTTTGTCAATCGAGGTCCAGTTTCTATCTATCGCACGATTATTGCCTTCAAATCTTCACTCTATACTACGTCTCTATCCTAATGTCCTTTATTTCATTTACCTTTAAAATAAAACCATACCTGGAACAACTGGAGGTCGGGCCTCATCATCGACGTTACCCTGCTCAATGAAGGCGAACATCCTCGGGGCAACCCTCTTCTGATCGGTAATCGTCTTTGGACAATTATGGGCGTAGTAGCCCACCTCGACACATCTAAAACATCGGTCCGTCCCCAATCTACACATGCCAAAATGGGCCTTCTGGCACATCCTGCATACGGGCCTCTCAGTAGATCGCTGAAATTGCTTTCCTCTTCCCTGGTCGCCCTTTTCGTTATAAGGCCTCTTAACGCCTCTATGTCACTGTTGTTGTTGCCCACTTAGCTGTCAAACCTCGTTCCGAGGTCGAGGTTGAATCTCGCTCCCTCAGTTTGACGTAAGTTGGTTCAGCGGCCTCAATCTCTAAAGCTCTTGCCACAATCTCTGTATAGGGCACATTCCGCACCCCTAATATGATGACACTTTTTCAGATTTCCTGACTTAGCCCTTGCATAAACCGACGCACCTTGTCCTCATTAACACTAACCTGGCGTGGTGCGAACCGGGATAGGGCCTCAAACCTCCTGACGTATTCAGCAACTGTGCCAGTCTGTCTCAATTGCATGAACTCCATCATTTTTGCCTCCCGTACCGTGTGGCTAAAATATTTGTCATAAAATATGGATTTAAACCGCTCCCAAGTCATTACCGTCACATCGGTTGTTGCTTTGATGGAGTCCTACCAAAACCGAGCATCCAACGCCAAAAGAAAGGTGACGTATGTAACTTTATTCCCGTTCTCTATCCCCGCATATTCCAGCATATCCTCCATAGTTCGGATCCACTCTTCGGCTAAAGTGGGGTCCCAAGACTGTCCGCTGAACACCGGAGGTTGCAATTTCTGGAATCTCTCCATGCCCTGATGGTTCGGAACAACTACCTCTCGGGCCTGACGATCCTCACGGTTTACTAGTCTTTCGATCTGTTGTGCTTCCCTGTCCATATGCTGGGCTTGACAGTCTAGCAAATCCGTAAGTCGATCTAGGGCTTCGTCCCTGGCGTCCCTATTTCGAACCATTTTTTATAACACCTATAAAAATGAAAACAAGTAATCCTAAGAAATCAAAATTAAATAAAGCTTTTAAACATACTTACAGTTAAGGAAGGATGTCCACATAGTGGCTGTGCAGTCGAGCAGTCTACAGAACCGATTTTAAAACCCGGGGGCTCTGATACCATAATTGTAGCAACCCTTAACACTATTCCTAATTTTCCCGTATTATTATTATTTTTTTTTATAACCTTAAGTGAGCTTAATAACGTTGATTCATTAAGTCGAAGTCTAGAGTGTTGAAAACTATTTTTAAAACCATTTAAATAAAACTTAAAACAATTTGTAAAACAATTTAAAACATTTAAGGCAACTATACATCGGCCAACAACTCGAGGGGCAAAAGGGACAATTGTCCCACAAATGTATGGGGCGATCGATCGGCTGCATGGCAGCCGATCGATCGGCCCATGCTTCAGCGATCAATAGCTCCTTTTTTAGCGATCAATCGCTCCTTTTTTAGCGATCGATCGCTCCTTTTTGAGCGATCGATCGGCTCACATTCTGGATTTTTTTCCAGAACGTGGCCCTTCAGAAACCGATCGTTCGCCCCTTCTTTGGCGAACGATCGGGAACTCCTCTGGAAAACCAGAGAGTTCTGCGTTCAATCACGCTTCCTCCTGCGATCGAACGCCTCCTTCTTTCCTTCATTTTTCTCCTTCGATACCCTGCACACACTCATCTACACACACTTAACAATCTACCCTTCCATCACATTTCATTTTCGTCAAATGGCAATAACTCCCCTAACGCTCGCTTAACATACTGAAACACTTTACATATAACCACTCAACATTCTATCATTCCTCAATTTATGAACAACCAAAACCTACTCAAAACATATCTGAAAACGTGGTATAATTTCGTAAAAACGAACTGCGTGGATCCGTTTAAAAACTGGACATTTCCCTTTCTTTCATGAACTGCATGCATAAATCCATTTTTCATGACATTTTGTAAAACAATGATGCATGAGCAATTTAACGCATAACATAAACATAAAGCATGTGTATACCATCAAAACCTCACAAAAGCATAACCTATAAAACAACTAAACCTAACTACCCAACCAAAACATATAAACATAAAATGCTCCAACAATCCTCAACAACAAAACTCGACATATGGTGTAGGCCAATCGGCCACAGTAAGTCACGAGAACTTACCTGTCGTCCTTAGCACACCGAGCACCGTCCGAAAGCCGTGTCCACCTAAGGCAGTTCATAAACATTGGCATTAAAACCAATCCTACATATACGAATTTCAAACTTAAACTAAGCTCCTAGCCAAGGTAAATTTCTCTAGAACTTATATTAAAATCTTTCGGGCATTTCATCGAACGCGTTGTACTCACAAATTCTAAACCTCCATTAATGGAGGTTTCTAGAGCTCTAATACCCAATTTTTCAACCTACACACCGAATACACCCAATATTCCGTCCAATAATCACAAATACGGCAATAACTAACCGTTTCTAGCATATCCCGACTATTTTCGATAAAACCTAACGAAACCCTAATCGTTAACCAACCTAGAAATCGAGAACTAAGACTCTAAAACTATAGATTCGTACCTAGGACGTCGTTTGGAGAAGGAAACGTGAAGAAACTTGTTGATCGGAGGAGCGGGTCGCCGGCGTTAGAGGAAATCGCCGTTTGGAGAAGAAAATCACCGTGGAGGGTGAAGAAGAGAAAATAACGTGAAGTGTTGGAGAAGAAAGGGGTTTTTGTGTTTTATTGTAATTTGACTTGTCAAATTACCCTATTGCCCTTCCATTTAATTTTCCAGTTATCTCATTGTTTGTCTATCGGTTCAGTTTCTCCAAATTTTCTTATTTCACCAATAATTTTGACTTATTACTAGGGCTCTAATAAAACTCTCCGTTCGTAAAACGAGTTTAATTTACTATTTTTACGAATCAAACCGCTATAGGGTTAAAAACAAAAATTGGGCGTTATACCTCCGATTCAAATTCCTAAAATTCTCTTATTTCTCCTAAAATTCATTTTAATCATAAGGATCCTAATAAAGCTCTCCGTTCATAAAACGGGCTTAGTCTGCTATATTTACTAAAATATCATTGCATAGCTAAAAATCTAAAACCCGAAAAAGAACCGGGCGTTACACTTGCTCTCATTTTCATTAAGGCACTATTAAAGATTTCAATATAGCAGCAGGTTGCTGATGCTCCACCTTAACATGCTGACATGTAAAATATTTTTCAACAAATTTAGCTACGTCCAGTTTCAGTCCATGCCACTAATAAGGTTGTTTCAAATATCGATATATTTTCTGCTTGTGCTTCCTCCAAAATGGCTCTTTTCAATCAAATATCCTCTTGTGTACACCATCTCTTCTTAATTTAATAATATCATCTTCTGATACAAGGAAGACACCTTCCATTCTTCTAGTAGATCTCTTATCTTAATTATGAATGCATCACCATATTTCTTGTCTTTAATTTGCTCGAGCAAGCTCGGTTGTAGCGTTATTACTGATAATCTCTCAATTAATCAAAATGGTATAATCTCCAAATTGAATCTCTACGTTTCTTCAGCTAACTTTCTTGAAATGAGCCGTAGAGATGAAACCGCA
The DNA here is from genome assembly GCA_022432975.1 of Begonia masoniana. Classification (NCBI taxonomy): domain Eukaryota; kingdom Viridiplantae; phylum Streptophyta; class Magnoliopsida; order Cucurbitales; family Begoniaceae; genus Begonia; species Begonia masoniana. Next base: position 14,864,097 of record CM039506.1, read on the forward strand.
ATGGGGCTCTTCTACTTAGTGTTCGGCTACCACGTTGACCTTTCTAAGGTGGTAAATGATTTAACTAACATAGTCATTTACTAATTCTAGTCTTCTACGTTGCCTCATATTCAAGTTCTTTTGAGTCAAAAAGTACTTCGGACTCTTATAGTTAGTGTAAATCTTACATATTTCTCTATATAAATAATGTCTCTAGATTTTAAGCGCATAAACAATTACTTGGAGCTCTGAATCATATGTTGGATAATTCTTCTCATGTTCCTTCAATTGTCTAGAGGCATAGACTACAACTTTGCCTTCTTGCTGGAGAACACATCCAAATTCATATTTTGAAGCATCACTGTACACCACATATTTTCTCTTGTCAAACAGTATAATAAGTATCAGTGCTAAAATTAGTCTCTTCTTCAACTCTTGGAAACTCTGCTCACATTCATTAGTTTGCAGATACTTAGCCCCATTCTGGTTAGCCTCATGAGTCGGGTGGCTATTCTAAAAAATCCTTCAACAAATCTCCTATAATAACCTGCAAGACCTAAGAAGATTAGTATTTCAGCTGCATTTTAGGTTACGACCACTAACTAATAGTTTCAATTTTTCCTAGATCCACTGATATATTCTCTTTTGAAATTATGTGGCCAAGAAAAGCAACTTTCTCTGACCAGAATTTACACTTGGAGAATTTCGCATATAGCTTCTCCAGTCTCAAGGCGGAAAGAATAATTCTCAAGTTTTCTTCATGCTCTTTTGCACTTTTTGAGTAAATGAGTATGTTGTCGATAAAAACAATCATGAAGCCATCCAAGAATCCTTTGAATATTTGATTCTTCAAATCCATAAATGACATTGCTCGAAACTAATAATGGTCATATCTCATTTGAAATGTCATCTTGATCACAACTTTTTCTTTGATTCATAGCTGGCGATAGCTAGATCGGAGATCTATTTTTGAGAAAACCGCTGTTCATTTTTTTAACGATCAAATAAGTCCTCAATCCTCAAAGTGGATATATGTTCTTTATAGTGACCATATTAAGTCACCGATAATTGATGCACAATCTCATGAGTCCGTCCTTCTTTTTCACAAAATGGTGAAAAGCTCGATCAAATGTGTAAAACCTGATATTTTTACATAAATTAATTTATAAGTAAATTTTTTGTCTTATTTTCGATCACTGTATTTTACGTTGACTTGAATTGTAGTGGTTGGTTAACGTTAGACCACATAAGATTTTGTCGATCAATTTGTCAAGTCGATGAATTTGGAAGTTATCACATGGCTAATTTTTTAGAAAATTAAGGTGGAGGAATTTGAAATTTTACCCCAATAGATTTTGGTTTGCATTTGAATTTCATCGAATTGGGATTTAAAAATTTTATTTCATATTTATAAAATATTATTTTATTTAATATATTAAATATGTAACGCCCCGAACCCGCCCCGGGTCGGTGCGTCACATTTCAAACCCAACCCGTTTGTAAAACGTCGTTTAAAATAATTTTCGTAAAATATTCGGCTTGGTTTTGTAAAATTCCCAGCTCGATGTTCGGGTTTTTCGAACCCTCAAATTTTCTTGGAACACGTGTCTAAAATACGTTAAAATACGTTGGAAAAATTTCGGTTCAAAACATAGTGGAAATCAGGCGAAAAAAACGAAAAAAAATCAAATTTGGGCAAGGAGGGGCGCTGGGCGCGCGCTGGGCATCGGGCGCGCCCAGGCCGCGCGCGGCGTGGGCGCTACGCGCGCGATGTGCGCATGCTACGTGCGCGGCACTCGCAGCACGCGCGAGCGCGTGCGCGCGCTGGGGCACTCCAGCGCCCCCAGCTTCCTTCTTCCCGCGTGCTTCACGCGTGCCGCGGCGATAACTCGCCTCCGGGTGGCGAATACTCGCCACCCCCTCTGCCATCTTCGCCCAAAAACACCCCCGAGGCGATTGGTGGCGTTTGGGTGGCGAATAATCGCCACCCCCTCGGGTTTTCGGCCCCAAAATGACCAAAAATACCCTTTTTCCGACTCTCTCGACTTTCCTTCACATTTCTACACTTTTCTCCACTCCCGACACCTCCAAAAATTCTGAAAATTTAAACATACCTTCCCGACACCTAAATCTTCGAGTCCCGTAAAAATCTCGGAAAACCGACTTAAAACAAATAAATACAAAAATCACAAACATAACCCGACGTTAGTTACTTTAAAATCAAAACGGGCAATATAACGCCTAAAACTTTAAATACCCAATACCTGAAATAAATCCCAGAAAACACACAGCTTCCATCACGAACAACTAAACTTTATACTCACTATCCATCTCCAAATCAACTCGTAAACCCGGTAACACACATACGAAAATATTTACGAACCCAATTTACCACAACTTAATAAAGTTTCCTAACTTCCACAAAACAACATTTCCACACACCAACAATCCATACCAAAATACTTACAAATTAAACTATCCATGTCAAACATTCACCTCCCACTACCCGAGACATCCAGTGGTCAAAACGCCCCGACAATAGCCTGCACCGGCGGAATCCGTACTCCTCCGACTGCGTCCCAATCCTAGCCTTCTTCGTAGCTCTAACCTGTACTCCGGTCGTCACCTACACCACAGAACACACACACACACGTAAGCTTACGCTTAGCAAGTAGGGATACAATATAAACAAGCCCAATGCACACTCAAGCTCACCCAACCAAACATACGACACAACACTACTCGGCACTACAACGCAACACAACATTACCCAATACGACAACATAACACCACGCTCCAAGGCAACTCAACAAACCGACTCAACACAACACAACAACAATACAATGCAGTCAACCTAGCACATGTATTTCTACTCTTGGTTGTATGTATCACGTTCTCATTTCGTCAATCGTAGGCGTACCTCTCTCGTAGAATATTCATTCACTCGAGACACATTTGCGTACCTCTCGAGTAGCACTCGAGACACATTTGCGTACCTCTCGAGTAGAAATTCTTCCACTCGAGACACAGTGCGTACCTCTCGAGTAGAAATTCTTCCACTCGAGACACAGTGCGTACCTCTCGAGTATCACTCGAGACACAGTGCGTACCTCTCGAGTAGCACTCGAGACACAGTGCGTACCTCTCGAGTAGAAATTCTTCCACTCGAGACACAGTGCGTACCTCTCGAGTAGAAATTCTTCCACTCGAGACACAGTTGCGTACCTCTCGAGTATCACTCGAGACACATTTGCGTACCTCTCGAGTATCACTCGAGACACAGTGCGTACCTCTCGAGTATCACTCGAGACACAGTGCGTACCTCTCGAGTAGAAATTCTTCCACTCGAGACACAGTTGCGTACCTCTCGAGTATCACTCGAGACACAGTTGCGTACCTCTCGAGTAGCACTCGAGACACATTTGCGTACCTCTCGAGTATCACTCGAGACACAGTGCGTACCTCTCGAGTAGAAATTCTTCCACTCGAGACACAGTGCGTACCTCTCGAGTATCACTCGAGACACAGTGCGTACCTCTCGAGTAGCACTCGAGACACAGTGCGTACCTCTCGAGTATCACTCGAGACACAGTGCGTACCTCTCGAGTATCACTCGAGACACATTTGCGTACCTCTCGAGTAGCACTCGAGACACAGTGCGTACCTCTCGAGTATCACTCGAGACACAGTGCGTACCTCTCGAGTAGCACTCGAGACACAGTTGCGTACCTCTCGAGTATCACTCGAGACACAGTTGCGTACTCTCGAGTAGCACTCGAGACACAGTGCGTACCTCTCGAGTATCACTCGAGACACATTTGCGTACCTCTCGAGTATCACTCGAGACACAGTGCGTACCTCTCGAGTATCACTCGAGACACAGTGCGTACCTCTCGAGTATCACTCGAGACACAGTTGCGTACTCTCGAGTAGCACTCGAGACACAGTGCGTACCTCTCGAGTATCACTCGAGACACAGTGCGTACCTCTCGAGTATCACTCGAGACACATTTGCGTACCTCTCGAGTATCACTCGAGACACAGTTGCGTACCTCTCGAGTATCACTCGAGACACAGTGCGTACCTCTCGAGTATCACTCGAGACACAGTGCGTACCTCTCGAGTAGAAATTCTTCCACTCGAGACACATTTGCGTACCTCTCGAGTAGCACTCGAGACACATTTGCGTACCTCTCGAGTAGCACTCGAGACACAGTTGCGTACTCTCGAGTATCACTCGAGACACAGTGCGTACCTCTCGAGTAGCACTCGAGACACAGTTGCGTACCTCTCGAGTAGCACTCGAGACACAGTTGCGTACCTCCGAGTATCACTCGAGACACAGTTGCGTACCTCTCGAGTAGCACTCGAGACACAGTTGCGTACCTCTCGAGTATCACTCGAGACACAGTTGCGTACCTCTCGAGTAGCACTCGAGACACATTTGCGTACCTCTCGAGTAGCACTCGAGACACAGTTGCGTACCTCTCGAGTATCACTCGAGACACAGTTGCGTACCTCTCGAGTAGAAATTCTTCCACTCGAGACACCTCGAAGCAAAGCAACCAACTCACAATTCAAACCAAGTAAAGCAACCAACTAACAATTCAAACAAAGCAAAGAAATCAACAAACAACAATTCCCTACCGTTCCGTGGTGTAGGCCCGAAGGCAAAACAAACGTCCTAAACTTACCTGACGTCTCGGTAATTGTTTTCTCACTTCCACCAGTCAAATCACGTGTTCGATCACCTAACAAATAACGAAAAGTTACTTAGTAACAATCTAAATAAATTATAAGGATTTTACTAATTAAACTATCACACATTTCGACCTAAACTCACAACTTAACTCCAAACCCGATTTCACACCAAAAATTGACCGTCCAACTTCAAACGGTCGTAACTCTCACGTTTTTCAACGGATTTCGACGTGCCACCCCATTTCGGAAACCTCTACACGTCTAATACCCATTGAAACACCCAAACCAACCAAAAAAACACATTAGCCAACTCAAAAATCCAGCAAACAGAATCGGGTATATAGGTGTTCTTCAATCATTTTTGTGGAACACTTCACCAATCTTCAATCTAACCCTCAAATCTACCTAAACTAAGTCATCCAACAACCAAAACATCAAAATAGGGAAGAAATCTAACATCTACACTCAATTTTCGGAATTCACCAATTAGGGTTTCCAAACCCTATGCAAACTCTCACCAAACACCCTAAAAACCTCAACAAACCAACCCTTAACGTATACAATTGAAAACCCACATGATTTTACCTTGAAAGCACCTTGGAAAATTGAAGAAAAGAAAGAGCAAGAAGCAGCTATGGAGGACACCAAGCTTGGAAGAAAAATCGTGGGGAAGAAGATGGAAGAAAAGAAGAAAACCAAACCCTTAAATCCTCCATTTTTCTTTCTTTCAAAAATTCTCCACCAAACTTTTTATAATTAAAAATCCACCCTCCCTTTTCTCCTTTCTTTAAGTCCAACGTGAGCCATACATCACTCCACTTTTCATTCATTTTATTTATTATTTTTCCATACCCTTAATGCTTAAAAAAAATTCCTATTGGTTGTTTGACTTTTCAAACCCTTTGGTTTGAATTGTCAAACCACTTTATTTTCTCTTCTCATCCTATCCCTTCTAAACCCCTCACAAAGCACTCTCATACCCCGCTAACTTAGGTCTAAACACGTAGTCAAAATTTTCCGGGTGTTACAAAATAAATATTATAAAAGAAAAAGTTACATTTTTATAAAAAGGGTATGTGAAACCTTTTTTCCTACCATTTTCTTTGGCCATGTGAGCAAGGAGGGGAAGAGAGAGGGAGATGAGCGAGATTGTGCTATCCGTCGAGCTCAGTGGTCGGATTTGTGTGCATAGAGCTTCGACCAACAACTATTGTGAAGAGTTTTCGTGGGTAAATCACTCTATCTTCTTTGTTTTTGTGTTTTAAATTTAGGGTTTATATTTGTTTTAGATTCAAGCTTAAAAACTCGAATCATTTGGTTGTTTTTGAGTTATTTTGATGGATTTAAATTGCGTACAAAGTTTTGAACTGATTAGGCTAAGAATCAGTGAGAAAGGACATGTTTTTGTGATTTTCCATTGCTAGAAAACACAGTTTGGTCGACCTTGGTATGTGGCCAATCGATCAGATGGGTAGAGAGTCAAGTCGACCAACAAACTAGATCGGTTGATCGCATTTGGAGCCGATCAACCTTTGAGCACTCTGGTCGACTGTTGCACACACTAGTCGACCCCTGCAGAGCCAAGACGTCACTTAGTGTTATTTTTAAACAATAATTTTGTCACCAAGGGTTGCAGTGCCTCACAAATTTGGCCATTCGTGGGTTTCCCTTAGTGTTGGGACAAGATTTGCATTTGTTTTGTGTTAGGTTTCGAGGACTTTGTTGATTACGTTCATGTTTTAGGTAGCATGTCTCGACTGGTCGGTAAGACTATAGTCATCATTGAGGTAGGGGATGGCTAGACCTTCTTCTATATTCTTGAGCTTTGATGACTTTCTGCTCTATAATTTCTGCATTCAATGCTTTTACAACTACGGATGCAAATTGGGTGTCCTTTAAAGTTATAAGATTGACATCCTTGAATATCTATGTCTTCAACCCTTGAATAAATCATTGCACCTTCATAGATTAAATATTGACCATGTGAGGGCAAATTGTGAGAGTTGGTCAAATTTGTGCACATCAATCACACTTTAGTCTACTTTCAGAGCCATGAATTCTTTCATTTTTGCATTCCTCGCAATATTAGCAAAGTACTTTTCATCGAAAAGCTCTTGGAACTGCTGTCATGACATAGTGGTAACTTGATGCATTACCTTCATCGAGTCCCACCAATATTGTGCCTCCCTTCTAAACATGGAGGATCCACAAGCCCACATTTTCTGTCTCCAAAATCAGGAGACAGGAGTTGTCTGGTTCGTGGCAGTAGCCGTCTGCATCATTTGCTCAATTTTCCTAGACTGCCTCAATCATGTCTATCATTTGATCAAGAATATCACCTCGCTCGGCACTTCTTTCTCTATGATTGGTCACAAGTTTACATCACAAAAATTCTTTCTACTTAAAAAAAATATATATTCTTATATACCTTGAAAAAAATTAAATTCAAATGTACTAAATATTTCACGAAACTTATAAGACAATTCTTATCGAAAAAAAAAATTTAAGAAATACTTGATGATCGACAATCTTCCGATCATACAAATAGTCTAGAATATTATTATAACCTAGTGCTCTTGATATGAATTTGTAATGACAAAAAAAATCTTTCTTTTCAATTTAAAAATTCTAAAATTCAATTTAAATTTGATTAAACCCTGAATTTCTGAGTTTTGAAAAAATCTTTGAACAATATTTAAATCATTAATTACGATGAAGCTATTAAAACAACTATCTATAATTATTCTGAAAATTTAATGTTAGTCAATTATTAAATACATTCATCAAAATTCAAAAATAATAGCGAAGTCAAATTGACATCCACCAGCTAATGAAATAATTCCTCAACTTTATTAGTTGAATGTCCAACAAATTTATTAAAAACCCAACAGAAAAAAATATGAAATTTCCTTAAAACTGAGACATAGATATTAAAATCACTGCTATGTTTCAATAATATTTTCTTCCTCAGTATGCTCGCTATCTCTAGAAGGTCTTCGATCAACATTATTTATTCTTCAAATAAAAATTCACCGACATCACAAAACTATAATTGTGAGATAAACTCAATAATTAAAAATACGTGCATATGTGAAGATGAATTAGTTGCATACATTACCAAATTCAATTATTAAAGAATTATATATTTGTTGGAACTCATTTTTCAACTTTACCACGCATTCAGATTTTGATTAGTTATCTCATAAATTTCATGTTTGTCGTCAATTCTAACAGATTCATGCATTCATACTCGCATACAACATGCCTTACAATATTTATCTTTTCTACATTGCTATGTTAATGGCAAAACATGTTTGTTCAGGTAAAATTATCAAAATAAAATAAGGAAAATAATTTAAATACTATGTTTTGTGATGTAGGGCTAATGGCCAAAACGTTGAAACCTTGTGTCTTTAGTTACCTGAATTACGTGAGGGTAGGGTTATAGAAATTTTCTAAGCCTTCCAATAAACTTCTCTGCCTAAAATCTTTTCATAGTTAAATCCTTCTTGGGTCTTAAAAATAAACATCTCTGGAAAGAAATTGAGTAGAAATTCCTTACTAGTAAAAGTCTAGGTTGACTAAATTTTGATGCAGATCGATTTAGAGTTCTTTATTAACGATTTGGACATCTTTAGGAACAATTTGGATCAATTTTTACGATCCGAAAGCAATTTGGTTTGGTCTATATTGATCCTGGTTCAATCTGGGTCGAGTCTAATTCAGCTGGACCAGATCTGGCTTTGTTAGATCAGATTTTTAATGAGCTGGGTCGGTTAAAATAAAAACCCGATCTTCTTCTCCTTCCTCGCTGCTCTTCTTCGTCATGCACACCGAATATACAAAGAGTGTGTTTTCCGATGGATGGAGGTGGGTCGCATTGGAGATGCATGCTACATCGCCGGTGGAGGGTGATTCGCTTGCTGGAAGAGAGCTCGGTTGACAAGATCTCCCTTGGCGTGAGCAAGAGTTCGGCCGAGAGGAAGGATTTGCGTTAGAGACTTTGATCGATTGCTTAGAGCAAAGTTGCAGGTTCCTCAGTGGACTTTGATTGTGTCTTGGCAGCAACGATGGTCGAAGAACAAGGTGATATCCACATCTCTTATAAAAGACATCATATTGGTGTGGAAATTTTTGTCATAGAAAAACTCTACCAGTGGTAGATAGTTGATTCAACTATCTTCAAATTCCAAAATACAAGCCCGTAAGTTGGATTGTCCTCTATAATTTTCCATCTGTCTCAGAATGTTATAATGTACTGAGTTTAGCATTATTCCCTAATGCTTCTGTAGATTTCTCCACAACTTTAAAGCGAACCTCAAATCTGTGTTGGATATTATGCTCGATGGAGCACCATGTCATCTAGTTATGTAATAAAATGAGCTAATTTAGTCAACTTGTCTATGACTACCCATCTTTCATCAAGCATCGCACAAAGTTCATCGTAGTAATATCTTACTTCCACTCTAGTATTGGTAGAGATTGCTACAGTCCTACTAGTCTCTTGTCCTCAACTTTGGCCTATTTATAAGTAAATGGTGAAAGCAATATATAAAACTTTAATTTGCTATTTCAATACTTTAATCCCATTATAACGTTGTTGATTCAACCATACTTGCTACAACTAAGAGATTATATAATCTGTACTAACCTTTCTCCATCGCTTAATATGCTTTGCTTGGATGTTGCGGAATACTGTTTTCTTCTCCTTAATCCTTTCTCTTTTAGTTTCTCTTCGATGATTCAGAGATTGAGTGAGATAGTTTGATTAGAGTGATCGTTAGAGAGATTAGACTTTGATTCTCTAATTAGGATGAAGAAGAAGACAACCATTCAAAAGGCAATCCTCCGTACTTACCCTTTCACTTATGTCTCTTCATTCATACCCGTTCAATCATACCTCTTCAACTATAATGTATATTACTTTAATAAGGTTAAGGAGAGGGAATTAAAACCCAATTAATCTTATTTCTTTTACACTCAACAATCATCACATTGAGTACTTTAATATAAGATCAATGTAACTATAATTTACATGAGCCACAAATAGATTATTAAAATAATCTAACAATCTCCCACTTGGCTCATGTTACGAGATCTCAGCTTCTTTCATTTAATCCACCGGATTAAATTCATTACAACTTGTAATTCACTAATAAATAGTGTACCATAATGTGAATTAACCAAGTCACTTTCCATAACGAATTGAGAAATTGAATCATGGCAGGCACAAGTCATTTTGCAACATGATTCTTTCCATGTATCACATATTTCTCAATCATTATAACTTTAATTGAGGAAACACTATAACCTTTCACTTTACATTTCATAAAGTATCACATGTTATTTGAAAACAACAATAACTGTATACACCATAATACAAATAACATCAAACATACAAAAACATGTCCATAATGAATTCAAAAGTGTTCACATAATACAAGTTACACTATTATAATCACATTAGTAAGGACTTGTCACCTAAACCCATCCTTTCAACATGTTCTTTAAAGGTCTTGGGCGGCAATCCTTTAGTTAATGGATCCGCTATCATTAAACTTGTACTTATGTGTTCAATGCACACCTTTTGTTTTTGTATTTCTTCTTTGACTGCCAAATACTTCAATTCCATATGTTTTGCTCCTTTCGAGTATTTGTCATTCTTTGAGAAAAATACAGCTGCGGAATTGTCACAATAAATCCTTAGCGGTCTATCTATACTTTCGACTATACTTAGACCTAAGGTTAAGTTCCGCAACCACAATGCATGAACGGTGGCCTCAAAGCATGCCACAAATTCTGCCTCCATAGTAGAAGTAGCGATCGAAGATTGCTTTCCACTTTTCCATGATACGGCTCCTCCAGCTAATAGGAACACGTAACCAAATGTAGATTTCCTCGAGTCTACACATCCGGCATAGTCTGAATCCGAGTATCCAATAACCTCAAGTTTATTGGACTTTCTATACATGAGCATGTAGTCCTTTGTTCCTTGCAAGTACCTAAGCACTTTCTTTGCAGCTTTCCAGTGATCCAATCCTGGATTACTTTGATATCGGCCTAACATCCCTACTGCAAAACTTATGTCGGGCCTAGTACATGTTTGAGCATACATTAAGCTCCCAACAGCTGATGCATATGGAATAGATTCCATTTCCTTTATTTCCAAATCACTTTTCGGACATTGCATTTGACTGAATTTGTCCCCTTTCTGAATTGGAACTACACCAGCAGAACATTTCTCCATTCTGAATCTTTCTAGAATTTTATCGATATATCCTTTATGAGACAATCCTAGTAATCCTTGCTGTCTATCACGGAATATTTCTATTCCAATTACATAGGATGCCTCACCCATATCTTTCATTTCAAAATTTCTAGAGAGAAACTTTTTTACATCATGCAACATTCCTTTATTGTTAGAAACTAGAAGAATATCATCAACATATAGGACTAATATGCTAAACTTGCTCCCACTGACCTTCATATAGATACACCGATCAACAGTGTTCTCTATAAACCCGTATGACGTAATGGTATCATTAAACTTAATATACCATTGTCTAGAAGCTTGTTTTAGTCCATATATTGACTTCTTCAATTTACACACTAACCTTTCATTCCCCGTAAGAGAAAATCCTTCAGGTTGATCCATATACACTTCTTCCTCTAAGTCTCCATTTAGAAAGGCGGTTTTAACATCCATTTGGTGAAGCTCTAAGTCATAATGAGCTACCAAAGCCATAACAATTCTTAAGGAATCCTTCTTAGAAACTGGAGAGAAGGTTTCCTTATAGTCAATACCATCTTTCTGAGTGTAACCTTTGGCGACAAGTCTAGCCTTATACCTTTCGATGTTACCTTTTGAATCGCGTTTGGTTTTGTAAACCCATTTACACCCGATTCGTTTAAAACCTTCAGGTAACTCGACAAGTTCCCAGACTTTATTGTCATCCATCGATTTCAACTCTTCTTTCATGGCACTCAACCACTTTTCAGAATTGGAACATTCCATGGCTTTTATGAATGTGTCTGGATCCTTATCATTACTCAAGTCACATTCATCTTCAAGTGAATAAATCACATAATCATTAGGAATTGCAGATCTTTTTGTCCTTACAGATCTTCGCAATTCTTGTGATTGTTCACTAGTGACTTGAATATCAACATTATGCTCATCATTGACTTGATCACTTTCTGTGGTTTGAATATTCACTCGTTGTTCCGGTATGTTGTTAGACTGTGATACAACAAGAGGAACAATAACTTGATGAGAATCTTCAGGTGTAGTCTTCTCCACCCGATTCTCTTGAATATTCACTTTCGTGATTCATCACTCCCACTGATCTGGCCATTCTCAATGAATCGAGCATTTCCAGACTCAACTATCCTCGTACTATGATTAGGACAATAAAAGATGTACCCTTTTGACTTTTCCGGGTAGCCGATGAAGTAACCACTAATGGTTCTTGCATCGAGCTTCTTTTCATGTGGATTGTATATTCTTACTTCTGCTGAACAACCCCAAACATGGAGATGTCTTAAACTAGGTTTCCTTTCCGTCCACAGTTCATAAGGGGTCTTAGAAACTGCCTTACTAGGAACCCTATTCAACAGATATACAGCAGTCTTTAAACTGTGCATCCACAACGATAAAGGTACAATACTTTTATTCACCATACTCCTAACCATTTCCATTAGAGTACGATTCCGCCTTTCAGCTACACCATTTTGTTGTGGCGTACCAGGCATTGTATACTGTGCACAAATGCCTCGACTTTCAAGAAACTTTGCAAATGGACCTTTACATTGTCCACTTTCATCGAATTTTCCATAATATTCACCACCTCTATCAGACCTCACAACCTTTACTTTTCTATCAAACTGCCTTTCCACCTCATTTATGAACACTTCTAAAACGTTCACAGATTGAGACTTTTCATGCAGTAGATACAAATAACCATAACGTGAGTAATCATCGATAAATGTGATGAAATACCTTTCGCCGTTCCAAGACGGAGCATCGAATGGACCACATATGTCAGTGTGTATCAATTCTAACAGTCCATTACTTCTTGTGCCCTTAATTTTAGATATGTGTGTAGTTTGTTTGCCTTTGATACAATCTATACACACATCCCAGTCATTAAAATCTAATTGAGGTAAAATATCACATTTCATTAACCTCATTATCCTTTCTTTAGATATATGACCTAACCTTTGATGCCACAAGAAAACTGAACTCTCATTAAGTGCACTACGTTTAATACCAACATCATTGTCAACATGAAACAGAGATTCTATAAATTTAACATTGAGATTGAATCGATACAAACCATCTAATAAAATACCAGAACCGTAATAGTATTTATGTTTGTACAATATAAATAAACCGTTCTCAATCTCAAAATTAAAACCTTTACAATCCAATTTAGAAACAGTAACTAAATTTCTAGCATATTCAGGAACATAGAGACACTCTTCAAGATCCAATTGACAACCAGTGTCCAGGATCAATCTATACGTCCCAATCCCTTCAATGCGAGCCTTCATTCTGTTTCTCATATACAAGAACTTTTCAGTTCCGTTTATGGGTTGGATCGAAAGAAATCCCTGCGTAACATGAGACACATGAGTAGTAGCACCAGAATCTAACCACAAAGTATTATTAGGTACTTCCATAATATTTGATTCAAAACATACTGAAACAAATATTGTACCTTTCTTTTCGAACCAAATTTTTCTTTTCGGGCATTCTTTCTTTAAGTGTCCAACCTTGTTACAGAAGTAGCACCTAAGCTCCTTTCGGATATGCCCCTCATTCACATTTAATGGGGCTTTTCCCTTCTTCCGGTTCTTCTTACTTGGCCCTTTCTTGCTACCAGTTCCTTCCTGCTGAAGTGTCATGTTAATGGAGTGATCTTTTATTTTCTTCAACCTCCCTTCTTCTTGAATTAACATGGCCTTTAATTCTTGAAAGTTCCATTTCTCTTTTATGGTGTTGTAATTCACCTGGAATTGACCAAATTCAAGAGGAAGAGAGTTGATGATAAATTGAACCAAAAATGATTCATTCACATCCATCCCCAATGACTTCAGCTTGGCAGCTAGATTCGCCATACATGTGACATGATCATGAATGGATTGCGACCAGTCAAACTTCTTGGTCGTCAATTCACTCATGAGATTTCCAACTACGGACTTATCTGTAATGTCCGATTGGGAGTATTCCTTAATGCTCAACATGAACTCCTTAGCATTGTCAGTCTTTGGCATCGATGGCTTAACATTTTCAGCTATCGTCAACTTCATCAAGCTCAAACACAGCCGGTTAGACCGCTCCCAAGTCTCCATAATGGACTTGTCAGCTTCCGTACTGGTCTCATTAATAGCTGCCGGCTTATCACAAATTAATGCTACGTCTAAACACATTACACCCAATTGAAATTGGATTTGTTCAGACCAATCAGCATAATTTAAGCCGTTGAACTTGACCAAGTTGTTGCCAGAAGATAACACATTCATAAATGCTACAAAACATACATGCTCATACTTTAATACTTTGAGTAAACAATAATAGATTCAAACAAACAATAATTCATTTCTTAAATCACCTTTGGGCAAAATCTAAGAAATAATTTCAGCTATCAATTATGCTATCAAGATATACTTTAATAAACACATAAACATATTCAAATCAACATGCTCAACATCTTTGGATATATAATCATATCAATCTAATATGCCTACATGTTTCTTTCATATTATCAATTACAAACATTGGTCCATCTTTGGATGACATTATAATGTTGTAATCAAATAATGTCAAACGTTTTGTTCAATCAATCATTAGCATCCTTTAATAAAAAACGAATGATATTTACACAATCAAATATTGATCCTTTCAAACTAGGCCACTTTGGTGACTAACAAGTTCCTTTTATATCAAGTATTCATTTATATGTAATTTCCCATAATTACCACACATGAGAGAATTTAATTAAATGATATTAAGAATTAAAATATCAGAACATTTATAATAATATTGAATTATAGCTGTCGTACAACCATAATTACCATACATAATTCAATTAAATGATATTAAGAATTAAAATATCAAAACATTTATAATAATATTCAATGATAGCTGTTGTACAACTGCTAACATACAACTGTTATTTCATTGAAAATTATATCAAAACATTTATAATAATATTCAATGATAGCTGCCGTACAACTGTTAACATACAACTGTTATTTCATTGAAAATTTATAGATCGGCTATCCATATTGATTTTTTTTTTTTTTTTTTTTTTTTTTTTAAGAAATCCGACAGAAACTTTGATTGACCGGAAACCATAATCCGACGACCAGAAACCATAATCGGTCAACGACCAGAAACTTTAATCGGTCATAACTTTAATGCAAAATATATTCATGTAATCTATTCAAACACAAACGGTGAAAAAACACGTTATAGAACCTCTCTCTGATACCATTTGAAAGCAATAAATAAAACTTTAATTTGCTATTTCAATACTTTAATCCCATTATAACGTTGTTGATTCAACCATACTTGCTACAACTAAGAGATTATATAATCTGTACTAACCTTTCTCCATCGCTTAATATGCTTTGCTTGGATGTTGCGGAATACCGTTTTCTTCTCCTTAATCCTTTCTCTTTTAGTTTCTCTTCGATGATTCAGAGATTGAGTGAGATAGTTTGATTAGAGTGATCGTTAGAGAGATTAGACTTTGATTCTCTAATTAGGATGAAGAAGAAGACAACCATTCAAAAGGCAATCCTCCGTACTTACCCTTTCACTTATGTCTCTTCATTCATACCCGTTCAATCATACCTCTTCAACTATAATGTATATTACTTTAATAAGGTTAAGGAGAGGGAATTAAAACCCAATTAATCTTATTTCTTTTACACTCAACAATCATCACATTGAGTACTTTAATATAAGATCAATGTAACTATAATTTACATGAGCCACAAATAGATTATTAAAATAATCTAACAAATGGTTTCCCTTTTGTTGTCGTCGTCTTCCTTTTCACAAAAGAAGAAATTTTTGTCCAAGTTCCTCGATCTTCCATCCTCCACCTCATGCTGCAGATTACGAAACCCAATGATCAATAGCAATCGACTGCGCAACATCAGAAACTGCCAAACCTCAATTCTTCGTCTGTGTCAGAGTGATCAAGCCCCAATTCTTCTAGTCTTTGAAGTCATCGTTTGCCTTCACTGCCAAATTTTAACACTAGGTTATCGTTCTCTTCTGACGCACAGGCTTGTGCGAATCTTGACACCAACCTTCATCACTAGCACAACCGCTCTCATATCATTATTGCATTGAAATACAACAATTGGATTTTTAAAAGATATGTTATGGAATTTATTTATTTTCTTAAATAGTGCTTCATGCTGCCATTTTTATTTCCAAAAATAATAAAGTGATGGGCATTGAATACTAGGTCAGAGAAAGAAATAAAGAGGGTTTATTTAACAAATTTAGTTTACCTAAACTTTTCAATCAGAAGGAGAATGAGAATGGCCATTTGGGACAGATGCAGAATGGCGATGGGATTTTGCCAAGCAAGGTTGGATTTTTGCTTAATCTTTGATCCAAAGTAAAGATCTAGAGGTATAAAAACGAGCCGAGTATGAAAAAGTTCAGCTCACCTAGCCTGAGAAGCCTAACGAGCCTGTCTGAAAAAATTTTCAACTCAAGCCACGAGCCTAACAAGTTGAGCCGATCTAACGAACCTAACGAGCCAAGTATATATAAGTGTTTTCAATTTATATTAATATAATGCATATTTTTTTAAAAAATTAGTTATTAAAATTGTAATAAATAGTTAGCTGAAACTTTTTTCTACACATTTTGACAAACAAAAATGATTGATAAAAAACATAAAACAAATAAGAGTGGTAACAATAAGAATTTCCAATCCTAATCCCACAAACGTTATGTCTAATCAAGATTGTTACAAGAAAAATTTAGTTACATAGAATATAAAGTTTTTAATTTTGACCATTTATATCTTCTCTGCCAATCTTCAATCGTTCATGATACGTACAATGTGACTTAACTTTATTTAGAAGTAAAATAACTTTCTTAAGAAAAGACAAATTTTAAAAATAATTATTAATTTATTTTTTTCTTAAGATGAGTTAAAATGATTTTGCTCAAAACATTATAATAGTTGTAAAAAAAAAAGATAAAGCATAATTTTCTGTAAAACTAATTAAAAAAATTTCCATAATTTTAATGTGTGATTTGGTGTATAAAGAAGAAGATGAGAGGAAGAAAAAAAGAAATTAAAAGTTGAAAATCCAAAAAAAAAAAAAACAAAGAGAGAATGAGGGGAAAGAGTGAATAAAAACTAAATTGAGTGGAAAAAATAGGAGAGTTTACATCCCACGTCGCCGAGAGAGGGAGAATGGGAGAGAGAGAAAGAAAATAAATATAGATGAAGAATTAGAGAGTTTAGAATTGATTCCCACGTCGAAAAGTGAAAAAATGGGGGAGTGGAAAAGAGAGAATATATAAAGAAGAACAGAGTGGGGGTGGGCTCAACGGGCTCCCGTCGTGCTTGCAAGCTGGCTCATTTTGCTCAGTCCCAAGCAGGCTCACGAGTCTATTTTAGTGAACTCAACTCAGCTTGTCATGTCATCTTGGACCAGGCCAGGCTCAGCGTGTTACTGTAGTAAGATAAGTTGAGCTCGACCCGCTATAATAACAGGCTGAGCGGGTGGGCCAGTGCGCTCGCTTGCCATCTCCAAGTGATGGGCATTGAATCCTAAAAACAAATAAGGAGGGGTTATTTAATATATTTAGTTTACCTAAACTTTTCAATCAGAATTGCCTACTATACGAAGAAAGACCGATTCAAATTCTAGATTCAGAAAAAAAGAGAATTAAGGAATAAGAATATCTGGTTTGTCAGAGTGCTATGGAGAAATTGAAACATTGAGGAAGCAACTTGGGAAAGAGAATAGGACATGAGAAATGCCTATCCGGAGCTATTCAGGTAATAATTCAAATTTCGATAGTGAAATTTCTTTTAAGGAGGGGAGATTGTAACAATTTAGGGTTCCAATTCAAAATTTAAATCTCAAATTTCTCCAAATCAACACAGTCAAAACCTAATATAAGATTTCAGCTTTAAATCTCTCAAAATCATAGTGAAATTCGATTCAATACTCACATAATGTTTTCTGCAAACCCGATTGGGGAATCAGAATTGCTATTATCTAGATAGAAAAATCCATTAGATTTGAATATACAGATTTTTAGCAGATAATCTGAAGGAATCTCAGATTTGGAGGGGGGATTATTACGAATCTTTCCTATAAATAGAGAGGCTAGGTGAAAGGGAAGAGCACACTAGAGTTCTCTTGTAACACCCGACAACTTCAACCAGGTGACTTCCTAACTAAATTAACGGTCATGATTATTCAATCTTCACGATTTAGAATTTTATACCAAGCTTAATTAATTACATGTGGATTTAAACTAGGTTATGTGGCATGTAGGATCGGTATTGTCTAAGAGGGGGGTGAATTAGACTTTTTAATTTTAATTATGAGTCAATCTTATTTCTCTCTTTGATTAAACTTATAGATTTAACACAAGTAATCAAATAATGTAAAGAGAGAGAGAGAGAGAAATTTGACACCAGTATTTTTACGTGGTTCGGCCAAACTGCCTACGTCCACGCTCCAAGGCTCCTCCTTGAAGATTCCTTACTTCTCCTCAACGAGAAATCCTGATCGAGCTTTCGGGCATCGATCCAAAGCCTTTTACACAATACAGGATTGAACTTTACGGCGTCAATCCACTGCCTTATACAAATTTAGAGTTTGTAAAGTTTTGCACAAAAACTACTCTCTCACAGGATCTGAATCTCAAGTTCGAATGTAAGAGAAGAGTAGTACGATTTACAGAGTATGAATATTTTCGCAAGTTAGGGCTCAGGAATTCAAATCGCAAAAGTTGTTCCTTTGTGCTCTAAGCTCGGCTTTTATACTCTGTCCATTTTCTGCTTGACTTCAATGCTTCTAAACCAATAATAGAAACTTTGTTACCGTTGGGAAGCATCCGTACAAGTTCAGGTAGCCGTTGCCGTTTGTAGTTGCAAATCGTCGTCGCCATTAATGTTCTGGAGTTATGGCTGAAAACGACGTCACTGTAGCTTCGCGGCTAATTTGAATTCTAGCGGAAGTTCACCGGCAGATGCAACTAATGAGCGGAGACACGTCATCGTTGAATGCTGCTTGAAATGCCATCGGCAGATATATCCTTGAATTCCATCGGCAGAAGCATCTTCAACTTCTATCGGCAGAAGCATCTTTAAAACTCATCGGCAGAGACAATCCGTGAACTTCATCGGCACATTCTATCTTCAAAGTCATCGGTAGATGTTTCTTTAAAAACGCTATCGGCAGAAGTCTCTTTAAAAACCATCGGCAGATGAACTCTTGAAAATTGTCGTCTAGTGATCGGCATGTGCAAGCTTGAACGACATCGATATGAGTAGCGTCAAATGCTATCGGTAGATCCATCTTGACACGCCATCGGCAGATATCTTCAAAACCGCTTCGGCAGATGAAACAAATAAGCGCTGACCACGTCATCGGTAGATGTCTTCAAAAATGCTTCGGCAGATGAGACTTGTAAATGTCATCGGCATATACATCTCAACACGTGATGAACCGGCATCGGCAGGAGTAGCTTCAACAGCTATCGGCAGATGCAACAGTTCTTTGTCGTGTAGCGATCGGTATATGCAAGCCTGTTGCTATTTCATTCTGTATACTCAAACCGATTTATTAGACAACTAAAATACCCTTTTCAAGGGTATTTCCATATAAACTCATATTCATTATTTTCTTTAAATACACATAATCAAATTGTACATTATTTATACAAATACATAATCAAAAACAAATTATGACTTAAACAATCTATAAGTCAACAATCTCCCCCTTTTTGATTATGACAATATAAATTTGATTAACTTTGATACTCCCCCATAATTCTAGCCGCTCCCCCATAGTATGTGCATTTTATTAAAATAACCATTCATAGCAGTTCCAGAAACATAGAGTATAATCAAACTCAATCAAATATAGTATTCTCCCCCATTGACATTATCAAAAAAAATAATGCATTCAACATCAGAGTATGTTTAGGAAAAAAAATAGTCATTAAAAAGAAACAACTAAACAAAAAAAAATTTATATAACTAAAAATCGCTATTTGAAAAGATCTAAATGACGATTCCAAAAAGCTCTCTGGACATAAGAGGGCACGTCACGGTGGGGATTGAAAAAGCCATCCACCAGAGCTTGAAGGAAAGCACAATCTCTTGGGAGAGGCGATTGATAGACCACCATTGCCAGACAGGGAGCAGGAGGTGGAGAAGGCTCTCGGGACAACTCCACGTCCATGCAGGAAGGAGACTCGACAGAAGGACCAGAGCACACATCCATACATGGTGGAGGAGAAGCTTCCATTGGACAGGCTGGAGGATAGGAAGATTCAGGAGCTGAGGAAGATGTAGGAAGAGTGAACTTGAGCTCAGCCTCATGAATATCTAGGGGCATGAGACGCACATCTTCAAAAACAGCAGGCCTGGAAAGGGGAAGAAGCAAATCTTCAAAGCAGGCCTCGGGAACATTGAGACCAGAGCATGATGGTTCGGGTTCAGGCTCAGGTTCAGGTGTCAACGCGGCAATGGACAATTGGAGTTTCTCAAGTTCTCTGACAACCATTCGCCTATCACCATCAATCTTTGTAGACAGCAGGCCAAGACCTGTATCCAGAGCAACGCCCATGTCCTGATGATTCTTATCAATTTTACTTTGGAGAGTACTGAGGGCAGTGCCAAGGTTAGTAATAGAGGCTTGCATCTCATTGTACTGAGCCTCTGTTAAGGAAAATCTCCTGTGATATGTTATGGGAGTTGCAGGAGTTGCAGGAGTATTGGAGAGAAGGGGTTGGACTGGCAGAGCGATTGGAGCAGGTTGGACAGGTGATGGAGGGTGCACCTCTTGCTGATCGGGAGATGGATGAGGTGAAGGTTCATGAATTGGAGATGGAGGAGCTGAAGATGGGTGGACTAGAACTGGAGGAGCTGTAGGTGGTAAGGAAAGAGTAGGTGGAGAGGGAGGTGGAGGAACTGGAGATGGTAGAGCTGGAGGACCATGAGTGAAAATTGAAGAAATAGCTCGAATTACCGGAGAGATGGAAGGAAAAACAGGCTGAGAAGGTAATACGAGAGAAGGTGGAGGAGAAGGAGGCTGTTCAGGAATAGGAAGAGGTACAGATGAGGGAGCAGAGGTGGCCTCTGAAATGGGTGCCATGGAGGAAGGAGCAATCCTACGCCTACGCACTAAAGGAGAAGGTGGGGGGCTTGAATCTTGAGATTGACTTACAGTGTCATCTCCTCCTTCAGCAGTTGATTCATCTGGCAGGATAAGTTTCCTTTTACCACGCCTGACAGGTGCTGCCAAAGAAGCCTTTTTCTTGGCCTTATCCACAGCAGGTTTTCCTTTTCCGATACTTTTGAATCCCATCCTGCTGAGTGTGGAGTTGGAGTAAAAGTTGGAGGGCAGAAGTCTCACAGGTTCCTCCTCTTCTGGAAGAACAACCTCAAGACGAGCAAATAACCGCATGAGAAGCAGACTATACGGTAGAGATGTAGCTCTGGAGGAGACAGCAAGAATCATCCTTCGAACAACTATATACCCAATGTTGAAGGGTGTCTTGAGATAGATTGCATACAGAACAAATAGTTCCATTGAGCTCACTTCGTCATAATGTCCACCCTTGGGAACAATATTGAAATCAATCATATGACGAAAAACTCTGGCTCTAGGGGTCAGATGTTTGCCCTTTAACGGATCAGGGGAAGAATTGGGGTCCACAGTAATTTCCCTGAGAAATTGTAGTCCATCAGACGTTCCAAAGAAGGGGAGCTCAGGCCCTGTCACATACTTGTAAGGGCAGTTATCCAAATGAGGAGCTCCCAGAAGGGCATTTATGGACTGAGGAGTAATCTCAATGGGAGTGTTGTAGACGTAGCTCTTAATGGAGGGGTAATCAGTGGAAAAACTAAGGTTTGCATAAAACATCCTAATCGCTTCAGGGTAGAAGAATGATTCGGTCTCAAAGAGACCTATCAACCCGAGATCAGTCAAGGGTTCGATAAAGTCCAATCCGGCTAACTCTTCAAAAGAAATACCCTTACTAGGAATTAACGATTTGAACCGATAGTCATTGTGGTACTTTACCTCAGCAGCTTGAGTAAGAAAGTAGAAGGTTGGCCACTCCGTTCCACGAGGAATCTCTCGGGAAGGACGATCAGAAACTTTGACCATCTTCTTGGTCGGTTTGGAGATGGCGCGAGATGATTGACCTTGAGATTCCATTGCTAGAAGAGGATTCGACAGAGAAAATTTGGTAGGGCAGGGGTTTAGAGAAAGAGCGCGAAAAGTAGAGTGTCTGGGCGAAGAAGAATGAATTTAAAAGAAATAACACATCGCCAGACGAAGAAGATATACGTGTCGGCAGATTGAGGAATACATCTTCCGATGGGTTACACGTGTCGGCAGATTGATCAGAACAGCTTCCGATGGGATAGAAAACACTGCATCTACCGATACCTACCGGTAGAAATGCATCTTCCGATGCTTAGAGAAAAATCAGCATCTACCGATGCTTTCACAACAAGGAATTGCTAACACTTGGGAATTTTCCAAAAGAGACAGAATTATTTTCTATCAACCCTAATGAGACCTAACCTTATTCTGATATTATTGAACGTCTTCTCATCCAAGGGTTTTGTAAAGATGTCGGCCAATTGATCTACAGAATTAACAAATTCTAAAGAGATATCTCCTCTTTGAACAAGTTCACGGATGAAATGATACCTTACATCAATATGTTTTGTTCTAGAGTGTTGAATAGGATTTTTAGAAATGTTGATAGCACTGGTGTTATCACACCGAATAGGAATCCTATCAAAGAACAGATTATAGTCCTCCAAAGTCTGTTTCATCCAAAGCATTTATGCACAACAACTGCCTGCAGCAATATATTCACTTTCTGCAGTTGAGAGTGCAACAGAATTCTGTTTCTTAGAATACCAAGACACTAGAGATTCACCAAGAAATTGACATGTTCCTGTGGTGCTTTTCCTATCAACTAAACTACCAGCATAGTCAGAATCTGAATATCCAATCAGATCAAATGAAGTTCCCTTAGGATACCATAAACCTAGGTCATAAGTCCTACTCAAATATTTGAAAATTCTTTTGACAGCAGTTAAGTGAGATTCCTTAGGAGCAGCCTGGAATCTAGCATAAAGACAGACACTAAAGAGAATATCTGGCCTACTTGCAGTCAGATATAACAAGGATCCAATCATACCACTATATTTCTTAATGTCCACACTTATTCCTTTTTCATCTTTATCCAACTTAGTTATGGTACTCATGGGGGTCTTGGAAGACTTGACAGATTCTAGACCAAATTTCTTAAGAAGTTCCTTAATGTATTTTTCTTGACAAAAGAAAATGCCATCAGGAGATTGACAGATCTGGAAACCTAAGAAAAACTTTAACTCCCCCATCAGACTCATCTCGAATTCACTTTGCATGAGGGATGAAAACTCATTACACATTTTGACATTAGTTGAGCCAAAAATAATGTCATCGACATAAATTTGAACCAACAGAATGTATTTCTCCTTTTGCATGGTAAACAGAGTTGAATCAGAGTTACCCTTTTTGAAGTTCCTCTCCTCAAGGAAATTCTTCAATCTGTCATACCAAGCTCTAGGAGCTTGCTTAAGACCATACAGAGCTTTCCTAAGTTTATAGACATAGTCAGGTTTGTCATAAGCTTCGAAACCTAAAGGTTGTTCAACAAAAACTTCTTCATTTATGTAACCATTTAAAAAAGCACTCTTTACATCCATTTGAAAGAGTGTGAAGTTCTTGTAGCAGGCAAAAGCAAGAAGCATCCTTATTGATTCTAATCTAGCTACAGGGGCAAAAGATTCCTCAAAATCAATACCCTCTTCTTGAGAGTACCCCTTGGCAACAAGTCTAGCCTTATTTCTTACAACAATCCCACTTTCATCCAATTTATTCTTAAAGACCCACTTAGTTCCAATAATGGGATGATCCTTAGGCCTTGGAACAAATTCTCATACCTTGCTCCTTTCAAATTGATTTAGCTCCTCTTGCATAGCTAAAATCCAATTCTCATCATTCTCGGCCTCTTCAAACTTCTTAGGCTCTACTTGAGATAAAAATGTCACATTGGCACAGAGATTCCTAAGAGAGGATCTAGTCTTAACACCTAGTGTAGGATCACCTAAAACTTCATCTATTGGATGATTTCTGACATATTTCCAATCTCTAGGAAGAGCAGGATTTTCATCCTTGACAGGAACAATATCTAGAGAGGTAGAAGATGGTTCTAGAGATTTTTCTACTTGAGAAGGATCACTAGGCTTTTCTAAAGAAAGGGAATCTAGTTGATTACCCAAAGAATCATCTTCATCCACATTGATAGTGGGCTGAGGGGACTCATCAAAGTTGACATGAACGGATTCCTCTACAACAAGGGTTCTCTTATTGAAAACTCTATATGCTTTACTGGAAAGAGAATATCCTAGAAAAATTCCAAGATCGGATTTGGAATCGAATTTTCCTAGATTGTCCTTAGTATTGAGAATGAAGCATTTGCTACCAAAAGCTCTAAAGTATTTAACAGAAGGAGTTTTTCCACTCCAGAGTTCATATGGAGTTTTCTCAAGAATTGGTCTTATGGAGACCCGATTGAGTACATAGCATGCTGTGGCAACAGCCTCAGCCCAGAAATACTTAGGAAGAAAATTTTCATTTAACATAGTTCGAGCTAACTCTTGAAGGGACCTATTTTTCCTCTCAACAACACCATTTTGCTGAGGGGTTCTAGGAGAGGAGAAGTTGTGCTCAATTCCATGTTTGAGACACAAGAGTTCAAATCTTTCATTTTCAAATTCTCCACCATGATCACTACGAATAGCAATTATGGTGAGCTCCTTTTCATTCTGAACTCTTTTCCTAAAACTAGAAAAAGTATCAAAGGTTTCATCCTTTGACTTCAGAAAATAAACCCAAGTGAATCTAGAGAAATCGTCAACAATGACAAAGGCATAGAATTTTCCTCCTAAGCTTGCTATATTAGAAGGACCGAAGAGGTCCATGTGAAGGAGTTGGAGCGGCTTAGAAGTGGAGATTGCATTCTTTGATGCAAAAGAGCTTTTGATCTGCTTGCCCATTTGACAAGCCTCACAGACCTTATCCTTTTCAAAGGATATCTTAGGGATTCCTCTAACTAGGTTCTCCTTAGTAATCTTAGCTAAGGTATCCATCCCTACGTGTCCTAATCTCCTATGCCAGATCCAAGAATCATGAGAAGAATTGACAGCAAAACATTTTTCATCAATATGCTCAATAGCATCCATGTCAATAATATAAATGTTCTCTTTCCTATAGCCAGTGAACAGAGTTTTATCATTCGATGCATCTTTAATTATACATAAGTTTGATTTAAAAATCATCTCATATCCTTTATCACATAACTGGCTAATACTAAGCAGATTATGCTTTAATCCCTCAACTAAAAGCACATTTTCAATAGTAGGATTAAAACTGTTACCTATATTGCCGATGCCAACTATTTTGCCCTTTTGGTTTCCACCAAAAGTAACACTTCCTTTCTTTTTGTTGACAGCAGCAAACATGGTTGAGTCTCCTGTCATATGCCTCGAGCATCCACTGTCGAGGTACCACTGATTCTTTCCAGGAGAGCACTCAACCTGCAAAACAGAAATTAATTGGTCTTCTTAGGTACCCAAATCTTTTGGGTCCTAGTGTTAGGTCTAGTTCCCTTGGGAACCCATTGGAGTTTACCAGTTGATTTTTTATAGTTTGCTTTCAACGGACATACAAAATATTTATGTCCTGTTTCATTACACGCATGGCAGACAGAGGGTCTAACAAAGAAGTTTTTAAAGACTTTCTTTTTATTAGACTTGTCATACCCTAATCCTGTTCTGTCAAAATTTGCTCTCTGACCTGCTATTACCATCTTAAATAATTTGTCGCCCTTAGTGAAGTTCAGAATAATATTATTCAAATCTTCGTTTTTGCTTTTAAACTTATCAATTTCCTTGACATGCAAGTCTACATCTTTAGCATGCTTTTCAGCTAAGCTAGCATTTTCCTTTTTCAGCAAATTATATTTAGTCTTAAGCATCCCAAACTGCTTAACTAAATCGTTAAACGCATCAATAAGCTCACTCTCATCATTGTCACTCTCACTGTCACTTAAAGTATCAGAAGACAAGGAACTAACCTTTTCTTCGTGAGCCATGAAGCATAGGTTTGCTACTTCCTCATCTTCTGAGGATGATGTGTCACCTTCACTGTCATCCCAAGTAGCCTTCATGGCCTTCTTCTTAAACTTCTTGGGATACTTCTTTGCTTGTGGACAATCTGCCTTCATATGTCCAGGCTTTCCACACCCAAAGCACGTGATTTCCTTTTCTTTTTGAGACTTTTCACCTTTCGGAAATTTCCTTCCTTGCAGTCTTTTCCTTTGGAGAAATTTACTGAACCTCCTGGTGATGAGTGCAATATCCTCATCATTATCTTCCTCTTCTTCAGAGTCATCTTGCTTACTTGATGAGGCTTTGAGTGCAATGTCCTTTTTCTTGCTGATCTCTTTCTCCTTGAGATCTTCCTTCTCATTGGCTCTCATTGTAATCTCGTGAGTCATGAGAGAGCCAACGAGCTCTTCAAGTTTAAGAACCTTCAGATCTCGAGCTTCTTGAATGGCTGTCACTTTAGGTTGCCAAGCTCGTGGAAGGCATCTCAAAATTTTCCTGACTAGTTCTTCACCTGTATACATCTTACCAAGAACTTTTAATCCATTAGTAATATTAGTGAATCTAGTAAACATAGAAGATATGGACTCATCCTTTTCCATGGAGAACAATTCATACTCATGAACAAGCATGCTTAATTTGCTCTCTTTAACTTGGTTTGTTCCCTCATGAGTTACTTCTAATAAATGCCAGATTTCCTGAGCACTATCACACCCCTGAACTCTGTTGAATTCATCACGATTTAGAGCACAGTATAGGGTGTTAATGGCTTTGGCATTTAGACTCAAGTTCCTCTTGTCGGACTCAGTTAAATCAGCAGAGACCTTGGGAACACTTTTGCCATCTACAGTTTTCATGGCACTAAATGGACCATATTCTATAATGTTCCATAACTCATAGTCCATGGCTTGAATGAATATTCTCATTCTCGCCTTCCAGTAAACATAATCACTGCCATCGAATAGAGGTGGCCTAGAGATGGACTGACCCTTAATGTGTGAGGAGTTTGAGTTGAATGCCATGATTAGTATATCACAGAATACAAATACAACTTAGACAATGATCAACCTTGCTCTGATACCAATTGTAGGATCGGTATTGTCTAAGAGGGGGGTGAATTAGACTTTTTAATTTTAATTATGAGTCAATCTTATTTCTCTCTTTGATTAAACTTATAGATTTAACACAAGTAATCAAATAATGTAAAGAGAGAGAGAGAGAGAAATTTGACACCAGTATTTTTACGTGGTTCGGCCAAACTGCCTACGTCCACGCTCCAAGGCTCCTTCTTGAAGATTCCTTACTTCTCCTCAACGAGAAATCCTGATCGAGCTTTCGGGCGTCTGTTAGTGATTTTACCACTTACACGCAAGTGCACGTGTCGCTAACAAAGTAATAGAGTAAGTAAAGTATCGATCCCACGAGGATAATGTTAATTGTATTTAAATTGCTATAAAAATCTTATAAAAATATTGAGATGATAAATGAAAATAAATAGAAATAAAATCAGAATTGCAATGAAACAAAGTAAATCAGAGCAAACGAGGTAAAAACGATAAATAAAAGCCTTGGCTAGGATCGATTTCTTCGTTACGAGAATTTTACACTGATGCTATGGTAATGCTCTGCAGCATTGTCTAAGAACAGCAAGAATTAAATAATTCTAGGATTCTTTCGAATTGCCTAGATAAATTCAAATTAGAATTTCCTTCGACTTTGAATGAATGTAACTAATATTGAATTTCAGATTTGCTCTATTCTTATCGCCAATCGAATTAACGTTAACTACCTTGTAACGTATTAATCCAATTAATCAATCGTGCATCTTAACATTTATATTTACCTGTCGATAAAATATAAACATGAAACATCAAACTATCTGTCGATATGAATTGAATTAGACGAGGAGTATCACGAAAGATTGTTCCAAACAAAAATGCATTAGCAATGCTACAGTATTAATCACAGAACAGCAAGAATTCTTATATTTCTAGGGTTCCGTCGAATTGCCTAGATAAATTCGTTTTAGAATTTTCTTTTCGATTTTGAAAAGACAAAAACTTAATCTGAATTTTCTTGTGAACCTATTCTTAAATGCCAAATAGATTAATGTTAGCTATTTTGCAACACTTTTAATCTATTCAATTTCTCATGCATCTTTAATTCCTATTTACCTATCGATACAATAGGAATATGTGAAATCAAAATTGTCTATCGACATAAATTGAATTAAGCAGTTCAAATCATGAAAAATCATTCAATGAAAAATACGTAGCATTCATAGATCAATCATAAAACATGTAACGAGTACCATCGTCCTAACCAAGAAATATAAATTAGCTACTAAACATAATTAAAATAAAAAAAAAAGAAAAAATATTCATAAAAAGATAAAAAGAAGAGGAGAAGAAGAATCCCCTCTGGAGCTCTCTGCCGCAGCCAAGAATGTAGTCACCCACCAGAATTTTTTCTTCAAAAGAAATATCTCTTTTAATTCTCCATGCAATCTTCTCTTTCTCTCTCCAATCTCCATTAGATTTAATTGTTTTCCTTTTGTTTTAGCTTTCTAGCATGGATTTCTCTCTCTCCGTAGGTTACTCTATTAAGTTTATTTTGTCTTCTAGTGTTGCCCTTTTGTATATCTACCGCTGCCTAGCTGCCCAACTTTTATTTCTTCTTTCACTTCCACCGTTGCTTTGTTTTATTCTTCTTCCGCTGCCCAAGTTTTGTCTTTTTCTGCTGCCCATTCTTCAAGTCATCCGCTGCCCAAATGCCACCTTCTCTCTTCTTCTTTCAGCTTCTTCCGCTGCCCAGTGACCATCTTTTATTTTTTCCTTTTAGTCTTCCGCTGCCCAGCTCCTTCTAATCTTCCGCTGCCCAGCTGCTTCTAGTCTTCCGCTGCCCAGCTTATTATATTCATTGCTACTTTGTCGTTTCTGCTTCTACCGGTGCTTTTGTCTTTTGCTGCCCTTTTTTTATCACATCTTCCGCTATTAATTCCAAATCCACGTCTTCCATAATTCCAACAATTTCTCTCTCCATAATCAGCAACTAATTTCCTCAATTTACGTGATTTGATTCCTCTCTCTCCATGATCTTCAGCTTTTGAATTTTATTCTCCCTCTAATAACATTACATTCAAATACGAAACTGTAAAATTCAAATTAAAGAGAAAAATCTACTTTTGATGGGAATCTACATAAATATATTAAATTGAATCAAAACACTAATGCTGCAAGATTAAATAGCCATTGTATTAAATTCATACCAATTTATTATTGCAATCACTCAATTCATACAAGTTTTCTTATGTAAAGTTTGCATAAAATGACTCTAAAATAAGAGTCATCAAATACCCACAAACTTAAACCATTACTCGTCCTCGAGTGATGCAAAACAAACATAAGTTCCCAAAGCAACATTAAAATTGATGTGACTTCCAAAATATCTAGTAACTTGTAAATCATTGAAAAATTTCACCATCACTATTAAAAGTAATCAACATAGATTTAATTCCCAATAAACTCAATTTCAAAATGTGTGTGTGCTCAAACTCCATTTAATTAACTAAGTTCAACCATCAAAACTAGAAATCACAATACATATCATAGGATGTCAACTTTCTAATGTCCTTCCTAAATCCATTAGCATTCAAAGATTCTTCTTCTTTCTTTTATTTTAAAATAAGTGAGGGGATTAATTTATTTATTTTTATTTTTTTTTTTTATGATTTTTTTACATTGACTTTATCTATAAATCACACTACCTTTTTACGCGATTGACAACATTGGTGATGAAGTCCTCCGGTTACTCAATAGTGTCACCTCAAGATACATACTCATATGAAATAGAGGAGTATAGCCAATAATTATGCAACGGAGTTCCTCCCAAAGTTCCTCTAATTTATTTCTACCCATCGAGTATCCAAAAGGCTCACTCGAAATTGAAAGTAGATTAGGAAATTGCATTTTTTTTTTTTTTTTTTTTTTAACCCCCAAACTTATTATTTATTATAAATTTTTTAAAAGAAGTCTTTAATCGCTAATTTCTTTCATCAAGCACTAAATTATTAACATCTAGATAAAATTGTAATGTCTAGAAATGATGATATTCCTAAGCAATCAAAAGGAGTTTGTGTGTTAAGAAAAACTAAGCTTATGGGAATAAATCTTAATTGATTTCTAATAATATATGATAATAACATTATTCAATAACTTACTAAATTAAAAGATATTAGGAAATTAAATTGCACTTCGTTGGAACTACAAAGCTAAACCAAATCAAGCAGAAGACTAAATTCCATAAGGTAAGGTTTAAACAATCAAAGCTAACATTCTAAACACTTTCAGAAAACCAAAGTAAACAGTAAATCCAGAAAACCAAATTAAACAATTAAACATGCTGCTACCCCCACACTTAAAAATTGGCAGTGTCCCCACTGCCAGACAA
Source organism: Begonia masoniana (assembly GCA_022432975.1). Classification (NCBI taxonomy): domain Eukaryota; kingdom Viridiplantae; phylum Streptophyta; class Magnoliopsida; order Cucurbitales; family Begoniaceae; genus Begonia; species Begonia masoniana. Next base: position 14,894,690 of record CM039506.1, read on the forward strand.
AATGAAGTTCAGAGAATCAATAAAAGAAAATATAACAATATAAAGCTAGGGGGGTTAGGACTTCCCTGGTATTTCCTTTTTCGTTCCATTGGAAGGAGGGTTTCATGTTGCTTCCTCTTCATCAGCTTCTTCTTCCCTGATTTGTGCAAACCTGAGTTTATTTTTTAGCAAAAACAAAAACAAACAAACAACAATAAATAAAAACTAATACAAAAGGATATAAAAAATTGGGTTGCCTCCCAATAAGCGCTTGATGTTTTAAGTCTTCAGCTTGACTTTCCCATACTTCACATTTCTAATGATATGCTATGGTCACTTGATGTTTGAGGTAAGAGGGCAGATGCTTAAGCTCCAGTGTAGGTGCGTTTTCAACAAATGGCTTGAAAGCTTCTGGGTTATCCTTCGTTCGAACAAATACCTCAAACTGTTTCCCTTGGCTCCTAGGAAATTGCCTCGTGTCTTCCATTTTCATCCTTGCAGATATGCTGAAGCAATCTTCTTTATCGTATGGGCGCTTCATAGCTTTCAATGCATTAAAAGTAAACTGCTGGTTATTCACGTTTCTGCCATAGCCAATACTCTCCTCCATTCTCTCAAAAATTTCTTTTTCTACATGCTTCTGTAGTCCTTGAGAGAATGGTGGTGGTGGCCTCTGAGTTTCCAATTCACATCGTTGCTGTGGTGACATTTCTGCAGCATCAGTTTCTACAATGCCAATTTCTAGATTATCCTTTTCTGCTTCTTCCACATCATCTTGTTCCACCAACTCTTCTTGTTTGTTTAAATTTTCTGATTCTTGTTGCTTTTCTGGAGTTTCCAGTTCCCGTTCATTCCTCAATACTATGGCTTTACAATGCTCCTTTTCTGATCTTTGTGGCATTCCTGCATCGCTTGATAATTGCACTGCAGTCCTTGTGCTTAACGATTGATTTAGCTGCCCCATATGTGTCTCCATATTTTTTATTGATGCAGCCAAGTTCTGCAAGATCACATCTGTCTTAGCAGCATATTCTCTGGCGAAGTTGTCAGATTGTTCTTGATGTATCGAAGTATGAGTTGGCTGTGAGAAGCCTTGAGTGTAATTTTCAGCTGGTCTGGTTGATGCTGTAACATTCTGCTGCTGCGAATGCCATTGAACTTCTAGATGTTGTTTCCAGTCAGGATTGTACGCCTGCGAATACAGATTGTTGTTCATATTGTATCCATTATAATTTACAGATTCTGGATCAGTAGGATAGGAATTTTCAACGTGGGTTTCTTCGTAAAAGACGCAAGAAACATCTCTGGTTATTGGCCTAGATGGTGTGTTCATCAAATTGATAGTATTCTCCAGTGTAGCAATCTTTGCATTCAAGGCCCACACCTCATCCAAATCGTAAACTCCAGGTGCCCACCTTGTAGGGTTAAATCTTTCTGAAGACCATTGATAACTGTTTACTGTCATCCTCTCAAGCAAATCATAAGCTTCATTAAAGGATTTAGAAAGAAGTGTCCCATTTGCTGCAGCATCTATAATCGATCTTGTCTGCCCATTTAATCCATTGTAAAACATTTCCAACTGAATCCAGTGTGGTATTCCGTGGTTGGGGCATTGCCTCAATAATTCTTTGAACCTTTCCCAAGTCTCGTAAAGTAACTCGTCATCTCGCTGCTGAAAACTTATGATTTCGTTCCTCATCCTCGCGTTCCTCACTGGCGGATAGTATTTCGTGATAAACTGCTTGGCTAACTCTCCCCATGTAGTGATAGTATTGATGGGATGCTATCAAACCAATCTCGTGCTCGGTCTCTTAAAGAATACGGGAAAAGCTTTAGCCTTAAAGCCTCTACTGAAACTCCAGGAAAATAAAACGAGTCGCTCACTTCTCCAAATGCTTTGAGATGACGATGAGGATTGTCTGTTATCATTCCACTAAATTGTCCAATGGTTTGAAGCATCTGAAACATGACCGGTTTAAGCTCGAATCGAGTGGCATATAATTCTAGTCTCACAATACCAGGATTCAGATCGTCGAGCGTGGGAATGGCAAAGTCTTGAATAGGTCGATCTCGGTCATCAATTATTCGATTCAACATGATTCTTCTTTCTTCCTTGTTATCAATATAAATTCTTCAATCGTCTGGTATAAATCAAGAATACCTGAAAATACATAAACAAAATTAAATAAAATAACGTAAAATAAAATAAGATAATTATAGCAAAATAATCACAACTAAGCAATATCCCCGGCAACGGCGCCAAAAACTTGTTAGTGATTTTACCACTTACACGCAAGTGCACGTGTCGCTAACGAAGTAATAGAGTAAGTAAAGTATTGATCCCACGAGGATAATGTTAATTGTATTTAAATTGCTATAAAAATCTTATAAAAATATTGAGATGATAAATGAAAATAAATAGAAATAAAATCAGAATTGCAATGAAACAAGTAAATCAGAGCAAACGAGGTAAAAACGATAAATAAAAGCCTTGGCTAGGATCGATTTCTTCGTTACGAGAATTTTACACTGATGCTATGGTAATGCTCTGCAGCATTGTCTAAGAACAGCAAGAATTAAATAATTCTAGGATTCTTTCGAATTGCCTAGATAAATTCAAATTAGAATTTCCTTCGACTTTGAATGAATGTAACTAATATTGAATTTCAGATTTGCTCTATTCTTATCGCCAATCGAATTAACGTTAACTACCTTGTAACGTATTAATCCAATTAATCAATCGTGCATCTTAACATTTATATTTACCTGTCGATAAAATATAAACATGAAACATCAAACTATCTGTCGATATGAATTGAATTAGACGAGGAGTATCACGAAAGATTGTTCCAAACAAAAATGCATTAGCAATGCTACAGTATTAATCACAGAACAGCAAGAATTCTTATATTTCTAGGGTTCCGTCGAATTGCCTAGATAAATTCGTTTTAGAATTTTCTTTTCGATTTTGAAAAGACAAAAACTTAATCTGAATTTTCTTGTGAACCTATTCTTAAATGCCAAATAGATTAATGTTAGCTATTTTGCAACACTTTTAATCTATTCAATTTCTCATGCATCTTTAATTCCTATTTACCTATCGATACAATAGGAATATGTGAAATCAAAATTGTCTATCGACATAAATTGAATTAAGCAGTTCAAATCATGAAAAAATCATTCAATGAAAAATACGTAGCATTCATAGATCAATCATAAAACATGTACGAGTACCATCGTCCTAACCAAGAATATAAATTAGCTACTAACATAATTAAAATAAAAAAAAAAGAAAAAATATTCATAAAAAGATAAAAAGAAGAGGAGAAGAAGATCCCCTCTGGAGCTCTCTGCCGCAGCCAAGAATGTAGTCACCACCAGAATTTTTTCTTCAAAGAAATATCTCTTTTAATTCTCCATGCAATCTTCTCTTTCTCTCTCCAATCTCCATTAGATTTAATTGTTTTCCTTTTGTTTTAGCTTTCTAGCATGGATTTCTCTCTCTCCGTAGGTTACTCTATTAAGTTTATTTTGTCTTCTAGTGTTGCCCTTTTGTATATCTACCGCTGCCTAGCTGCCCAACTTTATTTCTTCTTTCACTTCCACCGTTGCTTTGTTTTATTCTTCTTCCGCTGCCCAAGTTTTGTCTTTTCTGCTGCCCATTCTTCAAGTCATCCGCTGCCCAAATGCCACCTTCTCTCTTCTTCTTTCAGCTTCTTCCGCTGCCCAGTGACCATCTTTTATTTTTTTCCTTTTAGTCTTCCGCTGCCCAGCTCCTTCTAATCTTCCGCTGCCCAGCTGCTTCTAGTCTTCCGCTGCCCAGCTTATTATATTCATTGCTACTTTTGTCGTTTTCTGCTTCTACCGGTGCTTTTGTCTTTTGCTGCCCTTTTTTTATCACATCTTCCGCTATTAATTCCAAATCCACGTCTTCCATAATTCCAACAATTTATCTCTCCATAATCAGCAACTAATTTCCTCAATTTACGTGATTTGATTCCTCTCTCTCCATGATCTTCAGCTTTTGAATTTTATTCTCCCTCTAATAACATTACATTCAAATACGAAACTGTAAAATTCAAATTAAAGAGAAAAATCTACTTTTGATGGGAAATCTACATAAATATATTAAATTGAATCAAAACACTAATGCTGCAAGATTAAATAGCCATTGTATTAAATTCATACCAATTTATTATTGCAATCACTCAATTCATACAAGTTTTCTTATGTAAAGTTTGCATAAAATGACTCTAAAATAAGAGTCATCAAATACCCACAAACTTAAACCATTACTCGTCCTCGAGTGATGCAAAACAAACATAAGTTCCCAAAGCAACATTAAATTGATGTGACTTCCAAAATATCTAGTAACTTGTAAATCATTGAAAAATTTCACCATCACTATTAAAGTAATCAACATAGATTTAATTCCCAATAAACTCAATTTCAAATGTGTGTGTGCTCAAACTCCATTTAATTAACTAAGTTCAACCATCAAAACTAGAAATCACAATACATATCATAGGATGTCAACTTTCTAATGTCCTTCCTAAATCCTTAGCATTCAAAGATTCTTCTTCTTCTTTTATTTTAAAATAAGTGAGGGGATTAATTTATTTATTTTATTTTTTTTTTTTTATGATTTTTTTACATTGACTTTATCTATAATCACATACCTTTTTACGCGATTGACAACATTGGTGATGAAGTCCTCCGGTTACTCAATAGTGTCACCTCAAGATACATACTCATATGAAATAGAGGAGTATAGCCAATAATTATGCAACGGAGTTCCTCCCAAAGTTCCTCTAATTTATTTCTACCCATCGAGTATCCAAAAGGCTCACTCGAAATTGAAAGTAGATTAGGAAATTGCATTTTTTTTTTTTTTTTTTTTTTTAACCCCCAAACTTATTATTTATTATAAATTTTTTTAAAAGAAGTCTTTAATCGCTAATTTCTTTCATCAAGCACTAAATTATTAACATCTAGATAAAATTGTAATGTCTAGAAATGATGATATTCCTAAGCAATCAAAAGGAGTTTGTGTGTAAGAAAAACTAAGCTTATGGGAATAAATCTTAATTGATTTCTAATAATATATGATAATAACATTATTCAATAACTTACTAAATTAAAAGATATTAGGAAATTAAATTGCACTTCGTTGGAACTACAAAGCTAAACCAAACAAGCAGAAGACTAAATTCCATAAGGTAAGGTTTAAACAATCAAAGCTAACATTCTAAACACTTTCAGAAAACCAAAGTAAACAGTAAATCCAGGAAAACCAAATTAAACAATTAAACATGCTGCTACCCCCACACTTAAAAATTGGCAGTGTCCCCACTGCCAGACAAAATGAAGTTCAGAGAATCAATAAAAGAAAATATAACAATATAAAGCTAGGGGGGTTAGGACTTCCCTGGTATTCCTTTTTCGTTCCATGGAAGGAGGGTTTCATGTTGCTTCCTCTTCATAGCTTCTTCTTCCCTGATTTGTGCAACCTGAGTTTATTTTTTAGCAAAAACAAAACAAACAAACAACAATAAATAAAAACTAATACAAAAGGATATAAAAAATGGGTTGCCCTCCCAATAAGCGCTTGATGTTTTAAGTCTTCAGCTTGACTTTCCCATACTTCACATTTCTAATGATATGCTATGGTCACTTGATGTTTGAGTAAGAGGGCAGATGCTTAGGCTCCAGTGTAGGTGCGTTTCAACAAATGGCTTGAAAGCTTCTGGGTTATCCTTAGTTCGAACAAATACCTCAAACTGTTTCCCTTGGCTCCTAGGAAATTGCCTCGTGTCTTCCATTTTCATCCTTGCAGATATGCTGAAGCAATCTTCTTTATCGTATGGGCGCTTCATAGCTTTCAATGCATAAAGTAAACTGCTGGTTATTCACGTTTCTGCCATAGCCAATACTCTCCTCCATTCTCTCAAAAATTTCTTTTTCTACATGCTTCTGTAGTCCTTGAGAGAATGGTGGTGGTGGCCTCTGAGTTTCCAATTCAACATCGTTGCTGTGGTGACATTTCTGCAGCATCAGTTTCTACAATGCCATTTCTAGATTATCCTTTTCTGCTTCTTCCACATCATCTTGTTCCACCAACTCTTCTTGTTTGTTTAAATTTTCTGATTCTTGTTGCTTTTCTGGAGTTTCCAGTTCCCGTTCATTCCTCAATACTATGGCTTTACAATGCTCCTTTTCTGATCTTTGTGGCATTCCTGCATCGCTTGATAATTGCACTGCAGTCCTTGTGCTTAACGATTGATTTAGCTGCCCCATATGTGTCTCCATATTTTTTATTGATGCAGCCAAGTTCTGCAAGATCACATCTGTCTTAGCAGCATATTCTCTGGCGAAGTTGTCAGATTGTTCTTGATGTATCGAAGTATGAGTTGGCTGTGAGAAGCCCTTGAGTGTAATTTTCAGCTGGTCTGGTTTGATGCTGTAACATTCTGCTGCTGCGAATGCCATTGAACTTCTAGATGTTGTTTCCAGTCAGGATTGTACGCCTGCGAATACAGATTGTTGTTCATATTGTATCCATTATAATTTACAGATTCTGGATCAGTAGGATAGGAATTTTCAACGTGGGTTTCTTCGTAAAAGACGCAAGAAACATCTCTGGTTATTGGCCTAGATGGTGTGTTCATCAAATTGATAGTATTCTCCAGTGTAGCAATCTTTGCATTCAAGGCCCACACCTCATCCAAATCGTAAACTCCAGGTGCCCACCTTGTAGGGTTAAATCTTTCTGAAGACCATTGATAACTGTTTACTGTCATCCTCTCAAGCAAATCATAAGCTTCATTAAAGGATTTAGAAAGAAGTGTCCCATTTGCTGCAGCATCTATAATCGATCTTGTCTGCCCATTTAATCCATTGTAAAACATTTCCAACTGAATCCAGTGTGGTATTCCGTGGTTGGGGCATGCCTCAATAATTCTTTGAACCTTCCCAAGTCTCGTAAAGTAACTCGTCATCTCGCTGCTGAAAACTTATGATTTCGTTCCTCATCCTCGCGTTCCTCACTGGCGGATAGTATTTCGTGATAAACTGCTTGGCTAACTCTCCCCATGTAGTGATAGTATTTGATGGGATGCTATCAAACCAATCTCGTGCTCGGTCTCTTAAAGAATACGGGAAAAGCTTTAGCCTTAAAGCCTCTACTGAAACTCCAGGAAAATAAAACGAGTCGCTCACTTCTCCAAATGCTTTGAGATGACGATGAGGATTGTCTGTTATCATTCCACTAAATTGTCCAATGGTTTGAAGCATCTGAAACATGACCGGTTTAAGCTCGAATCGAGTGGCATATAATTCTAGTCTCACAATACCAGGATTCAGATCGTCGAGCGTGGGAATGGCAAAGTCTTGAATAGGTCGATCTCGGTCATCAATTATTCGATTCAACATGATTCTTCTTTCTTCCTTGTTATCAATATAAATTCTTCAATCGTCTGGTATAAATCAAGAATACCTGAAAATACATAAACAAAATTAAATAAATAACGTAAAATAAAATAAGATAATTATAGCAAAATAATCACAACTAAGCAATATCCCGGCAACGGCGCCAAAAACTTGTTAGTGATTTTACCACTTACACGCAAGTGCACGTGTCGCTAACGAAGTAATAGAGTAAGTAAAGTATTGATCCCACGAGGATAATGTTAATTGTATTTAAATTGCTATAAAAATCTTATAAAAATATTGAGATGATAAATGAAAATAAATAGAAATAAAATCAGAATTGCAATGAAACAAAGTAAATCAGAGCAAACGAGGTAAAAACGATAAATAAAAGCCTTGGCTAGGATCGATTCTTCGTTACGAGAATTTTACACTGATGCTATGGTAATGCTCTGCAGCATTGTCTAAGAACCAGCAAGAATTAAATAATTCTAGGATTCTTTCGAATTGCCTAGATAAATTCAAATTAGAATTTCCTTCGACTTTGAATGAATGTAACTAATATTGAATTTCAGATTTGCTCTATTCTTATCGCCAATCGAATTACGTTAACTACCTTGTAACGTATTAATCCAATTAATCAATCGTGCATCTTAACATTTATATTTACCTGTCGATAAAATATAAACATGAAACATCAAACTATCTGTCGATATGAATTGAATTAGACGAGGAGTATCACGAAAGATTGTTCCAAACAAAAATGCATTAGCAATGCTACAGTATTAATCACAGAACAGCAAGAATTCTTATATTTCTAGGGTTCCGTCGAATTGCCTAGATAAATTCGTTTTAGAATTTTCTTTTCGATTTTGAAAAGACAAAAACTTAATCTGAATTTTCTTGTGAACCTATTTCTTAAATGCCAAATAGATTAATGTTAGCTATTTTGCAACACTTTTAATCTATTCAATTTCTCATGCATCTTTAATTCCTATTTACCTATCGATACAATAGGAATATGTGAAATCAAAATTGTCTATCGACATAAATTGAATTAAGCAGTTCAAATCATGAAAAATCATTCAATGAAAAATACGTAGCATTCATAGATCAATCATAAAACATGTAACGAGTACCATCGTCCTAACCAAGAAATATAAATTAGCTACTAAACATAATTAAAATAAAAAAAAAGAAAAATATTCATAAAAAGATAAAAGAAGAGGAGAAGAAGAATCCCCTCTGGAGCTCTCTGCGCAGCCAAGAATGTAGTCACCCACCAGAATTTTTCTTCAAAAGAAATATCTCTTTTAATTCTCCATGCAATCTTCTCTTTCTCTCTCCAATCTCCATTAGATGTAATTGTTTTCCTTTTGTTTTAGCTTTCTAGCATGGATTTCTCTCTCTCCGTAGGTTACTCTATTAAGTTTATTTTGTCTTCTAGTGTTGCCCTTTTGTATATCTACGCTGCCTAGCTGCCAACTTTATTTCTTCTTTCACTTCCACCGTTGCTTTGTTTTATTCTTCTTCCGCTGCCCAAGTTTTGTCTTTTTCTGCTGCCCATTCTTCAAGTCATCCGCTGCCCCAAATGCCACCTTCTCTCTTCTTCTTTCAGCTTCTTCCGCTGCCCAGTGACCATCTTTTATTTTTTTCCTTTTAGTCTTCCGCTGCCCAGCTCCTTCTAATCTTCCGCTGCCCAGCTGCTTCTAGTCTTCCGCTGCCCAGCTTATATATTCATTGCTACTTTTGTCGTTTTCTGCTTCTACCGGTGCTTTTGTCTTTTGCTGCCCTTTTTTTATCACATCTTCCGCTATTAATTCCAAATCCACGTCTTCCATAATTCCAACAATTTATCTCTCCATAATCAGCAACTAATTTCCTCAATTTACGTGATTTGATTCCTCTCTCTCCATGATCTTCAGCTTTTGAATTTTATTCTCCCTCTAATAACATTACATTCAAATACGAAACTGTAAAATTCAAATTAAAGAGAAAAATCTACTTTTGATGGGAAATCTACATAAATATATTAAATTGAATCAAAACACTAATGCTGCAAGATTAAATAGCCATTGTATTAAATTCATACCAATTTATTATTGCAATCACTCAATTCATACAAGTTTTCTTATGTAAAGTTTGCATAAAATGACTCTAAAATAAGAGTCATCAGCGTCGATCCAAAGCCTTTCACACAATACAGGATTGAACTTTACGGGCGTCAATCCACTGCCTTATACAAATTTAGAGTTTGTAAAGTTTTGCACAAAAACTACTCTCTCACAGGATCTGAATCTCAAGTTCGAATGTAAGAGGAGAGTAGTACGATTTACAGAGTATGAATATTTTCGCAAGTTAGGGCTCAGGAATTCAAATCGCAAAAGTTGTTCCTTTGTGCTCTAAGCTCGGCTTTTATACTCTGTCCATTTTCTGCTTGACTTCAATGCTTCTAAACCAAAATAATAGAAACTTTGTTACCGTTGGGAAGCATCCGTACAAGTTCAGGTAGCCGTTGCCGTTTGTAGTTGCAAATCGTCGTCGCCATTAATGTTCTGGAGTTATGGCTGAAAACGACGTCACTGTAGCTTCGCGGCTAATTTGAATTCAGGCGGAAGTTCACCGGCAGATGCAACTAATGAGCGGAGACACGTCATCGTTGAATGCTGCTTGAAATGCCATCGGCAGATATATCCTTGAATTCCATCGGCAGAAGCATCTTCAACTTCTATCGGCAGAAGCATCTTTAAAACTCATCGGCAGAGACAATCCGTGAACTTCATCGGCACATTCTATCTTCAAAGCCATCGGCAGATGTTTCTTTAAAAACGCTATCGGCAGAAGTCTCTTTAAAAACCATCGGCAGATGAACTCTTGAAAATTGTCGTCTAGTGATCGGCATGTGCAAGCTTGAACGACATCGGTATGAGTAGCGTCAAATGCTATCGGTAGATCCATCTTGACACGCCATCGGCAGATATCTTCAAAACCGCTTCGGCAGATGAAACAAATAAGCGCTGACCACGTCATCGGTAGATGTCTTCAAAAATGCTTCGGCAGATGAGACTTGTAAATGTCATCGGCATATACATCTCAACACGTGATGAACCGGCATCGGCAGGAGTAGCTTCAACAGCTATCGGCAGATGCAACAGTTCTTTGTCGTGTAGCGATCGGTATATGCAAGCCTGTTGCTATTTCATTCTGTATACTCAAACCGATTTATTAGACAACTAAAATACCCTTTTCAAGGGTATTTCCATATAAACTCATATTCATTATTTTCTTTAAATACACATAATCAAATTGTACATTATTTATACAAATACATAATCAAAAACAAATTATGACTTAAACAATCTATAAGTCAACATGGCAAAGCTGTAATAATGGAGGTTTGAAACCGGTATTTAAAGAAAATGGAAATGGTTCAAACTTCATTTTAAACCATTGTAGCCGACATCTTCTACTCTCGACAATTTCTTCTCTTCCGAGCTCTCGTTCTCAGTCAGCTGGAAATCCCTCCTTCGGCGATCGGTTTCCTTGCTTACCTCTCGGCTACTTTGTGCTCAAGGTACGAGTTTAGCAATGTAGCTATCTATTAGTTGTTAAGCTCTGTTTTCAGCTATGTGTTGAAATTTTGGATTCTTCAATGGCCGAGTAACAATAAGGACATTTTGAAAACCCGAGATTAGTAATGCTTTTCCGAATCGATTCTGGACACTTAAAATAATCAATCCTGATTAATCGTAGTTGAATCTGGCTGTTATGGTTTTTAGATTTCAAACTGTGCGCAGAGAAACTAGACTAAGGGACTCGGGAATGATTTAAGCTATTAGACTCTAGGGTGGCTAGTGATTAGGACTATTAGGATTTTGTTTTAACTACTGCAATGTAAATATTTTAAGTGAAGAAGTCTGAAAAAAAGGAGCTCAAGTTGCTAAGGAAACCAGGTAAGTAAATGTATAGGTTTCTCGGTCATTAGGACCCTACATCAAAGGATGCTAGGTAGAAACTCATACGGTGATTAGAAGTTCCTTGATGTTACTGTCTAATGTTTATGCTGATGATTAGTTCAATGGTAAGATTTCATGTTGAATAGTGCTCTGTTCTGTAGCTTAGGGATTTAAGAATTTTCATGTTCATGCATCATGAATATTTTATGCATATGAAAACGTTTTAAGAGCATGTTTCTCACAAACAAGATAAGAATATAAAATTTATGCAACGTGAATTAAGCGAGGGTTGGGGACGGTTTGGCGTATGTCACTGTCCAAAAGAAGGACCATGATACGACCCGCAAGGGAACTATGTGCACTCTCACTGTCAAACCCCCTTTACCGGCACAAATCCTCCCTTAATCCACACAACATGAACGAAGAATATGAACGATGAATATGAATTATGTATATGAATGATGAATATGAATGATGAGCATGAATGATGATTATGAACAATGAATATGAATGATGAACAAGAATGAAGACTTTGAGTATGAATATGAATACGAAAAGATTTATGAGCTTTTGTTTCTTAAAATGAGCATTCATGCATACTTGATAGTATTGCATTCCTTACTAAGCATTAGGCTTATAGTTTATACCTTATGATGTAGGCGAAGATTTAACAGGTGAAGATTCCAAATTCAGTGATGATGTCTAAGGCTGGTTGCAGGGTGGTGCTCCGGGTGGGAGTCTGTGGCTGGCAGGCGAGAATGTCCCATAGTTATGCTCATATAATGTCAGTAAGATTTATGATGAACAAATGTTAAGTAGAGTGAGATTTCCCTTAGAATACTGGATTCTGTGATTGTCTTGTTGGATTACCAAATTTGGGAATGATTATAAGAGTATGGAAGAATCTGTTTTAACTAAGTTTTCCGCTAATTATATTCTGGTCGAGTTTAGGATTTATACTTGTTTAAGTTTATGTCTACGAAGTATGTGATTGGTGAAGGACAGGTTACCCTCTGTCGGTATGAGTTGTTTGAAGATTTTCAGGATATACTGCCGTGTGACAGAAGTTGGATGAGCGCATCATCCGGCTGACGTCATCAGCAGGAGCTGTGAGATAGGAGTCAGACGAGTGCATCATCCGGCTGACGTCACCGGTGGATGGCGAACGTTTGTTATTCATCGGATGATGTCTTCTATCGGATGAAGTAAGTGAGTCACGTGTATTGCACATGGTGACCGGATGATGTAGGTTTTCACTACCGGCTGAAGCGAGCTCTGTGCTTGTCGTCTAGCGATCGGCATGCGTGAGCTTTATGTTTTACTGATTGGTCATCGGGCGATGTAGTGTATTTTAATCACCGGTAGATGTACTCTATCGTAAGATGTATTAAAGGAACACGTGGTTTGCATATGTTTATCGGTAGATGTCTACTGCTGGATGAAAATTCATGAGTTGCGTGGCGAGCACGTGACCATCGGTAGATGCGGGTTTATTCTCTATCGGTAGATGCAGTTAAAAGTTGAAGCTTCCGCTCATCGGCTGAAGCATTCTACACTGCCCGCCGGAGATGTGTGCTGTATTTCATTACTGAGCGATGTTTAATAAATCGCGTGTAATGTCTTGAGTTAAGTTTTGATCGTTTTAAAAAAAAAAGGAAGAAATGAACAGGGGCATAACCTAAATAAGAACAGTAAGGATATACGAACAAGTCTAAAGGAGTCATGGTTTGGTCTCGGCCCTACTGGGGTCGTTACATCTCTCTCTCAAGTTCTTATTTAGAGAAAGGTTCATACTTTGCCTCCCTCCGTCTCCAACCACCAATCGGCCTCCAGACGCAGCCAAATCTTCAAGGAGGCAGCAGCTCCACTCGAGTGGTCAAGCTCTGAAGAAACTTTCCTCGGTCGAAGCTGTTGCCTCTCGGTTCCTCTCTGGTGTTATGGTGAGCACGACGAATCGACCCAGCAAACCGAACGGACCCAGCTGAACTAGAACCGGTACAACTGAATCGAACCCGACCCAATTTCAACTAGAATTGACCATACCATATCAGAATGTTTCTGGACCGTCAAAATTCGATCAAAAGCTATCTGAAACGATCATAATCCGACCAAACCGATCTAAGAATAAACCGTTAAGAAATTTCTGCCTAAATCCTTTTGAAATTGTTTTATTAAAATAGAATTAATATCAAATATTTTATTTTGATAGGAAAAATCTCAAAAGTCGTTTGAATCAATCTAATTCGAACATATCCAACCTAAGAGTACACATAAGAAATTTATGCCTAAATTCTTCTAAAATTGGATTTATTTCAGTTGGAATTTGACACTAATATTTTATTTAGGCAGGATATTATTTAGAATATTGAAAAAATCCCGATAATCCTAATTTCTCAGAATCCAAGTAAGTGAAAATATCACATTTTCAACATTTTGGCTACGGCCCTACAACACAAAATCTATGTTATTTTCTTATAATTATTTTATTACATGATTTTGATATTTGACCACGCATGTTTAGCTATTGACATCGAATTGTATAAAGAAAAAATTGGTAGGGCATTTTATATGTGTATTTATGTGATGGAATTGACGAAAAATATGTGATAGCAAAGTCTGAACGACAATGAGATGACTAAGTTTGAACGAAATTAAGATGGTTACGCCTGAACGACAATGAGATGGCTATACTTGAATGAAAATTAGATGACAAAGTCTGAATAACAATAAGATGGCTAAGTCTGAACGAAGGTTGTGAAAAGTGATTTTCAATCAGCATGTAATTGTTAAGTCATGATTCGGCAAAATATAATGTTAATTTTGCACCTACACGTATTTTCGCTTACTGAGTTATTCTCATAGTTTGTAGTTTTGTGAAGTAGGTGAGTTTTTATCTGAAAAATAAATGACTTTGATCGAGAACCTTCCAGAGGCAAGCGAGCATATAAAAGAAAAAAATATTTTTAGATCAGAGGAAAGAATTTAAATTTAGTATGTTTCAGTTTCCGATGATATTTCATATTTTATGTGAAACCTTGGATAAAATATATTTGATTTATTGTTAATAAAGTTTTATGAATTATTTACATTCTGTATTTATTTTAATTTTGACCAAACTATTTAATATTTGAATGTTGTTTTAAAAGTTTCCGCACACTTAATAATTTTATTTAAGACTTTCAATTATTCTGAAATTAATGTTATAACGCTCAAATTTAAACTTAATAGAATAAATTAATTTCAAAATTTTGTTAGGATTTTTAAATTAGAGAAAATGAATTTTTAAAAATTAGGACATTACATTGAGAGAAGAGATGGGAGAACTGAGAAGTGAGAGAGAGAGAGATGTGAGTTCGGAACATCGGAGAAAAGCTCTTAACGTTTTTGTTATCTTTCTCGTAACTTCATAATTCTATCAACTTCCATACGTGTTAAGTCCAAAAGGCCCTCTCCTTAAGATGATTACTTCAGTTTACCCAAGTAATATAAACTTTCCATTTGAACGGCTGAAAATCGAGCCCAAATTGAAAAAAAAAAAAAAAAAAAAAAAAAAATCGAACCCAAACCGAAATTTGAAACAAAAAACCAAACCAAAACTGAACTGAGGAGAACCGAAAACAGATCGAAAACCAAACCTCGGTTTTCAGTTCTTCTATGGTTTTGGTTTCCTTTACCCAAAATCGAACCAACTCGCTTTGGTTCCAATTCTATCCAAAACCGAATCTAATTGAACCGATTCCGCCCTGATACGAAGATGCTCAACCTAACCAAAATATGAGGAAGCTTTTAGAGCATGATAATTCAAATCTAGCTTTAGCATTTTTTTTTTAAATAAAAGAAAAGTTAATCACCAAAAAGGTTACCACTTTACAAAAAATTGATTACTTTAGTTATTGGGAAGGTTGGTGCAACTTCTTGTTTAATTTCCTAATACCATAAGTGATCATAGCAATGATTATACAAATATATTAAAATATTAATGCAAAAACGTACTGCAAATATAGTCTGATACACAAACTTATATGTATAATACATTACACGTTTCATTACTAAATAGTAGGCTGCAAAACTTGGGAAAATTAATATAATAAACAGATGCTTATATGCTTATATGCTAGCTAATTGTACAGTAATAGGATGGAGATGATTCTCATAAGATTGATCTTTTCGTTTTATTATTTATGTGTAGTAGCAATAGTAAGCTCAGCATGGCTGCATGGGAAGTCGAAAGGTACGTGAAAAGGGTAGGCATGTCAATTAGGGATGAGTTTGAAAGGTGGCTTAACCAGAGGTGGAGCTGGATCGTATCTTCCATAATCTTTGGTGTTTACCCTAAGAACTCTTTCGTGAATCGTCCCCTCTTGCGATGAGAATTCACCATCATCCCTTGATGATATCTCCTGCATTCGTTCTCACTTTAGGGGGAGAGAGAGAGAGAGAGAGAGAGAGATAGAGATAGAGATAGAGAGAGAGAGAGAGAGAGAGAGAGAGAGAGAGAGAGAGAACCTCGAGAATTGAAACCACATCGCTAGCAAGCTTCTGAGCTGACGGATTAATGGGTCTACCTGCAAAGAGGAACATTAAGTGGAAAACAAGCAAATCATAAGATGTGAAAGTTTAGGTACGTCGAATTTCTGCCAAACAGCCATGCAAATGACCCAGAATTCAACTATATTTTAACATGGAACATGCATTACACTCAAACTGAGAGCATGCAAAAAAGATATGCGATTTAAGTGATGCTGTAATGGAGGTTGATATTATTTTCTTCCATTTTTTCTGATGTCTAAGCAAATTTGATCTTTTCGCAAAACAAAACATTCGTCGCATTCTATGACGTGTAAAATCTTGAGCAATAACAATGAATGTGTTTTGAACCAACATAACAAAACAACCAACCTGCCATGGAAGTTGGCAAAAGTGGAGCTGAAATCAGGAGGAAGAAGACGAAGAAGAAGGTCAACTTGTTGAAAAGCATGTTGAGGATATTCACCCTGACTTGTTTGTTCTCATTCAGAGAGCTGAGGCGATTTCTGTCTCTATTCGTAGTTGAACTAGAGACTAAGTTAGCATTAACGAGTTTTAAAGATAAAAGTAAGGATTGAGAATTAATGAATTTTTAAACATTCTCTTCTTTTTAGTTTAAAAAATTCAAATGGAAAAGTGAAGGAAGGCCACTTTTCTTTTTGTTGGGGCACTACCAAGCCTACGCAACTAGTGGATTGATGTGTCCTTAATCAAAAGATAATAGAACCAGTTAAAATTACCTTAATGCCCTTAACAGTTTTTGTATATTTCCGAGTTCCATTATCAACATAAGTAGATTTACATATACGAATGAGAAGTCCGTTTCAAGTCGTGGGCCGATTTCGTGTGAACTACTTTGGATTATAATAAGAAACTAGTAATAATTTCAAGAAAATACAGATAAACTTTTAAGTGTATCTTATGATTATCGTGCTATGCAAATACAAGTAAGAATAAGAAGGTCATTCAGTACATTAGGGTTTTACACGTGAAACGAAAAGGGCAAAAATGGAAACATGGGAGGCATGCTTGGTTAGTGGGGGGATTAAGTTGGTAGTTTAAGTGCTAAAAAGAGGAGAAATTTAGGTTGAGACAATAACAAAGAGGACAAGTGGAATGAATTATCCAAAAAGACAAAGACAAGCTACCAAATACCACTCAAGAGGAGAGTGGTGGAGAATAAATAAAGAGGAGTGCTAAGTGTGAGGTATATAATAACTCGTCTTTTCTCTCGTAAAAGGGTGTCTCAGGGGACACCTCTTCCCCCCTAATTTCTGTGTTATCTTCCTCATCTTGCACTTGCACCTGCTCAAGCTTTTCCATGTCCTAATCTTCTACTTTTTTTTTTTTTTTCAAAAAAGAAAAACAATAGATTTTATCTGATAAATGCTAAGGGGGTGAAAAACCTCATACAAATAATGACAGAAATTACCACAATTGGTGGTGGCTTTTGTTTTTCCTCAATGCAATTTGGGATCAGCAAAAATGGATCCCCGTGCGTTTGACAAATCTTCCCCACTTGCCCATATTGATTGGATGATTCATCCCAAAAAAAAAAACAACAATTATAAAACAAATGCAATAAACAATTCCGAAAAAAGAAATCCAGAATCCAGTCGCGGGGTGAGATTAGAATCTGTGTTTTCATCCTCATCATGCAATTAGCGTAAAACAGTGAAACAGTCTGACACGTTGCCATTTCCTATTGGTGCACTCGAACAACTTGGCGACGCATTTCATCAAATTTGTTATGTCTTAACAAGCAATTAAGGGGATTGAATTGCCTATCTTGAATGCCATAAAACAAATGCAACAGACATAAGTGTTATCAAATAAGACAAGTCATGTTCTAAAAGCCAAGCACAATATACAGATGATCAATCATAGTTAGTATGGCTTCTTTGTTTTCTTTTTTTGTCCAAAGCCCAAGAGTGAATGTCGCAAGTTTACCGGCAGGATTGGGATCCTCATCCCGATCATGATGATGCAGGATTGATAGATTTGTCATTTTCGTGGCGGAGACTGTTTTCTCTACTGTAAGCAGCTTTGGCGCCCTGTGCAGTGACTATAATTAGAGGTCGGCGTTCATTGAAGATTATATATGGAGGGTTTCAAACAAGCTGATTTCGAGTCTCACGGCTAGAGATAGACAAAGGAGTCAATTTAAAATTAAGAAACTTACTTGGAAGATTGTTCCAACTTTTTCAATCCTTGGGCTCGTAGTTTGAGTACATCCTTGGATGCATTAGGATCATTAAGAACCTGTAAATATAGCACAGATATTAGATTTAGAAAGTTACATGAAAAGGAAACTGAGGTAATATCTTCTTTCACATCCCTTTCTGCATTGGCAAGCACTCATATATGTTCATATCAATTGCAGTAAATTCTCATGTAGTTCCAGCAATAGAACTACAGAAATGCCATTTTAAAATTGGACAATGCATTCCTTAGCTTCATTGAAATAGTTACACAGGAAAAGAAATTTGAAAGCCTTTGAGACTGACATATTCTACAAGAAGAGATAGGAGTGCATGTATTAAGAGAGGGAAAGCTTGCGAGCTCTCCCTTCCCCTAGGGACATGCATTAGGGAAAGAGAGAGTGATAAGAATTGCCACAATTTGTGGTAAAATTGAGAAGAACAAATTCAACACTTGTACACTTATATATAAACACGTAAAATACAATACTTAGTAAAAATTTGAGTGTCTGTTATCCCTCCCTAGGAGAGAGTCGGGGTTCTGCAATTCTCCTGATTCCAGATCAGAATCCTTAGATAATTCAACCGTCCCCTTTCCTTTCTCCCTCATCCTCTATTTAATCTCTAATTCAAAATAGAAACTACCCTTAATTCAAAATAGAAACTACACAAACATATTTCTTAAAATACCCTTAATACAATAAATTATTACCTTTCCTAATAGAGAGCTCTCGAAAATTTGTTGCTATTGTTTCTTGACATTTTCCTGGTTTTATTTGTTGATTTTACTGAATATAGAATGACTACTCTGTCAAATTACTTAAAAAGAATGGTCTGAAAGGGTACTGTTGATGAAGAATCATCAACTAGATTTGTTGAGTTTAAGAAAGAAACAAGTTTACATTTAAATATCAACTAATGGGTTTTCAATTCTAGTTTGCAGTATTAATAATCAATGTAAATACCACATTCTAGGTAGCTAAATTAAGAAATGAGAAAAGCCACTAATCAACTAATGAATACGCTAATTTACAAATCATAAGGAAGTATCACTAAAACAAAAGGATATAGACTACACTCACCGCTTGGCAAACTTTTGAGAGGGTTGACTCAATGTCAACAACATTAATCTGCCAAAGGGAATTAAGCATGGCATCTTTCTTATCTTGAAGGGCTTTTACTATGTTCTCCTCTCTGTTTTCTCCTTGATTTAACTTCTTCAAATCTTCCTGTATTACTATCAGTGAAACTGCCCCTGCACATTCAAAGATGCAGAGAGAGCATGGTTTTATCAAAATTCTACTGAAGGCCTAAAGGATTTAAATATCATACCTGAAGCCGCCATCACTTGCGATTTGATCTGATGTCCTTTATCTCGTACCCATTCTGCAAAAAATGGCACCTTCATAAACCGCTTGTCTTTTCCAAGTTCTTTTGCAGCCTGCCTTGTATAAATGTATCCAATTGTATGCAGCATTGCTTCACCAAAAGCTAAGCATGTCCAACAGGAGAAATAAAAAATAAAAAATAAAAAAAAAAGTTGTCGGCAGCTACAATGAGAATATCAAGAATTGATCAAATTGATTGCTACTGTAAAAAATTAATCAGATGAAGATATATGAGATAGCTAAATTACTTACCTTCATGGAGATATTGCCTTAAATTTAGTCTTTTAAAGCAGAATTATCCAGATGAAATGGTGAAAATTCTTTTGAAGCTTACAAGATATTATCATCTTTCCATGCTATGGTAAATATTTAGGTTTTACGAAGAAAGGCGGACATGCTCCATGATATTCTGCAGTTGCTAGACTAATAATAAACTTCTTAAAAAGAAAGGAGACATAGTTCACCAGCACTGGAGAGACGCTGAGCTTCAGCAGTTGCCCACTTCACAAACTCATCTCTATGACCTTCTACAAAAGGTCGAAGGTGGTCTTTCAGACTACTTATTAGTCTCTCTTCTCTTTCCTTTTGAAATGCCTGTTGTTGGAAAATTTTAATAATGTGAATAATTATTCAGTTGTGCATCATTCAAGATCTTCAAGGATGTGGTAGAAAACAATACCTTCAACTTTTCCTGAATTTTCTGCTTTTGCACTTCAGCATCCTGTGAGGAGTCGTCAATGTCAACAGAGGCCAAAGCTGCCAGAGCAAGTTGACCAACATAATCTTCAAATACATCGCTGCCAAAAAGCATCCCAAAGACAGCCGAAGGATCTACCATGGCATCCCTACCAAAACAAGCAGCAATTAAATGAATTTTTATATCCAACTTTCTACTACTTCAACTTGAGATAAGAAGACGAAAAGGTCTTAAAAGATTACAAACGAAATTGACCAAGCTTATATAACATCATGTACCAATAATTACATTCATTTCATCTGCTGATGAACTAATTATTAACCTTAGCTTTGTCTCTCCCGAAGAAAAATTTTTCAAATCTACTTGCAATTAAATAATTTTGTACGCACTGTCCATTAAAATGACATTTTTATTTTGTTCAAACCAATCAAAGGCCAAATTATGATAAAAAAATGTTCTATCAGCACTCTTGTGGATTCTAGTAGAAAAGAAAGATGCATAGCAACAAATGAGAATTCGGTGTAATAATATCACAACTGATAAGAACTTGAAAGACTATAAGATCATTAAACACCGAGAAAGAAATCATGATCTTTAAAGGAATAAAGTTGAAGCATGAACCAGACTTTCAGTAGATTAATATGGATAGCAAAGACTAGTTTAAAACTCAAATAAGCATTGTAAAAACAAGTTGTAAGAAACTTACTGAGTTACCCCTTCCTTTCCATACTTGTCATAAGCGTCACGTCTTTCAGGATCACTTAGCACTTGATAAGCCTCCCCCAGTGCCTTCAGACATAACATAAGCAAGTCACATATATACTTCGATAACCACCAATCCACACAAATAAAGGCACTGTGCCAGGCATTTGGTCGTTTCATAATGAAATTCAGAGTACTTTATGAGGGAAATATAGAGTTCTTTAATATAAGCAGAAAAACAACGTGCTAGAAACAAACAGTGTATTTAAGACCAAATGGAGGAAAAGAATACACGATAAATAGACTTAATATTTTCAGAATGTTCACCTGGAAATTTTCAGCAGCCTTAGGATCTCCTGGATTTTTGTCCGGATGAACTATCCTAGCCTGGTAAAAAATCCATAAATATGTAAGATTTAACCTTTGTTAGTGGCATTAATCTCTCCCGTTTTGCTTAAAGCAGCTTTTGAAAGGATGAAAAAGTAAGTAAAAATCTAGGACATTCTCAGTAGAAAAGTCAGCTTGAACACAGATTTGCCTACTACCTATGCAATAAAAATAACCAAATATACATAACATTGACGTATGATTCCTCTGCATGAAACAGAAGAAAGGTCTACCAAAACTAGCCTCGATCTTTGGTTCTCTAAGAAAACATTCAAAAGCCAACGAACCTATGGAGACAATTCAACTCGAATTTTGTTGAATGATTGCACTAAAAAAGCGAAAAACTATTGCAGGATTTTCCTTGTTGATTAAACAATCTGAGAGTTTACCTTGAGGTAGTAAGCTTTCTTTATCTCAGCTGCGGAGGAGTCTACTTTGACACCCAGTATATCATAATATGCAGTCTCTTTCACCATAGCTCTTATTCACCAACTAAGAAACAGATCAAATACAATATAAGCGAACAGAATGGTTAATTGATCATCATCAGCTGTAGCTGTACTCAATTAAAACTCAGTATTTTTTTAGGGTAATCAAAACCACCGCTATTTCTTCAAAACCCAGTTAGAAACAAGAAAAGGGCGTCAAGGGAAATGGCAGGCAAAAAAGAAAACAACTTCAAATTCAAAGATTTCAAATTGATACCATGTGAAGCCAAACCAAAAGGGAAAAGCACAACGGAAGCAAATAAACAAGTCGGTTTCGTCGTAGAGAATGGAAACTTACTTGGGTGCAGATGAAATCAGATCTATAACAGAGGAAGCTCACACAAAACGAAATCAGGTTATTCAAATTCTTTGATAAAACAACATCCAGGCTAAAATATTCAGAGAAACTCTTACAAGTGGCGAAGGAATACGAAGACAGAGAAGCGAGATTTACCCCCTTCAATTATGTGCTGGGCGTAGGTACGACGATGCTCCAAATGAGCCGTTGCTAATCGACACGTCGAGGGAGATTAAATAAATTTAAAGCAAGGAGTAGATCTTATTTAGGAAAAGACAGATTTACCCTTTCCTAAACCTAGGACTAATAAATTTGGTTCAAAGCCGACACCATAAGGCCACGTTGATCTCTCTGCCACGGCAGGAAGCTTACCCAACAATCAACCATGAACACATGCATACACTCTCTCCAACCAATCTCAATCGTCCAAAAATGAGGAACTGAAATAAATATTTATTCGAGAAATTTTACACTAAATTTTTATATGACTAGATTGTTAAATTCATTTAGTGTGTTGCTCCTATTTGCGAGGAAAAATAGTAGTCTTCACAATATAAACATACTATTACTATTAATGTAATACAAGTAATTCCCGAAATTCGGTATAATATAAAAAGAATAAATAAATAAATATAAAGCTTTTCAACATTTTTTTTTTTTGTCAGACTAATGAATTTCCAACAAGAATGTGATTCATTTTACAAACTTGATGCTGAGAAATCTCCCTAAAAAATCTAGTCTAGAAATTCATTATGGAAAATTTAACCTTAAAAATAATATGTGCAAAAAAGAACAAAAAGACCTTAGACACGTAATGGATCTTGAAGTACTATTTTTGCCTCTCTTTACTACATCCACTTTCTTGAAAATTTAATCATGATTTTAAGGTGAGTGGATAGTTGAGTCCATTCATCTATTATGTATATTGAGGATTTAGTTAAGAACTTGTGAATTACTAAATAATAAATTGAAATTTAGTTTGATATAACATTTAATTAAGAGAATTCGAAGATTTAGGCACTAAACTAATCAATATCTTATGTCATTTATTATTTTGATTTTCGAGATAAAATCATATATGTTGATTCATAATAAATGTAACTGTAATATGATTTCATATATTTAATAAAAATAAATGAAGATTTATTGATCTTAGTATTTTAATTTGATTATAACAAATATAGTTGGTAATATTAAATGAATTTAAAAGCTTATATTGATGATTTGTATCTACAGTACATTAAAGTTTAGAAACTATCCAATCAAGTTTAGATTGATGATTAATTTGTGAAAAAAAAAAATTGAGTTAAGATTTTTCTCTTATAAGTTAATGACATGTTGATCGCATGTAAGAATCAAGAAAAAACTAGAATGTTCAAAGTACAATTAAGTGAAGAATTTGGGATGAAAAATTTTGAAGCAGTCAAGAAGATACTTAATATGGAGATATAGAGAGATCGAGAAACTGATAAATTATACCCAAGTCAAGAGAGGTACATTAGAAAGTTCTATGTTGATTCAAGATGAACAAGGCAATATTTGTTAGTACTTTGTTAGCTGCTCATTTTAAGCTTTCATCTTATTTATGTTTGCAATCAGATAATTAAATTTATTACATGTCATGAGTTCCATATTCTAGTGTAGTAGGATCTCTAATGTATGTTATGTTTTGCACATATCCATATTTAACTTAAGTAGTCAGTGCAGTTAGTAGGTATATGGAAAATCTAAAAAAAGAACACTAAAAAGTTGTTTAGTAGATTTTTATGTATTTTCGCAGGACTGGTGATGTTTGTCTTCAATTTGGAAGAAGTAAAGATCCTGTAGTTAGGTATATTGATTCTAACTATGATGAAGACCTTGATAAGAGTAGATCTTGTTGGGAAAATAACGAAAATTTGACAGGAACGAGAATGATAGTGGAAGCGATCCGAAAAATACCAGAAATATTTTTCCACGCCGTAAGATTATAACGGCCAAGAAGTAAAAGAACTAATAGCTAAATGAACACCGAGAATTTTACGTGGAAACCCAAATCGGGAAAAAATCACCGGGATCGAGTCCAGAAAAATCTCACTTTGAAAAATAGGATTTATAATATTTTTCTACATATCAAATAGTCTAGAAAATATTCACTAAGAGAAATTACCACTCTTAGAACTTTCAAAGTACACACAAGCACCACACCTATTTTTCTCTCCCGCCAAAATAATCATCACTATTTCTCTCTCTATTCTCAGAGATTATTTTTCTCTCTTCTCTTGCAGAAGAAGCTGCTTCGGATGGTGAATGCTTGAGCAATCTTCCCTATTTATAGGGAAAGTTTGCAACAGCAGACAAAAGAACACCTCCCTTAATTTAAGGGAGGCGCCGAAAAGAAAAATGCAGAAGGAATAAGTTTCTTCCTTTAGCATTCAATACATTCAATAATTTCATTGAATTATTGAAGTGGGTCCCTCATCATAATTGAGGGACTCCACCAATCTTCCCCTCCCAACTTATGATGAGGCATCTCTAACAATCCTGCTCTTCGTCGACAAGCCTCGAGCTTCTCCTTTGGTAAAGTTTTCGTCAACATATCTGAACCGTTTTAACTGGTATGCACTTTTGCCAAGTGCAACTGCTTTGTCTCTAGCAAATCTCGAACTCAATGATATCTCACATCAATATGTTTGGACCTCGAATGAAATGACGAATTCTTGGAGAGATGGATAGCACTCTGGCTATCACTAAACATAATATACTTCTCTTGGCGCAAACTCAATTCCTCAAGAAATCTCTTCATCCATAAAGCCTTCTTGCAACCCTCAATGATTGCAATGTACTCGGCTTCTGTGGTGGATAGTGCAACACAATCTTGCAAGTTGGATTGCCAAGACACGGCTCCTCTTGCAAACATCATCAAGAATCCTAAAATGGACCTCCTGGAATCAACATTACCCGCCATATCTGAATTGGTATACCCAACTAGTATAGGATCACTGCCACTGAAACACAAATACAACCTGGAAGTGCCTGTAAGATATCTGAATATCCATTTCATTGCTTCCCAGTGTTCTTTGCCAGGATTGGAGAGGAATTGGCTGACTACTCCAAATGAATGAGCAATATCAGGTTGAGTGCAAACTATGGCGTACATCAAACTGCCAACTGCATACGCATAAGGAACTCAACGCATGTCGGCCTTGTATTTCTCACTTGTAGGACATTGCTCTGAATTGAGTTTGAAGTAACCTGCAAGTGGAAAACACACAGCTTTGTCCTTGCTCATGTTGAACTTTTCAAGTATCTTCTCGATGTAGTCTTCCTGAGACAACCACAGTTTCTCATTTTTCCTATCACGAGAGATCTTCATACCGAGTATCTTCTTTGCCGCACCTAAGTCTTTCATAGCAAAAGACTTACTCAATACTCCCTTCAACTTAGCAATCTTGCTAGTGTCACGGCCTATGATCAACATATGTCAACATACAAGAGGAGAATGACGAAATCATCATCGGAATACCTCTTGATGAACACACAATGGTCTGACGATTTTCGGCTGTACCCTTGACTCACCATGAAAGAGTCAAACTTCTTGTAACACTGTCGTGGAGCTTGTTTGAAGCCATGCAAGCTCTTCTTCAACTTGCACATAAGTTGTTCTTTCCCTCTGACTTTGAATCCCTCGGGCTGCTCCATGTAAATTTTTTCCTCCAAGTCACCATGAAAAGCACAGTTTTCACATCAAGTTGCTCGATCTCCAAATTCAAGTGTGCTACTAAACCAAGGGCAACTCGGATCGAGGACACCTTCACCACCGATGAGAATATTTCTTCTAAGTCAATTCCTTTCTTCTGACCGTACCCCTTCACAACTAACCGAGCCTTGTACCTTGGCTGTGAACTTGCATTTTTGGTCTTCAACTTGTAGAGCCATCTGTTCTTAAGAGCTTTCTTTCCTTGGGGTAACTTCACCAAGTCATAAGTGTTGTTCTCATGAAGAGACTGCATCTCCTCTTCCATGGCTTTCAACCACAATTTCTTCTCATCAACAGAAGTGGCCTCTTGGTAAGTTTTTGGCTCTCTGCTATCTGTGAGCATCACATACTCATCTGAAGTGTATCTCGTCGAAGGACGTCGCTCTCTAGTGGATCTTCTCAACGGAGGTTCTTCTGGCAACTCTTGAACCTCTTCTTCGACTTGCTCAATCGGTTTAACATTATTAGCAGTGGGGACTTCCACATTGGCAGGACCAGTATCATGTTCTGGTTCTGCTCCCCTTTGATCGGAATGTACTGTAGGTGTAGAAATTTTATCCAAATCGATCAAATCATCATTGCACCTATCTGTCTCTTCCACCTTATCAATGTTTTTGATGCCTTGGTCTTCTACGAACACTACATCTCTGCTTCTGATTAGCTTTTTCTACACCGGATCGTAGAACCTATAGCCAAACTCATCAAGACCATAACCGATGAACACACATGGCCTCGTCTTCACATCTAGCTTCGACCGCTCGTCTTTCGGAATATGAACAAAGGCCTTGCACCCAAAAATACGCAGATGATTGTAAGAAACTTCTTTTCTTGACCACATCTTGTCTGGAACTTCGAAGTTCAGTGGAACACTCGGCGTGAGATTCAAAACGTGAACCGCTGTACTCAAGGCTTCACCCTAAAAGGATCTCGGTAACTGCAACTTTGAGAGCAAACATCTCACCCTTTCAACGAGTGTTCTATTCATTCTCTCAGCTAACCCGTTCAACTGAGGAGTCTTTGGAGGTGTCTTTTGATGTTGAATACCCTGCTCTCGGCAATACTCATCAAAGAAACTGCAATACTCACCTCCATTATTTGTCCAGATGTATTTTAGATTCACATCTGTTTCTCTTTCCACACGAGCATGAAGCTGCTTGAAGACGTCTATCACTTGATCTTTTGTCTTCAACGTATACACCCAAATCTTCCTTGAATGATCGTCGATGAAAGTCACAAAGTACAACGCACCTCTAAGTGTTCTTGTCTTCATCGGGCCACACACATCGGAGTACACCATGTTGAGTATACCCAGTTTTCGCGAGTGAGGAACACTTTTAAAGGCTACTCGAGTCTGCTTACTAGCCAAGCAGTGAACACATTGTTTTAGAGAGCCTCCTTTTATACCTGATAACAGGTTCTTCTTGACTAGAATCATCAAGCCCTTCTCACTCATATGGCTAAGCCGATTGTGCCAAAGATCTACCACGTCATCATGGTCCACCGTATGGACTATAGAATCTGCGATCTTTGCTTGCATCACATACAAAGAGGAGCATTTTTCTCCTCTCGCCACAACTAAAGAGCCTTTGGCGAGCTTCTATTTTCCATCACGAAAGGTATTGCAAAACCCTTCGTCATCAAGCTTTTCGGTCGAGATTAAATTCATGCGGATGTCAAGAATGTGCTTCACACCTCTCAAAAACAAGGTGTTTCCATTGTTGGTTTCTAAACGTACGTCTCCCATACCAATGGCTTTTGCAACGCCATCATTTCCCATCCTTACACTTCCAAAGTCACCAGAAGTGTAGGACGTGAAGAAATCCCTCCGTGAAGTGGCATGTATCGAAGCGCCATTATCAATTACCCAACTTGTATCTTAGGAGGCGAGATTAACGACGTTTCCGTCGTACACAATAAAGAACTCTTCAATGGCCGTGGCTACCTTCTCGCCTGTATCACCTTCTTCGATATTCGTTTCCTTTTCTTTGGCATTCGGACTCTCCTGAAGGAACTTTCGACAAAATCTCTTGATGTGTCCCTTTTTACCACAATAATGACACTCAACGTTGGCGTATTTTCTAGACTTACTTTGACTCTGATTTGTGTTACCCGGACCTTTGCTTTGACTTCTCTCCCAATTTTCAGTGACTAAGACGTCTGATTGTGAGGAAGAACTTGCTGACTTTCTTCTCATTTCCTCGTTCAGAACACTACTTTTGACTACATCCACAGCCAAAACCTCATCTAGGACCGAGTTAGACAATGACATTCTGAATGTCTCCCACGAGTCTGGCAAAGTCCCAAGAAGCATCAACCTTTGAACTTCTTCATCAAACTTGATTTTCATTCCAGCCAACTGATTGATAATTCCTTGAAATGTATTCAAGTGATCGGTTATAGCTTTTCTGTTCTGGTACTTCAACCTTAAAAGCTGCTTGATCAAAAACAGCTTGTTGTTACCAGTCTTCCGAGCGTACAACTCCTCAAGCTTTTTCCACAAGCTTTGATCGTTCTTTTCCTCACTGACATGGCTGAGGACGTTATCATTTGCCCACTATCGAATTTAACCACACACTTGACGATGACATAATTCCCATTCGACGTCAGATTTATCTGCCGGCTTCGCACCAGTAAATACGGGTAAGTAATAGTCTTTCACATAAAGAAGATTCTCCATCTTCCCTTTCCACACATGATAGTTAGAGTCGTTCAACGTGACCATCCGACCCGGGTTACTCTCCATGATTCAAAACACGGCACAAGGACTACAACCTCTAAAAATTTTTCTGATATGGAAGATCAGTTTAAAAACCGTAACCACAGAGCATACTAGATTTAAAGAACTCAACCTTGCTCTAATACCACTTGTTAGGAAAATAACGAAAATTTAGCGAGGACGAGAATGATAGCGGAAGCGATCCGAAAAATACTAAGAATATTTTCTTATTCCGTAAGATTATAACGGTTAAGAAGTAAGAAAAGTAATGGCTAAATGAACACTGAAAATTTTACGTGGAAACCTAAATCGGGAAAAAATCACAGGGACCGAGTCTAAAAAGATCTCAGTATGAAAAATAGGATTTACAATATTTTTCTAGATATCAAATATTCTAGAAAATATTCACTAAGAGAAATTACCACTCTTAGAACTCTCAATGTACACAAAAGTACCACACTTATTTTTCTCTTACTATTTCTTTTCTTTCCCTCCAAAATAATCTTCACTATTTATCTCCCTATTCTCAGAGATTATTTTTCTCTCTTCTCTACTCTTCTATTGCAGAAGAAGCTTCGGATGCTGAATGTTTGAGCAATCTTCCCTATTTACAGGGAAGGTTTGCCACAGCAGACAACTAGAGCACCTCCCTTAATTTAAGGGAGGTGCCGAAAAGAAAAATGCAGGAAGAAGTTTCTTCCTTTAACATTCAATACATTCAATAAATTCATTGAATTATTGAAGTGGGTCCCTCATCATAATTGAGGGACTCCACATATCTCTCACAAAATATCTCTTTACAATTGAGGGTTGTTCTATCCGTTATAAAGTTACTTTACAAGATATGTTGCATTGTCTACTACATAAACAAAATATATGGCTATTACATAGACATGTAAAGAATCTTTATGGTTGAAAGTGTTGTTTGTTGAGCGAATTGCAAATTGCCACAATGTTTTGCAACGTGTTATATTTCTCACTAAATATCAGATGTTTCATGAAAAGATGAAACACATCGATATTTGTTATCATTTTGTTCGTGAAATGATTGCTCGTGGCGATTATGCTGTGACTAAAGTCCTTACTCATGATAATCTACTGATATGATGATCAAGTCGTTGACTACACTCAAGTTCAAGTATTGTTTGAGTTTTGTTGATATTAGTTGCTGATTACGCCGTTAGGGGGTTTGTGTAAGAGGAGACTATTTTCTTGATTGATGATTTTGAGATATATTTTATGTAAAAGAATTCACGTCAACATGGAGATTGTTAGTTCGATGTAACACAAATTCTTTGTGAGCGATGTCAATTACACACAAATTAGGAATCTCATTATGACTAAGGTTTTGATTTAATATATAAATATATATGATTGAGTCTCAAAATTTATCGTATCGTTTTTTATTGGTGAATTTCTCTACTATGATCGTGATTTTTTCTTACCCATTTTTAAGTTTTCTTTTGATTTTCAACAATATACTTCTGATGGTTGTAATGAAAGTTTTGTTCAAGATTGTCTCGTGTTTTTCTTCTTTCACATGGGAGAGATTCATACTAATAATATGTACAAGTAGTAGTTTTATTTGGTGTGCTAATTTTATACGACATAATTTTGCAAGTTGTTTTCACAAGGTATATTTAACTGGGTAATATTTCTATGGCAAAAAAAGGTTTTCAACGAAGCGGACTGCAGAATTTGTCTAGTTCTGCATGAGACGAGACAATCACAGACTCGCGGAAAAGCAACACTTTCTATTTCAATCTCCATAGTTGCAGATCAAGCCAAGCAAACATTGGTAAACAAGGTATTGCCCATCAACCATTTTCACGCAATATTCAGAAAACTAAAGTGGAAAATAGGCAAATCAACAACAGAATCCAGTAAGTCCATTGAGCTCTACTCTTCATCTAGTTGGCATCCAATAGCTCCTTCGTTCCGCCATGGATATGAGCTCAAGCCAAGCAAACATTTGTAAACAAGGTATTGCCCATCAACCATTTTCACGCAATATTCAGAAAACTAAAGTGGAAACAAGGCAAATCAACAGCAGAATCAAAACCAGAGCTGCAATCCAGTAAGTCCATTGAGCTCTACTCTTCATCTTCTTGGCATCCAATAGCTCCTTTGTTCCGCCATGGATATGAGCTCCAGCCCTACCCACATTCTGTTCAATATCATTCATCTGCTCTCCTTGAGTTTCCACCATGATAGCCATGTCAAGAAAAACCTGATGCAGCTCTTTCAAGCTCCTCTGTATCTCCTTCAGAGCCTCTTCTCTCTCCTCGTTCTCCATTAACAAATCTTTCTTCCCTTCAAAAACTTTCTCTTGCCCACCTTCTGAGATCATCCTTTCAATTGATTCCTCGCTGGCTTCTTCTCCAGTTGCAGCAAAATACCTCCTCTTCAAACCCTCTTTATGATCCTTTACGATCTGCTCTCTCAGCTCCTGAAAATCATTCATCATATCCCTCAGTTTAATCCTCAGCCCGTTCGTAACCGACATCCTCGTTCTATCAACCGGGCTTCCTTCTCTGTACGAATTTGACACTTTTCGATTGGCGATATTGGACTGGTCGAGAAATCCAAGCTTTGATTTGATATTTTTTGCCTTTCGAAGAACATCGACCATGTCTGAGTTGATTTTGTCTCGGACTCCATTAAGAACTTTGGCGTTGTAAATGGATTTCGCCTCTTCGTTTAGGTTTTGGAGGTCTAAAAGAAGATTAGTGATCTCTTCCATGTTCGATTTGATAGCAGCAACTTCTTCAAAAAAGAGGGAGAGATTTTGCTCATCTGCAGAATCGAGTTTCCCCATCTCGATGTCTGGCCCAGCTTCCAAATCCTTCATTGCTTGTTTCTTCAATTCTACGTAGCTCAGAAATGATTTCGTCATAAGATCATTCATTTTCCGACGCGGTCGTATAACCCACCTGCAAAATCGAACTATTTTGGCTTTATCCTTTGAAATCAAAGACAATGAATAGAAAAAACTGCTATGGTCGTGAGAAAAGACGATATCAAAGAAAGAGGACCCGTGAAGAAATTGGAAGGTGCTGCAGGAGGAGGAAGTAGTCAGACGGATGAATCAATTTTCTGAGGGGAAACCTTTGAAGAAAATATTGAAAAGAGAACCCAAACCCAAAATAATGACACCAACGGCTACTGGGCGCTGGATCTGGCGTCTTTTACGTCGTCTCTTTTGTTTTCGAATTTTAAATACAAAGGCTTCAAAGTAGCCGTTGAAAATCCGGAACGTCTGTTTTTGCTCGTTACCACTTACCATTCGTTTATCGACGTCGTTTTGTTT
This sequence comes from Begonia masoniana, assembly GCA_022432975.1. NCBI lineage: Eukaryota > Viridiplantae > Streptophyta > Magnoliopsida > Cucurbitales > Begoniaceae > Begonia > Begonia masoniana. Next base: position 14,926,506 of record CM039506.1, read on the forward strand.
ATTCTTTGTTGAAGTACGAATTAAAACATTGCTCATTGTTATCATAAATTAATTTAAAGGGTAAATATTAAATGTACTTTAAAATAACGAAGGGTAAATATCAATTTGTCCAGGTGCTTAGCTGATATTTCAAACTATAAATTTCGTCAATTAGTACATTATATTTTGGCTCTTTATCAACCAACACCCTTTCGTTGCTACGTCAATTAAAAATCGTCATGTGCACCTCACGTCCATTGATCCTGAGGAATGTGAGTTTGCTAATAAGAATTTTATAAAAGGTCAACCACGTCTGTTGAAGAACATTCACAGAAGAAAACCAGTCCACAGCCATTCTTTACCGAATATCTCTCCTCAAGCAACTTCTCCATTGGCTAAATCTGAAAGGCAGATTTATAAGAAAAATATCGAGGGGCTAAAGCAGAACAAAGAACGGCTTCTTCTAGAGGCATGAAAAAGATAGAGAGAGATTTGAATTAGAAATTCAGCTTTAGAATGAAAAGTTCAAACGATTGCAAGAACATCATAACAAAATGGTCACTTTTTTAGCTCGACTCCTGCAAAATCCAAGTTTGGAACTTTTTTTTTTGTTTGTCTTTTGTAAAGTCCCTCTCTTCCATTAAATTTTCTGTTTTCTCTTTTTTCTTAATGTCACATATGAGTTTCAGAAGAGGGCTGCGAGGAAGAAGAAGAGCATGTGAGGTGCACATGATGATTTTTAACAGACGTAATAATAAGAGGATGTCGGTTGATAACAAGCCAAAGTACAAGATGTCAATTGACGAATTTATAGTTCGATGTATCGCAGATAACATTTTAAGGGGAAAATTGATATTTACCTTTAAAATAATGGGGTATATTAATAGCTTAAACTATTTGTCTGTTGGGGTCATTAGAGTTATTATAGTTGAAGTTGTCAAAGTTCATTCAGTTAATAATGAAGGATCGCATTGTCTAAGAGGGGGGTGAATTAGACTTATTAAAAATTATTAACTTAATCTAAGCATTTTCTCTCTTCTATACAATTACCAAATTAACAGCAACTTCACAGACAATAAATAAAGTAAATGATAGAGAGAAATTAGACACCGTAAGTTTTTAACGTGGTTCGGCCAAACTTACCTACGTCCACGCTTCAAGGCTCCCCCTTGAAAATTCTTTTCTTCTCCTCACGAGAAAACAAGATCGAACTTCCCGGGCGTCGATCTACAGCCTTACAACTCTGGATTGAACTTCACGGGCATCAATCCACTGCCTTTACACTTTGATTGATCTTCACGGGCGTCAATCACAGCCTTTTACAGTTTTTACAAATAAGAATATTGAGCACAAATGCTACACTATTTCAAAAAGATAAATCTCAAGTTCTAGGGCAGAGAGAGAGGTAGAATAACAGAGAGTATTCAAGTAATCTGCTCGTGAGAGTTCGAAGATTAATTTATGCAAAAAATTACTTTCCTCCGAGCTTCTTTTTCCCTTATATACTCTGACTGTTATCGGCTTCAGATCTGGAATGCTTCTCATCTGAAAATAGAAATATAACCGTTGGAGAAACATCCGTACTTAGATGGCTAGCCGTTGTGTTCTGAAGTTGCTTTCATTCTTCTCCATTAAAGGTATGAAGTTAAAGCTATGGACGACTATCACTGTAGCTAGCAGTCTTTTGAATTTGGCGCTAAGACTGTGGACGTTTGCGCCTTTCCTTTGATCGTGGACAAGTGTGTCTATTTGCTTGCGTGCACGATTGCGTCTTTAACAGTCGTGGATGACTGCGTTTGTCTATGATCGTGGACGAGTGTCACTGTTGCTTCGCGGTATTTTAAATATCTGGCGCTGCTGACGGAAGATATTGTTCAGCGGTGGACTTTGTCTTTGAAGTGCTAGCTGTGGATAATGAACTTTGTCGTGTAGCTAGCGGTATAAGTTTTTAGGAAGATTCTGCCAGCGGCAGATGTAAACTTTGATTGTGGACAACAGCGTCTCCTTCGAACGTGGACGACTGTCTTTCCTTCGAGCGTGGACGACAGTCTTTTTTTCGAGCGTGGACGACTGTGTCTGACTTGTCGGTGGACGTTTGAATCTGATTTGAAGCCACCTGTCTTTCACGTGACATTTTAACTCTCGCGTAGAACATTTCTGATTTAACGTCACCTGACTTTCACGTGGAGCTGTGGACGACTGAACTCACTACTTTAACTTTGGACGATTGAATCTGGCTGAAGTCACCTGATTCTCACGTGACACTTTGGACGATTGTTTTCCACAGATTACTGCGCTTATTTCTTTCTTCTTTCACATGGACGATTGACTGTGAACTTAAAAACACTTAACCAAAAATTCATTAGAAAACTTAATACCCTTTACGAAGGGCATTTCCAGAAAGATGCAAATAACATAATAATTCATTTATTCAGTTCAAATTGAATTACACTTATCAGATCACAATTTCATATTAAACTTAATCATAAAAAATATAATTACTTAAAACGTATTTTAAGCTAACAATCTCCCCCTTTTTGATGATGACAAATATGAAATGATTAACTTTATTCTCCCCCATAATGTTCTCAGAATAATCTCCTAACTTTTCTAACTCCCCCTTACTCTATGCATGTGTATCATTCACAATCCTTCTCTCCCTCTTTGACATTATCAAAAAGAAACAGTAAAAAGCAGTCATTGACACAATATTTGTATATTGAAGAAATGTGAAAATCAGGGTATCAAACAACAAATAGATACCACTCGGGAATCCAAAAAGAATTGTCTACAAAAAAAGATATCTCCTATTTAATCTAAGTCTAAAATATGCTTCCACAACACTTGAATAATCGAAGAAGGCACATCAAGGTCTGGATAGACATAAGGACTTATCAGTGATGCAATATCGGGAGTGGGAACAGAAGGAGCTGAAGGTGGAAATGGTCCTTGATATACCACCAAGTCCATACATAGAGGGGGCTCTAGCAGAGGAGCAGCAGATGGAGATGGTCCTCGATATACCACCAAGTCCAGACATGGTGGTGGCTCTACTGGAGAAGCAGCCTGAAGTGCAGCCATTGACCCTTGAAGATCAGATAGAGACTCAGTGACATGGGAACTAAAAGGATCAGAGAACCTAAGCTCAGCATCCTGGATATCCAAAGGCATGAAGTTCACTTCCTGGTCAACCTCAGGTCTGATGATAGGAGGGAGGAAGTCTTCAGAACAAGCCGCTGATTAACAAAGAGGTCGAGGCAGTTCTAGCTGAAGAGCTTGAATGTCAGACTGTATAGATTGAAGGGCCCTGGAGAAAGAGCCTTCAAGTCTATCCATCCTGTTAGTAAACCTGTCCTGAACGGAGTCAAGGTCCTTGCTCAAGTCCATTTTGGTCTAACTGAGCATGTCTTTATTTGTAGTCTCAAGATGATCAAGTTTGGACATGACCAGGACCTCAAATTGAGTACGGTGGGAGTTATATTGAGTTTGGAAAGAATCAATACCTGTCCCAAGGCTTGCAATACTTGCCTGAATCTCATCCTGAAAGTCCTCAGGGATAGAAGGCCTCACTGAAGGAGTGGGGCGACTTGCAGTTCTATCAGGAGCAACAATTGGCACAGAAGGCACTGGAGTGGGAGAAGGTACATGGATTGGACTGATTGGACGTAGTAGAGGTTGGCAGGATTCATCAACTTGGACTGCAGGAGGTTCGGGTTCACTGAATGGTGCTGTGAAGGGAGTTTGGGTGTCATCTTGCACACTTGTAGCTTCTTCTTCATCTTGAAGAATTAGCCTCCTGGTGGGACGCCTTCGGGCAGCTCTTGGGGAACCAACTTGAACAACAGCCACCACATTTTGAGGACCTGTTCATCCCTCCCTTGCAACAAACACATCTTGATCATTCCTGGATATGCCCATTCTTGATAAGGTGGAGGCAGAGAAGAAGTCTGTAGTCTTCAAGGGTAGGAGCTGGTCAGATTCAGGAAATACAACCCCAAACTGATGGAAAATCTTCATAAGCAGAAGATTATAGGGTTAGGACTTGGATCCACTGGTGATCACTTGGAGCATTCGATTTAGAATAATGAAACCAATGTGGAAGGGATCACATTTAAAAAAACGATCAAGTAAAAAAAGATCCATGCCACTGACATGGTCTCTATGGCCTTCGACGGGCAGAATGTTATAGTGAATCATCTGGTGGAATACTCTGGCCCGAAGATTTAAATCCTTGCTTTTCGGCCGGAGGGGAAAGTTGTTTGGGTCCTTGGCAATCAATTGGATTAAATCCTTGCCCGCAGGTTTACCAAGAAAAGACAGAGTCAAAGTGGACTCAAAGACTCTTTGAGTACCATTGAGGAAATTACAGCAAAGGATTTGGTGCATCATGTCCTGAGAAAGTTCAATGTGGCGCCCATAAACATAGCTCCTAAGGACTAGAGGTTTGGAAGAATTTTCTAAGTTGGCATAGAACATTCGAATTGGGGTTTCACAATACCCGCGAGCAGAGTCAAAAAGCCCTATTAACCCCAATCTTAGTAAAGGTTCTTCTAGATTCAAACCAGACAAATCACCAAAAATTACTCCACGAGAGCGGATAATAGGCTTGTATTCAAAATCCTCATAATACCTCTGGAAGGCGGTGTGATTGAGAAATTCATGACTCGGCCAGACAAGAGACGGAGGGTCCGAAACCGAGTGAGCATCTCCAGTATGTGCAGTCTTCTGCTTCTTTCTGGAGAAGACTTGAGGTGTGTGGGAAGAAGATGTCATTGAACTATGGTAGAGACTTTAGAGCTCGAGAGGAGTTGAGAGAAATGAAGAATCGGTGTCGGAGAGCAGAGAGGAAATGGAAGAGTTAGACGAATCGACAGAGCGCGAGAAGTTCAAAAGGTAGGGCTTCTGGAATAGTGAGAAGAAGGGTTTATAAAACAGACGATGACGGTCAATTGACAGAGACTATGTCAACATCCATGGACAAAGTCCATTGACAACATCCATTATAAAAGGCCATTGACAACGTCCATCATCAAAGCCCATTGACAACGTCCATCATCAAAGTCCATTAACAACGTCCATTGCCAAACAAACGGAAGGAAAAACGGATAAAGGACTAACCTCACATTTTCAAACCCTAATGAGACCTAACCTTATTCTAACATCACAGAAAGATTTCTCATCCATAAGAATTGTAAAGATATTTGCTAATCAACCAGCAGAGCTCACAAATTCAAAAAAAATCACCTCTTCGAACAGGATCTCTAATCAAGTGAAATCTAACCACGGTGAGCTTGATTCTAGAAGGCTGTATGAGATTTTTGTAAATATAGATGAAGTTCCACTAACTAAATTCTCCTCAGTAATTTTAGCTAAGGTGACCATTCCTATGTGACCTAGCCTTTTAAGTCAAGACACCTATCATAGGAAGAATTTATAAAAAAAAAAAAAATCTTTATCAACATGCTAAAAATCATTCAGATCGAAAATATAACCTTTTTCTTTCCTATCTTCTTTAAGCAGAATATTGCTATTCGAAATCACTTTAATCATACATTCATTTGATTTAAATATAACTTTAAAAACACTTATCACACAGTGGACTTATACTAAGTAGATTATGCTTTAACCCTTTATCAAGTAAAAACATGTTTTCAATAGCAGGATTGGCAGAGTTACCTTTGTTACCAAAGTTAACGATTTTACCCTTTTGGTTTTCAATAAGAGTGACATTTCCTTTCTTCTTGTTGACAACAGCAACTTTAGTTGAGTCTCCCATCATTTGTCTCGAACAACCACAGTCGAGATATCATTTATTTTCCCTGAGAGAGCAGTCCACCTGCAAAACTGAAATCAAGTGTTCTTCTTTGGTACCCAAATCTTTTGGGTCCTAGAGTTAGTTTTGATTCCTTTAGGAACCCACTGTAATTTATTGCCTGATTTCTTATTTGTTTTTAAAAGACATTCATATGATTTATGTCCTATCTCATTACAAGCATGACATGTAGTTGGTTTAACAAAGAAGTTCTTAAAAGCTTTCCTTTTATTGAACTTATCATAACCTAGACCTGCTTTATCATAAGTAGCTCTCTGATTTCCTATCAGCAAGGTTAAGTTCTTGGTACCATTTGTAAACCAAAGAACAAGATTATTCAGTTTTTCATTTTTACACTTAAGGTCTATTATTTCATTTTCATGCATATTACATTTCTTAGCATGCTCATCGATCAAGTTTGCATTTTCTTTCTTCACAGAATTATATTTAGCTTTGAGCATACTATACTGTTTAACTAAGTCATTGAAGGCATCTATTAGATCACCCTCATTATTATCACTGTCACAGGGAGAATGACTTACCTCATCTTCGTGTGCCATGAAGCACAGATTGGAAACTTCCTCGTCTTCTAAGGAAGTGTCATTCTCACTATCATCCCATGTAGCTTTCATGGCCCTCTTCTTGAATCGCTTGGGATTCTCCTTTGCTTGTGGACACTTGGTCTTGAGGTGTCCAGGCTTCCCACATTCGTAGCAGGGGTAATCTCCTTATCCTTTTGAGGTTTTTCTCCATTTGAGAATATCCTCCCATTCAATCTTTTCCGTTGGAGAAATCTGTTGAACTTTCTTGTTATGAATGCAATCTCCTCATCATCCTCTTCTTGTTCAGATTCATCTTGTTTACTAGAGGAGCCTTTGAGTGCAATGTACTTTCTTTTGGTGATCCCCTTGTCTTTAAGATCCTCCTTCTCATTTGCTCTCATGGTGATCTCATGTGTCATGAGAGATCCAATGAGTTCTTCAAGTTTGAGGACCTTGAGATCTCGAGCTTCTAGTATGGCAATCACTTTCGGTTGCCAAGCTCTTGGCAGGCACCGAAGGATTTTTCTTACTAATTCTTCGCCTGAATAAATCTTACCAAGTGCTTTTAAACCATTAGTAATATTAGTAAATCGTGTAAACATAGACTTAATGGTTTCATCCTTCTCCATAGAGAATAGTTCGTACTCATGAACTAACATACTCATTTTACTCTCTTTAACTTGATTAGTTCCTTCATGAGTTATCTCAAGCAATCTCCATATCTCATATGCACTATCACATCCTTGTACCCTATTAAATTCATCTCTATTTAAGGCACAATATAGAGTGTTAGTTGCCTTAGCATTCAAACTCAAATTTTTATTATCAGAGTGTGTTAATTCGTGAGGGGCCTTAGGAACTCTAATTTCATTATCTATTTTCATGGCTTTAATTGGACCATTTTCTATAATATTCCATAGTTCATAATCCATAGCCTGAACAAAGATTTTCATCCTAGACTTCCAATAAACATAGTCATTCCCATCAAAAAATGGAGGTCTAGTAATTGATTGGTCATCTACGTGTGTAGTGTTAAATGCCATTTCAGATATATCACAAAATATTTCAAGAAAAATGCAACTTAGACAATGTTATACCTCGCTCTGATACCAATTGAAGGATCGTATTGTCTAAAAGGGGGGTGAATTAGGCTTATTAAAAATTATTAACTTAATCTAAGTCTTTTCTCTCTTCTATACAATTACCAAATTAACAGCAACTTCACAGACAATAAATAAAGTAAAGAATAGAAAGAAATTAGACACCGTAAGTTTTCAACGTGGTTCGGCCAAACTTGCCTATGTCCACGCTCCAAGGCTCCCCCTTGAAGATTCTTTTCTTCTCCTCACGAGAAAACAAGATCGAACTTCCCGAGCGTCGATCTACAGCCTTACAACTCTGGATTGAACTTCACGGGCGTCAATCCACTGCCTTTACACTTTGATTGATCTTCACGGGCGTCAATCACAGCCTTTTACAATTTTTACAAATAAGAATATTGAGCACAAATGCTACACTCTCTCAAAGAGATAAATCTCAAGTTCTAGGGCAGAAAGAGAGGTAGAATAACAGAGAGTATTCAAGTAATCTGCTCGTGAGAGTTTGAAGATTAATTTCTGCAAAAAATTACTTTCCTCCGAGCTTCTTTTTCCCTTATATACTCTGACTGTTATCGGCTTCAGATATGGAATGCTTCTCATCTGAAAATAGAAATATAGCCATTGGAGAAACATCCGTACTTAGATGGCTAGCCGTTGAGTTCTGAAGTTGCTTTCATTCTTCTCCATTAAAGGTCTGAAGTTAAAGCTATGGACGACTGTCACTGTAGCTAGCAGTCTTTTGAATTTGGCACTAAGACTGTGGACCTTTGCGCCTTTCCTTTGATCGTGGACAAGTTTGTCTATTTGCTTGCGTGGACGACTGCATCTTTAACAGTCGTGGACGACTGCGTTTGTCTATGATCGTGGACGAGTGTCACTGTTGCTTCGCAGTATTTTAAATATCTGGCGCTGCTGACAAAAGATATTGTTCAGCGGTGGACTTTGCCTTTGAAGTGCTAGCTGTGGATAATGAACTTTGTCATTTAGCTAGCGGTATAAGTTTTTAGGAAGATTCTGTCAGCGGCAGATGTAAACTTTGATTGTAGACAACAGCGTCTCCTTCGAACGTGGACGACTGTCTTTCCTTCGAGCGTGGACGACAGTGTAATGACCACAGCCCGGCCCACAGCCCTCAAGCCCAGAAGACCGAGCCCAGAAGTCATGCATCACTGCCACGTGGGGTCCCTCAGGCCGTACCACATGTACACACGATCTTCCCGCCCCCTGCTAGCTCAGTGGTACTCCTCATTCGTAGCCCTTGATCTTGTCCCTGAGGGCAAGGGTTCGAGTGGGGAGGAAGGCAAAAACCCGCTGCAGGGGGCGGGAAGATCGTGAGTACACGTGGTACGGCCTGAGGGACCCACGTGGCAGTGATGCACGACTTCTGGGCTCGGTCTTCTGGGCCTGAGGGCTGTGGGCTGGGCTGTGGTCGTTACAGACAGTCTTCCCTTCGAACGTGGACGACTGTGTCTGACTTGTCGGTGGACGTTTGAATCTGATTTGAAGCCACCTGTCTTTCACGTGACATTTTAACTTTCGCATAGAACATTTCTGATTTAACCTCATCTGACTTTCACGTGGAGCTGTGGACGACTGAACTCACTACTTTAACTTTGGACGATTGAATCTAGCTGAAGTCCCCTAATTCTTACGTGACACTTTGGACGATTGTTTTCCACAGATTACTGCGTTTATTTCTTTTTTCTTTCACATGGACGATTGACTGTGAACTTAAAAACACTTACCCAAAATTCTAGAAACTAATACCCTTTACGAAGGGCATTTCCAGAAAGATGCAAATAACATAATATTTCATTTAGTCAGTTCAAATTGAATTACACTTAGTCAGATCACAATTTCATAATAATTAATCACAAAATCCTAACCGTTTAAACCTTAGAAATCAAGAACCAACCGTCCAAAAGGATAGAATCTTACCTAGAACATCGATTGAAGAAGAAAACGTGAAGAACCAGAGTTGATCAGAGGGAGAATCGTTGAAGAACCGTGGAGAAAGGAGGAGAGGCGATGAAGAAATCGCCAGAGAGAGGTTTCTGGAAAATGAAAATCGTGAAATGTTAGAGAAGAGGGAGTTTTGTGGTTTTAATGAAATTTGGCTTGTCAAATTACCATATTGCCCCTCCATTTGATTTTCTATTCGTTTCGTTACTAGACTATCAATTCGGTTTTTCCAAATTTCCTTATTTCACCAAAAATTCCAATTTATCCCTAGGGTTCTAACAAAACTTTATGTTCGCAAAACGAACATAATTTGATATATTTACGAAAATGCTATTATGCATCGAAAATTCAAAAACCCGTCAAATTGGGTGTTACAATCCAAAATATGCACTGATTGCACAGTGGGAAAGCAACACAGAGATGCAATTCCAAAGAGGAGTTCATGGAGAGCATCACAAAGATTGCAGTCGGTACATGTTAACATATGCGGACCCATCAAACTTGTTGTTAGTAGTAAGAAGTGGTATTTCATAAGCTTTATTGATGATTACAGTCGTAAGGTGTGGATATATTTTCTTACCAAAAAATCTGAAGCTTTTACTACCTTCAAGAGTTACAAAAACCTTTTTTAGAAAGAGACGAGAGCTTTTACTTATTGTTTACGCACAAATAGGGGTGGAGAGTTCACATCTCATGAGTTCAATGCCTTTTGCAAAGCTAATGGTATTAGCAGGCAGCTCACTGCAGCCTACTGTAACACCCGAGAATTTTTCCTCAGTTTAATTAATCGAAAGAATTGGAGAGAAAATAATAAAAAGGTAAAGTAATTAAAAGTGAATAAATTGGTTGAACTAAAATGTTTATTAAATTAGGTTCGCGAAATTAAGCCGTGAGTTATAATTAAGAACGAGATTTAACGAAAGTCGAAATGGTCGGAAACACGGGAGGGCAAAACGGTAAATGAGGATTCGATTAATTAATGGTTATTAGTATTATTATTATTATTATTATTATTATTATTATTATTATTATTAATTAAAAACAACTGAATGGCTCGAAGCCATTCAGTTGCTCCCCACGAACGCCGAAGGCAGGGCAGCGAAGGGGAGAGGCAAGGGCGAGCGATCGACGGCCGTTCACCGCTGATTTCCAGCATTCTCCGGCTAGACGACGGCGATGAGCGAGCTTCCAGCTGTCTCCGCGCGCGAACCGACAGGTAAGGCTCGATTTTGCCCTGTTCTGTCTCTGTTTAAGGCCGAGAGGGACGAGCTCGATTGAGCTCCGATTTCTAGCGGCTTTTGGCCGTTCTTGGCGTCAAATGGCCGGGCTTAACGCCGGCGATGGTTGCTGAGCAACAGTGAGCTCAATTTGAGCGAAAATCAGAGAACTCCAAATTTGGGAGTTTCGGTTTTTGGTGTGAGGCCTTGGATTTCTATTAGTTTATGCTAATTGAGGCTATTTGTGATTGATTGGTGAGGAAATTGGTGTGAATTGATGAAAAATCGAAATGGGGAAATTTCCCGGGTTAAGGCAGTTCGGGTTTTACCTGATTTAACCTAGCTACGGTCGTTTGTTTTGAAATTCCTTTTGGCAGGTTAAAATAGGTTATTAGTGGAGTACGTGGCCGCTGGAATCATTCGATTCCGATAACCGACGCAAAAGTTAGCACGTTCGAAGTTTTGAGTCGGCTTTTATCGAACCCAAATTAGTGGCCCGTTTAGTTAGGTTTTAATTGGATTAGGCTAGAAATAGTATTTTGAGAGTAATTGGTGAATGTAGGCTTGATTTTAATAAAGCTTGAATGTTTGTCGTAGGTCGAGCCATATGTGACGTGAGGTGCCAAAAACCAGCGAACTACGGACGACAGGTAAGTTCTCGTGATTCTTCTCTGGCCGATTGGCCTACACCGTACGTCGAATGTCGTGTCGAGGAATTTTGGAGATGCACTTGTTTTATATTGCTTTGGTTGGGTAGCTAGGCTTATTTGTTTTATAGATTATGTTTTACAGTCTTTGATGGTATACATTATTGCTTGTTTACTTTAAGATATGAACTGTTCACACATCACGTGTTTTAAAGAAAAGCATGAAAATGAACTTCTGCACAGGGTTTTAAAGATAATATAAAGCATAACATAAGCCGAAAGGCATATTGGCCGAAAGGCATATTGGCCGAAAGGCGTATCGTTTATCGGTCACGCGAGGTGGGACTCAGGCACGGCTATACGAGTTGTAAGCGTGTACCCCCCACCTCTAGCTGGAAAGAGTAGTCCGCCCGCTGGATGAGCTCTCTCCTATTAGAGGGATAGGATCTCGGTGACACCTATCGTGCATTGTATAGTAAAGAAAATAAAGCATGATTTATCGAACTCATACGCACCGCATAGCATTTGCATTTTACGATTTTTGCTGAGATTTTTATCTCATAGTGTGTTGTATGGTGTAGGTGATTATGGAGAAACAGGTGAGGATGAGATCCCTCCACTTGAGGAGTGACACAGTTGACGGATGATGCTCGCGGCAGTGTGTTGGCGCAGTCGATGCTCAATCGACCCGTGGGGAAGTATGTATAGATTTTGGGGTTATTGAGATATTTTGGACTGATAGTTGTATAGACATTTTAGGATGCTTGGTTCTGGTAGTTGATAGGTTTACTTTTGAGGTTTTAAACGTTATGGAAACCTGTTTTTATAAACTGTTTTAGTAAAGTTTCCATTGGAACTGTTTTGTGATTTTGAAACAGGAGGATATGTTAAACTTTCAAACGGAACCACGCAGTTTATTTTCATGAAAATGTACTTTGTTATAGTTGTGTTTCTAGTCGGTTTTGGGGTGGTATTTCGGAAGACGTATGAGTATCGGGTGTTCGATGTTAAGTTAAAATGTGAAGTGTATGTTGTGGTATAGATAGAATTGTGTTAGTGAAATGGTGAGGTTGTATTTTGTAGGTGTTTGGGTACGTATCGTTTAAATAATTGTTTTGTAATTGCTTTTAAACGTTTTATTCAATTGATTTTAAATTATTTTCAAATTGTTTTCCGCATAAACGCTAAGGATAAAAGAAAAATAATAATTTCGTACGGGAAATTAGGAATAGTATGAGGGTCGTGACAGTTATGGTATCAGAGCCCCCGGGTTTTTTTTTTTTTTTTTTGTTTTTTTTTTTTTTTTTTTTTTTTTTTTATTTTTTTTTTTTTTTTTTTTTTTTTTTTTTTTTTTTTTTTTTTTTTTTTTTTTTTTTTTTTTTTTTTTGTTTTCTTGTTTTTTTTCTTTTTTTTTTTTTTTTTTTATTTTTTTTTTTTTTTTTTTTTTTTTTTTTTTTTTTTTTTTTATTTTTTTTTTTTTTTTTTTTTTTTTTTTTTTTTTTTTTTTTTTTTTTTTTTTTTCTATTTTTTTTTATTTTTCTTTTTTTATTTTTTTTTTTTTTTTTTTTTTTTTTTTTTTTTTTTTTTTTTTTTTTCATTTTTTTTCTTTTTTTTTTTTTTTTTTTTTTTTTTTTTTTTTTTTTTTTTTTTTTTTTTTTTTTTTTTTTTTCTTTTTTTTTTTTTTTTTTTTTTTTTTTTTTTTTTTTTTTTTTTTTTTTTTTTTTTTTTTTTTTCTTTTTTTTTTTTTTTTTCTTTTTTTTTTTTTTTTTTTTTTTTTTTTTTTTTTTCTTTTTTTTTTTTTTTTTTTTTTTCTTTTTTTTTTTTTTTTTTTTTTTCTTTTTTTTTTTTTTTTTTTTTGTTTTTTTTTTTTTTTTTTTTTTTTTTTTTTTTTTTTTTTTTTTTTTTTTTTTTTTTTCTTTTTTTTTTTTTTTTTTTTTTTATTTTTTTTTTTTTTTTTTTTTTTTTTTTTTTTTTTTTTTTTTTTTTTTTTTTTTTTTTTTTTTTTTTAATTTTTTTTTTTGTTTTTTTTTTTTTTGTTTTTTTTTTTTTTTCGTACGGGAATTGAATGTAATGATGTCTTGACCGTTTTATGGTATCAGAGCCCCCGGGTTTTAAAATCGGTTATGTAACTGCTCGACTGCCAGCCACTTACGACGGACATCTTCATCACTTCGTATGCTTATTAAGTTTATTTAATTACTGTTTCTAGAGTGTTATTTAAACATTTTTATGAGGAGTTTATTTATAAATATTGTGCTGTTGAGGAAGGATCGAGACGACCGAGACGATACGATAGATCACCATAAGGATTTGACCGTAATAATGTTGCGATAGATCGGAGTAGGTTGGGAAATAAAGGAAAAAGTGAATAGTAGGAGTTGAGTAAGAAAGACTTTTAGAAGAATTTCGACGAGAAGACGGTAGGTTAAATACAGGACGACATAGGCCTATGGAAAGAGAGTTATGCGTTAATAGGGCTAGCTTAACTTAATCACGAAAATGGTGCACTTAGAATTCAAGTTACTATTAGAGGGGTGTATTTTATGAGACCTAAGATTTAAAGAAATGGAAATTTACCCCAGTTGACGAACCTTTGGAGCTTTAGAGTATGACGAATCAGAGAGGGGTTTGAAACTTAGATGTTTTGAAACTTAGGTATAAACATATCGAAGGATGCTCTAAATTGCAAAGGTGTAAATAGTGCGCATAAGCAGATAAAAAAAAAATTAGAAGTCATGTTTTGGGGTTTATTGTAACCTGTGTGAGGTTAGAAGAAACGGTGGAACGACTTGGGTGAGTATCTTGGGTAGAAAATATACTGAAGTAAGAAATGACGAATTCTTTTGGGTTTAAAATGTGATCAATCGAGGAGAAATTTGGAGTTTAGATGTAAGACTTACTAGGGAATGTTCTAGATTGTCGAGGTACCGTTAGTATGTACAATTAGCAGAAATTTAAATAAACTAGATCCACGGGAAGCTGGAAGTATCTAGATGAAAATGATATTTAAGAATTTAAAACTTAGATTAATTGATGAGAGGGTATAGGGAGTGGCTATCTCCGCGGTGATTCGGATGATGTAATGAATCAATGCAAAATCGTGACGTAAGATCTAAGCGATTGCATCGGGGTATGCATATCAACCTATATCGATGAGAAAAAATAAGGGTAATTACTCGGAGTTGGAAGGTTAACGAATTCGAGACAATAAAGGGTTAGAGTTATATGAAAAGTAATATGCAAGTGATACTCAGGTTATTGAATTTGGTCATTCTCTAGGAAATAAGTGCCGTCCTAGAGGTCTGACAAATAAAGGACAATTGTCAGCTCGTGAAAAGACTATGATCGACACACTGTAAGGGGGAGACTTGGAGAAGTTAAGAATAATTGACGAGTTGGGGACAGTCAGACGATTAGTGTTGCTTGATTAGATTATGAACAAAGATATGAGTTTACTTGTGAATCTATAGTTGTTATAATTAAGTTAGGAAGCCACGCACAGATGTCCACCTCCAGATGAGGTAGCAGCATTAGTGTTTGAGGAACTAGGAAGGTTATCATTAAAGAAGAGGTGTTTCAAATTATTGGAGAATAAAAATGGTAGGATTTGAGGACTTAAGGAGAATTGGAATAAAGGCGTAATACTTCCTACAACAATCCGCACACAAGAGCGATATTGGAATAATATTTTGCATACGGAGTCAGTAACAGTAGACCTTCGAACCGCCTAGGGGTAACGGCGAGATATACCTAAGCATCTAGATTGTCTAAGAGGGGGTGAATTAGACCCTTTTAATTTGGTCATTCTCTAGGAAATAAGTGCGTCCTAGAGGTATGACAAATAAAGGACAATTGTCAGCTCGTGAAAAGACTATGATCGACACACTGTAAGGGGGGAGACTTGGAGAAGTTAAGAATAATTGACGAGTTGGGGACACGTCAGACGATTAGTGTTGCTTGATAGATTATGAAGCAAAAGATATAGGAGTTAAGTTGTGAATCTATAGTGGTATAATTTAAGTAGGAGCACAAACATGAGGCACCTCCAGGATGAAGTAGAAGCATAGTGTTTGAGGAACTAGGAAGGTTATCATTAAAGAAGAGGTGTTTCAAATTATTGGAGAATAAAAATGGTAGGATTTGAGGACTTAAGGAGAATTGGAATAAAGGCGTAAACTTACCTACAACAAGTCCGCAAACAAGAAGATAGTTGGAAGAATATTTGCATACGAGTCAAGTAGACAAGTAGAATATTCGAACCCGACTAGGGGGAACGAGAGAGGATAGACCTGTAGGATCGAGATTGTCTAAGAGGGGGGTGAATTAGACCCTTTTAAAATTTTACGTAAATTATTTTAACCTAATTGCAAATCGGCTTACTGATAAAAATAACAGAGAGAGAGAGAGTAGAAATCAACACCAGTAATTTTTACGTGGTTCGGCCAAACTGCCTACGTCCATGCTCCAAGGCTCACCCCTTGAAGATCGTTAACCTTCTCCTCGAGGATAAACAGATCGGAATTCCGGGCTCCGATCAACTGCCTTTACAAATCTGGATTGTTCTTCACGGGCAACAATCCACTGCCTTATACAAATATATGAGTTGGTAAAGTTCTAGCTCAGACTACACTCTCAAGGATTAAATCTCAAGTTATCGAATCGAGAGGTGTAGAAGAATAATACAGAGTATAAGATTTTTGCATGTTAGGGCTCAGGAATTCAATTCGCAAAAGTTGTTTCTTCGTGCTCTAACCCCGGCTTAAATACTCTGTCTTCAGAATCGACTTGATTTCAATGCTCCTTATCCAATAATAGAAACTTTGTTACCGTTGGAGCAGCTTTCGTACAGAAGCAGGTAGCCGTTGCTTTCTAAAAGCGCAAGTCGCCCGACGCCATTAATGTACTCGACTTTAAGCTTCTGGGCGAGATACACTGTAGCTTTCGCGGCATAATTTAAAATCTGGCGGAAGACGTTGCTTTACAATTCTTGAACCGGCTTCGTTATGTTTGTGAAGCTTGAGCCGAATCGGAGGATGCTGCTCTAGAAGATGAACCGCTGTCAGAAGATGCACCATTAAACAACTGAAACGCTATCGGAAGATGTAGATATGAAGTCTTCCGATTTTGTCGTCTAGTGAGCGGAGGAGGTCTTCTTAGAAGTCTTCAGCCTTTGTCGTTTAACGATCGGATGAGGCCTTCTTCGAAGTCTTCCGGTTTTGTCGTTTAGCGATCGGAGGACGTAGTCATTAAAAGCTTCGCCTTTTGTCGTTTTCCCATCGGTAGACTTTATCTTTAAAACGACTTCGCCTTTTGTCGTTTTCCCATCGGTAGACTCTATCTTTAAAACGACTTCGCCTTTTGTCGTTTTCCCATCGGTAGACTCTATCTTTAAAACGACTTCGACTTTTGTCGTTTAGCGGGCGGTGGACTTCGTCTTTTATTTTCATTCACCGGTGGACTTCTTTTCTTTTAATTTTTTAAATCACCGGTGGACTTCTTGGCAACTTGACCACTGAATGTGCATTCACAGCCCTGTTTTACTAATAAACCTAGGACACTCAACCAAATTCATTAGTAAACTAAAATACCCTTTTCAAGGGTATTTTCAACAGATTAATCCCAACTGCATATACATTATTTTCATTCAGTAAACATAATCAAATTATAATATAAACCATACAAACTCATCATCAAAAACAAAGTTGGACTTAATTATCATTTAAGTCAACAAGACCATTGTGTAACTTTGAGGAAATCCTCGTGCGATATAGAGGTAAGTGCAAGGGATTGTTAAATTAAAAGAAGAGTTAAGATTAGAAGCTTAGCTCGGTGGCTAATGTTGTGCGATTTGTGAAATGTTCAATATGTTGAATAAAGAGAATATGGGTTTGCTCGGGAAGCCATTTAAGTGAACTTAGAAGTGAGACTAAGTTAGAAATTTCCAGGAGTTCAATGACCTAAGGTAATAGTGTGTGGTTTAGAGCACATCGATTGTGGAAGTTATGGACTTGACGCTACTCGGAGCTAATAGAGATTTAAGTTAGACTAATGGGCATAACGTAGGAAGTAAGAGAGTTTCAGCTAAGGGCATAGCGAGAAGGCTCGCTAATGTGGCTTAGAAAGAAAAAGTGATACTTATAGGAACTTATTCATAAAGGAACGAGAGCCTTTATGTGACGTGAGGTGCCAAAAACCAGCGAACTACGGACGACAGGTAAGTTCTCGTGATTCTTCTCTGGCCGATTGGCCTACACCGTACGTCGAATGTCGTGTCGAGGAATTTTGGAGATGCACTTGTTTTATATTGCTTTGGTTGGGTAGCTAGGATTATTTGTTTTATAGATTATGTTTTACAGTCTTTGATGGTATACATTATTGCTTGTTTACTTTAAGATATGAACTGTTCACGCATCACGTGTTTTAAAGAAAAGCATGAAAATGAACTTCCGCACAGGGTTTTAAAGATAATGTAAAGCATAACATAGGCCGAAAGGCATATCGGCCGAAAGGCCTATTGGCCGAAAGGCGTATTGGCCGAAAGGCGTATCGTTTATCGGTCACTCGAGGTGGGGCTCAGGCACGGCTGTACGTGTTGTAAGCGTGTACCCCCCACCTCTAGCTGGAAAGTGTAGTCCGCCCGCTGGATGAGCTCTCTCCGGTTAGAGGGATAAGATCTCGGTGACACCTATCGTGCATTGCATAGTAAAGAAAATAAAGCATGATTTATCGAACTCATACGCACCGCATAGCATTTGCATTTTACGAGTCTTGCTGAGATTTTTATCTCATAGTGTGTTGTATGGTGTAGGTGATTATGGGGAAACAGGTGAGGATGAGATCCCTCCACCTGAGGAGTGACACAGTTGACGGATGATGCTCGCGGCAGTGTGTTGGCGCAGTCGATGCTCAATCGACCCGTGGGGAAGTATGTATAGATTTTGGGGTTATTGAGATGTTTTGGACTGATAGTTGTATAGACATTTTAGGATGCTTGGTTCTGGTAGTTGATAGGTTTACTTTTGAGGTTTTAAACGTTATGGAAACCTGTTTTTATAAACTGTTTTAGTAAAGTTTCCATTGGAACTGTTTTGTGATTTTGAAACAGGAGGATATGTTAAACTTTCAAACGGAACCACGCAGTTTATTTTCATGAAAATGTACTTTGTTATAGTTGTGTTTCTAGTCGGTTTTGGGGTGGTATTTCGGAAGACGTATGAGTATCGGGTGTTCGATGTTAAGTTAAAATGTGAAGTGTATTATTTTTCTTTTATCCTTAGCGTTTATGCGGAAAACAATTTGAAAATAATTTAAAATCAATTGAATAAAACGTTTAAAGCAATTACAAAACAATTATTTAAACGATACGTACCCAAACACCTACAAAATACAACCTCACCATTTCACTAACACAATTCTATCTATACCACAAACATACACTTCACATTTTAACTTAACATCGAACACCCGATACTCATACGTCTTCCGAAATACCACCCCAAAACCGACTAGAAACACAACTATAACAAAGTACATTTTCATGAAAATAAACTGCGTGGTTCCGTTTGAAAGTTTAACATATCCTCCTGTTTCAAAATCACAAAACAGTTCCAATGGAAACTTTACTAAAACAGTTTATAAAAACAGGTTTCCATAACGTTTAAAACCTCAAAAGTAAACCTATCAACTACCAGAACCAAGCATCCTAAAATGTCTATACAACTATCAGTCCAAAACATCTCAATAACCCCAAAATCTATACATACTTCCCCACGGGTCGATTGAGCATCGACTGCGCCAACACACTGCCGCGAGCATCATCCGTCAACTGTGTCACTCCTCAGGTGGAGGGATCTCATCCTCACCTGTTTCCCCATAATCACCTACACCATACAACACACTATGAGATAAAAATCTAAGCAAGACTCGTAAAATGCAAATGCTATGCGGTGCGTATGAGTTCGATAAATCATGCTTTATTTTCTTTACTATGCAATGCACGATAGGTGTCACCGAGATCTTATCCCTCTAACCGGAGAGAGCTCATCCAGCGGGCGGACTACACTTTCCAGCTAGAGGTGGGGGGTACACGCTTACAACACGTACAGCCGTGCCTGAGCCCCACCTCGAGTGACCGATAAACGATACGCCTTTCGGCCAATACGCCTTTCGGCCAATAGGCCTTTCGGCCGATATGCCTTTCGGCCTATGTTATGCTTTACATTATCTTTAAAACCCTGTGCGGAAGTTCATTTTCATGCTTTTCTTTAAAACACGTGATGCGTGAACAGTTCATATCTTAAAGTAAACAAGCAATAATGTATACCATCAAAGACTGTAAAACATAATCTATAAAACAAATAATCCTAGCTACCCAACCAAAGCAATATAAAACAAGTGCATCTCCAAAATTCCTCGACACGACATTCGACGTACGGTGTAGGCCAATCGGCCAGAGAAGAATCACGAGAACTTACCTGTCGTCCGTAGTTCGCTGGTTTTTGGCACCTCACGTCACATATGGCTCGACCTACCAGTGAGATTTTGAGGATATAGTTTGAGATAGTTGTGAAACCCGCCCTGAAATAATTATCGAGATTGGTACGTTGTCCAAGGAAGTGGGTGACTTGGGGCAATATTGATGAAAGAGTTTAGGAGGAATCGTCATAAAGAAAAAAAAATGTGAGAATTTTAGTAGACATACGTTTCTACTATGGTCGAGGTAGATGAATTTACGTAGATGTTGGCTTACAACCCGAGAGTTTGCAGAAACTTTTAAGTGTTAGTCAATTCAAAAGAGATGATAGGAAGCTTAGGTATGGCTACTGCCTAAGGAAATAACCAGGGGAAAACCTGAACATGAGGTTAATTAGAAGAGTTAGAGAGTTTAATGTTTTGGATGATTGAGTATAGACCAACGCGTGCGCGAGTCATCAGGTGTTGAGTACCCAGTTAGAGATTGCTCAATTGGGGATTCAAGAAATTTTGTAATACTCGATACGTAAGCGAGGACACGTGTAGGCCAATTAAAAGTAAGGAATACAGTTACGAAGTTAATATAGAAATTGAGTTGGTGTGCATCCTGACTGGAGGTAGAGTTGATGAAACTATGTTTAAGTTTGGATTACAGCCCAAAAATTGGAAGGAATTTTAGATGATATTCGATCTAATTGATGTTAGGAAACTTGGACATAGATGCAATCTAAAGTAATAGCTGAGAGAAACTTCGATGGGAGAAGATTTTTTTTGAGGTTGCTTCATTAGGAAATTGAGGACTTGAATTAGGCTTAGATCGGGGAAGCCTTAACATAAGGACAAGTCAGAAGAGTAAAAGAAGTTTAACTTATGGGCGATTAAGTGGAAACTAACGTGTGTAAATTATTTAAGTGCATATTAATGCAGTTGGGATATTAAAAATTTGAGACGTGAGGATTACTAGCACATGGTGCACAACCAAAGACTTGCTTAATCAAATCAAACGCAATAGACGTGGTTAGGAGGTTAACGATGCGTCATTTGATTTTAGGGATTCTAGTTTAGAACCATAGAGATTGACCCTAAGTATGAGCTAGAATCGAAGCCCTTGTGTGAGAGTTCAGAATTTTGGAGGGATGGAGAAAGGTGACTTGAAAAGAATGGAGCGATTGTAAATCATAGTATAAGGCCGCAAGACATGAGACAGTAATGCCAAGGACTGCAGCTAAGTTAAATTTTGAGGACAAAATTTTAATTAAGGTGGGTGGATTGTAACACCCGAGAATTTTTCCTCAGTTTAATTAATCGAAAGAATTGGAGAGAAAATAATAAAAAGGTAAAGTAATTAAAAGTGAATAAATTGGTTGAACTAAAATGTTTATTAAATTAGGTTCGCGAAATTAAGCCGTGAGTTATAATTAAGAACGAGATTTAACGAAAGTCGAAATGGTCGGAAACACGGGAGGGCAAAACGGTAAATGAGGATTCGATTAATTAATGGTTATTAGTATTATTATTATTATTATTATTATTATTAATTAAAAACAACTGAATGGCTCGAAGCCATTCAGTTGCTCCCTGCGAACGCCGAAGGCAGTGCAGCGAAGGGGAGAAGCGAGGGCGAGCGATCGACGGCCGTTCACCGCTGATTTCCAGCATTCTCCGGCCAGACGACGGCGATGAGCGGGCTTCCGGCTGTCTCCACGCGCGAACCGACAGGTAAGGCTCGATTTCGCCCTGTTCTGTCTCTGTTTAAGGCCGAGAGGGAAGAGCTCGATTGAGCTCCGATTTCTGGCGGCTTTTGGCCGTTCTTGGCGTCAAATGGCCGGGTTTAACGCCGGCGATGGTTGCCGAGCAACGGTGAGCTCAATTTGAGCGAAAATCAGAGAACTCCAAATTTGGGAGTTTCGGTTTTTGGTGTGAGGTCTCGAATTTCTATTAGTTTATGCTAATTGAGGCTATTTGTGATTGATTGGTGAGGAAATTGGTGTGAATTGATGAAAATCGAAATGGGGAAATTTCCCGGGTTAAGGCAGTTCGGGTTTTACCTGATTTAACCTAGCTACGGTCGTTTGTTTTGAAATTCCTTTTGGCAGGTTAAAATAAGTTATTAATGGAGTACGTGGCCGCTGGAATCGTTCGATTCCGATAACCGACGCAAAAGTTAGCGCGTTCAAAGTTTTGAGTCGGTTTTTACCGAACCCAAATTAGTGGCCCGTTTAGTTAGGTTTTAATTGGATTAGGCTAGAAATAGTAATTTGAGAGTAATTGGTGAATGTAGGCTTGATTTTAATAAAGCTTGAATGTTTTTCATAGGTCGAGCCATATGTGACGTGAGGTGCCAAAAACCAGCGAACTACGGACGACAGGTAAGTTCTCGTGATTCTTCTCTGGCCGATTGGCCTACACCGTACGTCGAATGTCGTGTCGAGGAATTTTGGAGATGCACTTGTTTTATATTGCTTTGGTTGGGTAGCTAGGATTATTTGTTTTATAGATTATGTTTTACAGTCTTTGATGGTATACATTATTGCTTGTTTACTTTAAGATATGAACTGTTCACGCATCACGTGTTTTAAAGAAAAGCATGAAAATGAACTTCCGCACAGGGTTTTAAAGATAATGTAAAGCATAACATAGGCCGAAAGGCATATCGGCCGAAAGGCCTATTGGCCGAAAGGCGTATTGGCCGAAAGGCGTATCGTTTATCGGTCACTCGAGGTGGGGCTCAGGCACGGCTGTACGTGTTGTAAGCGTGTACCCCCCACCTCTAGCTGGAAAGTGTAGTCCGCCCGCTGGATGAGCTCTCTCCGGTTAGAGGGATAAGATCTCGGTGACACCTATCGTGCATTGCATAGTAAAGAAAATAAAGCATGATTTATCGAACTCATACGCACCGCATAGCATTTGCATTTTACGAGTCTTGCTGAGATTTTTATCTCATAGTGTGTTGTATGGTGTAGGTGATTATGGGGAAACAGGTGAGGATGAGATCCCTCCACCTGAGGAGTGACACAGTTGACGGATGATGCTCGCGGCAGTGTGTTGGCGCAGTCGATGCTCAATCGACCCGTGGGGAAGTATGTATAGATTTTGGGGTTATTGAGATGTTTTGGACTGATAGTTGTATAGACATTTTAGGATGCTTGGTTCTGGTAGTTGATAGGTTTACTTTTGAGGTTTTAAACGTTATGGAAACCTGTTTTTATAAACTGTTTTAGTAAAGTTTCCATTGGAACTGTTTTGTGATTTTGAAACAGGAGGACATGTTAAACTTTCAAACGGAACCACGCAGTTTATTTTCATGAAAATGTACTTTGTTATAGTTGTGTTTCTAGTCGGTTTTGGGGTGGTATTTCGGAAGACGTATGAGTATCGGGTGTTTGATGTTAAGTTAAAATGTGAAGTGTATGTTTGTGGTATAGATAGAATTGTGTTAGTGAAATGGTGAGGTTGTATTTTGTAGGTGTTTGGGTACGTATCGTTTAAATAATTGTTTTGTAATTGCTTTAAACGTTTTATTCAATTGATTTTAAATTATTTTCAAATTGTTTTCTGCATAAACGCTAAGGATAAAAGAAAAATAATAATTTCGTACTGGAAATTAAGAATAGTATGAGGGTCGTGACACCTACACTCCCCAACAAAATGGAGTAGCTGAGCACAAGAACAGGACAATCATGAACATTGTTAAAAGTATGTTATCGGAGAAGCAAGTTCTGAAATTTTTTTTGCCAGAAGCAGTAAATTGGATAGCACATGTGCTCAATAGCAGTCCTTCATTGGCAGTGAAAGATATGACCCCTGAAGAGGCTTGGAGTGGTGTCAAACCCAATGTTGATTATTTTTTGAGTTTTTGGATGCATTGGCCATGTTCATGTGTCAGACAGTAAAAGAAAGAAGCTGATTATTTTTTGAGTTTTTGGATGCATTGGCCATGTTCATGTGTCAGACAGTAAAAGAAAGAAGCTGGATGATAAGAGTTTTCAGTGTGTGCTGCTAGGGATGAGTGAAGAGTCTAAAACATATAAACTTTATGATCCAGCGCCCAATAAGATAGTTGTAAGCAGAGATGTGATTTTTGAAGAAAATGAGTGCTGGAATTGGGGGAGAAGTAAGGAAGAAGCAAGACTTGATATCCTTAAGTGGGGAGACAGTATTGAAGAAGGAAGTGAACATGATCAAAGTGAAGAAAAATGTGAAGAAGGAGGAGAGGTTAGCTTATCTTCAAATGAGTCATCTGGAGAGAATTCTCTAACATCTGAAGAAATCTCATCAGAAGGGAGGAACAGAAGAGTACCGTTCTGGATGGAAGATTATGTGAGGGAGAATTTTCAGAAGAAGAAACTGAGCAAAATAATTTGGTTCTGTTTATCTCAACTGCAGATCCGACTACGTTTGAAGAAGCTGTTCAGAGTTCCAGGTGGAGAGCTGCCATGGACTTGGAGATAGAAGCAATTGAAAGAAATGAGACTTGAGAGTTGACAGATTTACCTAAAGGAATGAAAAAGATTTGAGTAAAATGGGTTTTCAAAACCAAACTAAATGAAAATGGCGAGGTTGACAAGTGTAAGGCTCGATTGGTGGTGAAAGGGTATGCACAACAACATGGCATAGATTATACTGAGGTGTTTGCGCCTGTGGCTCAGTGGGATATGATTTGAATAGTAATTGCTTTAGCAGCTCGAAATGGTTGGAGTGTGTATCAGCTTGACGTCAAAAGCGCTTTCTTACATGGAGAGGTAAATGAAGCAGTGTTTGTCGAGCAACCATAGGGTTATGAGAAGAAAGATGACAAGTATAAGGTGTACAAATTGAAGAAGGCATTGTATGGCCTTTAACAACCCTCTCGTGCATGGTACAGCCGAATTAAAGCATATTTTGTCAAAGAAGGATTTGAGAGGTGCAGTTATGAACACACTTATTCATAAAACTAGGAGATGGAGGTAAAATTTTGATTGCTAACTTATATGTTGATGATCTAATTTTTACTGGTAATGATGAGAGTATGTTTGTTAAGTTCAAGAATTCTATGAAACTTGAAATTGATATGACTGATTTGGGAAAGATGAAATATTTTATCAGTGTGGAAGTTTTACAAAATCCCGAAGGCATTTATATCAGTCAAATAAAGTATGCAAAAGAAGATTTGGAGAGGTTTAGGATGGAGAAGAGTAATAGTGTGAAGAATCCCTTTGTTCCTAGCGTTAGACTAATGAAGAATGAAAAAGGAGCCAAGGTGAATGCTACCATGTACAAACAATTGGTCAGAAGTCTTATGTATATAATTGTGACAAGGCCATACTTGATGTATGTGGTGTGTCTCATTAGCAGATTCATCGCAAGTCCAATTGAGTTGCATTTGCAAGCTGCGAAAATGGTGTTAAGATACTTGAAAGGTACTATGGACTTGGGAGTCTTTTATCGAAAGGAGGGTAGTGGAGAATTGATGGCATATACAAATAATGATTATGCAGGAGATGTAGATGACAGGAAAAGCACTTCTGGTTATGTGTTTCTACTCAGTGAAGGAGCTATGTCCTGGTCCTCAAAAAAATAACCTGTAGTTACTTTGTTCACTAGAGTTTGTGGCAGCTGCATCTTATGCTTGTCAAGGGGTGTGGATGAGGAAAGTATTGGAGAAGCTTGGTCATTCTCAAGGCAAGTGTACTACTGTGTTATGTGACAACAGTTCTACCATTAAGCTATCCAAGAACCCAGTCATGCATGGACGCAACAAATACGTTGATGTAAGGTTTTATTTCTTGCGTGAGTTGACCAGAGATGGAGTTGTTGAGCTGAAGCACTGTGTCACACAAGAACAAGTTGCAGACATTATGACAAAACCACTTAAGCTGGATCTGTTCTTGAAGCTGCGTGAGTTAATGGGTGTATGTGTTGTACCACGAGTAAACTGAAAGCATTACTGCAATCAATTTAGGGAAGGAATTGTTGGGGTCATTAGAGTTATAGTTGAAGTTGTCAAAGTTTATTCAGTTAATAAATCCTATAATTTAGGACATGTAGGTCTCTAGCCATTTACCACGTTATTAGAACCAGTAAAAACGTGGGCTGTTTGTTTCCTGTTTTGTCTCATTATACAAGCCAACTGCTTGTTTCTAATTTAAATTGATATTTTTTGTGAATTGACTTGTGCTTAGAGTTTACAACATTGTCATGTTCTTAAACTCCGTTTGAAATATGTTAAACTCGGGTAGTAATATGTTAATTCTCTTTTCTTTCATCTCTTTCTCCTTCCAACTAGTGAAACAAAGATGAGTTTCGCACTGTGATCCAATCGCATAGGAGAATTTGTTAATCTGTTTCAAAGTAAACAAGGATCAAAACCAAGGATAATCGTTTTGAAATGGTTAAATACAACAATCCAAACTCAAATAGTACCTTATAACATAGACCCGAAAATGAAGAGCTCCTGCATTAGACCCAAATCGTCGACATTGCCATGGGCGTAGAGAAGGGAAAACCTTGCATAGGGGCGCCACCAAAACTTTGCCACGATTTTGTTGCCTCCTCTTGTGGGAAGTGTATGGATATCCATGTTTTTATTAGTCATAATGCTGGAGAAGACGAGCTGGCCTCCATCTTCTCTCATAACATAATAGGTTGGAGGGTCAGATGGGAAGAAGGTGAATTTGGAGGCCATACCGGCCGTAACATTGCCCATTAAGACTAACCCAAATGAGAAATGGAAGCGGAAAACACAATTGGGGAGGGTTCAGGCATGAAAAGGTACGAAAAGGGTTGCATTATGGAGATGCAATAAAAAGAAGGTGTTACGGTGGAGCTCTTTCACTGCCCACGTGGAGCTCTATAGCCAGGGAAGAGTGTCGAAGACGAGAACCAGTTTGTTATTTTTCTATCTTCCTTCTGTGTAAATCTTCTTCTTCATCATCCAAAAAATGCTTCTCCTCTTACTGTAAAAGAATAATCTCTTCAATACAAACAGATTTTTATCTGCAATGGTTTTTTCCAGTCAGGTTGTGGTCCAACCATAACAGAAGGGAGACAGAGGAAGAGGGAGAGAGATTTGTTCGTATTTAGTATAAGATTTGTCATTTTTGAGGGGTTTGGTTATGAAATTTATGAAACAAAGATAGACAACGAAAGTAGAGAGGAACTAAACCTGTGAAGGAAAGTAAAGAACTTCATCACAAGAGGAACTTCTTCCACTTTACTACAGAAATCTAAAATGGTGTTGCCTTAGAAAACCAGGCAGAATAGGTTGAAGATGAAAAGACATCCCCTAAAATGTAAAATCATCTTCTTCCACTCTGAAACTCCAAATACAGAGATTTGATATGATATGAGATCTGACATTTGATGTGATATTTTAACGACCCGTCAGGCTCCCTCGCCAGGCTGTGCAGTCCCAGCTCACACAGGGCCCTGCCACGTGGTTTCTCGAAGGCCATCCCACGTGTAGTCATGATCTTCTCTCCCCCTGAAGGGAGTTTTTGCCTTCCCCCACTCGAACCCAAGACCTCAGGGACTAGTACCTGGGCTACAAGTGAGGAGTACCACTTGAGCTAGTATAAGAGCTCAAGTGGTACCTGGGATGGTGAACCCTTGGTTATGTAGACCTGGGGGCCAGGGTTCTAATCTCAGGGAAGGCAAAAACCCCCATTTACCAGGTGGTGGGGGAAGATTGTGAGTACACGTGGGACAACATGAGGGAAACCACGTGGCAATGTCGGTTGGATAGTGGGCCGGACTACACGGCCTATTGGGGGAGCCCGGCGGGTCGTTACAGATATGAAATCCGTCTATTAATACTTGAGCATCGAGAATTTTTAAAGATTTAGCTAGTACTTGTTTCATTGATGATTAAGGGGGAAAGAACATTCAATGCCTCAATTTCAATAATGTGGCAAACAAATTTAGTTGAGAGTTTCACATTGTGAAACATAAATAGATAACAAAACACAAGTTAAATGGATTATTGAAATCTATTCGGAATCTGACTCCCGAAGATTATTTGTCAATTTCTGAAGTCTTATAAATCTTAAATTAAAAATTATTTTTCAAGAAAATTGCAATGGATGCGCTTATGCTATGTTGGCGCATGTCCATCTGATGTGCTGCAGATCCGTCACCCCTCAAACGTTTGATGGAATTTTTCTAACCTATTTTCAAGTTTCTATTTTGTAGGAGGATCTTAAGATGAAGCCATTAAAGACATCATATCCTGTGAAAAATTCTTAGTGGATATTATCTTGGTGCCTTGTGTTTTTTGGGTCAAAACTCTTCTAGGGTTTTTGTAACTCTAATTGCAGCTCAAGTGGTAGTATTTATACATTCTTATGAGCTTTTGTAAGGGTCTTTTGTTGAATTAAAATCGCGGCTGAAGTTTCTTCAAGCTTAGAGTTTCATCTCCCCAAATCGGTCATCCTTCCCTTGGTGTGTAATATCGAGCGGTTTGTGAGCCACCATTGAGACCACTTTCGTGAGCCGCCATTGAGACCACTTTTGTGAGTACAAGTGGTTCCTCTCTTAGCCTATTCCTTTCATCTCCCTCTTGCCTTAGAGGTAGATATCTTCAGTAAGGGTTTAGCAAACTCTCATTACAGCAAGTGGAGAGCTCATCCTCAAAGAGAGTCAAAGAACCGAGAAAGTGTAACAATAACATTTTCTAGACTAACGTGCAATCTGCAACCATATCTTTTCATCCGCATGAATTCAACTCCTCATTTTTTTTGACACGGTCATCCTCACACAACAAGCAGCATCCTGTCCAAATTTCACATCCATTCGACTTCACACAGAAGAGTTATGTCATCCACAACTTGACCCATCTTTTCAGCCAGTGGTGTAATCCGAGTCTTCGGCGACCTCCACTCCATCCAACATTGCTTCCGTTTCTCAACAACTCTTTGCATGATATTTTGAGGGCTCCTTCCCAACATCCAGGGCTAGACTGTCAAAATTTCAGCCACAAAATCAAAGTACAGTTTGAGTTTTTGCTATTCAAAGTTGATGTCTATTTCCAGCAAAACAACACAAGTCCAATTTTCTTGTGCTTTGAAATTCATCCATTTTGAGGCACATCACATCCACACCTTGGGCTCCTTAAGGCCAAAGTTGCAACAACTTTTTTCCCTTTGTTCTTGATCGATCTCTTAAAGCTCTTTTGATTAAGTTCTTTTTTGGACTTGGAGCTATCTATGAATCCAAAATCCAAGTCCAGATAAATCTCTTGGTTGATCCTATAATGCTAAAGATTGTTGGCATTGATTTTTTGGTAATTAATGAAGATTGTGTTTTATTCTGCAATCAACAGATTTGGCAATTAATGAAGATTGTGTTTTATTCTGCAATCAACAGAATCAATCTATGCAATAAAGGTTGATTTTTGGAGATTATGGTATCACGGTATTATTGAAAATTATTTTTAGAAGGTCAATTCAAAGATTACGTAAGATAAGATATCACAACAATTTTGGGATCCGCCCCTGATTCTTTGCTAGCACTTTCCGATTATGTCGCATCCAGTGTCACTGATCCGAACTTCGTGGCACACGGTTTCCTTTTTCTGTGCGATCTTTTTGGAGATGATATGGGAGATAAAAAACAGCAAGATTTTATTCGCATCATATTATTGATTCTTTGCTCACGCCTATATTAGGTGAGCGAGTTATTATTTGTTCTTTGCTCACGCATATGTGAAGTGGGTGAATGATTATTCATTCGGTCTGTAAGAGACTGTATACACACTCTGTTTGGTTGGATTTCTTTGTTCTTTGAGTGTGTTAGCTGATTGCATCCGAAGACAACGTTAGGTGTTACTAACGGTGTAGAAAATGCATTTGTTGTGATCTTCATTAAAGCTCAATCTCGGAAGGAGGCTGCCTGGAACTCGGGAGGAGTTTTGATCGTGGGCAAAGGGATCTTGCCATACACGGATTCTAGGAGGAGTCATCATCGACAAGGGGATCTTGTCACGATTAAATTCTAGGAGGGATCAATATAAAGTCGAGGAGAGTTCGCAAAAATCGTGGGCAAGGGGATCTTGCTATATATGGATTCCAGGAGGAGTCATCATCGACAAGGGGATCTTGTCACGATTAGATTTCGAGAGGAATCGATCTCAAGTCGAGGGGAGCTCGCCAAAAGATTCACTAGGAAGTTAGGAAGAGGCGGCGATAAAGAAAAAAGAGAATCTTGCTTTGTGTTAGATCGAGTGTCTTGTAACTTTGTAAGCCTTGTGAATTATTTTGTTTTATCTGGGCGTGGCCCCGCAGACGTAAACAATTGCCGAACTGCGTTATCAACCTCCTGTCTCTTTACTTTTCGCATTTTAATATTGTCCATTATCACTTTTATTATTGGTGTCTCACCTAGTGTTCCAACTCACTAATACACTCATATCTAACCTTGATCTTTCATTATCTAAGGGGAATGCATTCTCTAGACTCTTCTATATTTTAATTGTAGAAGGGGTGAAGATGGCCATGAAGAGGGATGAAGCCAAAAGCCTTGCCAAAAATGAAGACAAATTCGTGGAAAAACCTTGGGAAGATGAAAAGTTGCTTTGACCAAGTGAAATGGTGTCTTGAAGACCATCACATTAACTCTTTTTTCAAAGTTGTCATTTATTCTTTGTCAACCAAATTTGGCTATAAAAGGGCCTCCAATCCCTCATTTTAAGGCATCAAATTTTAGAAATTAAAAATCGTGTTTTATTATTTTGTGAAATGCTATTCATGAATTGGTTCCACTTGAGCTTGGTGAGTTATATTCAAGTGAGTGTTTGTAGGTTTGGTGAGTCATATCCAAACCGTAGTTTGGTGAGTAGTATCCAAACTAGTCTCTACTTGTTTTTGGTGAGTCGTATCCAAGCGAGTATGAGTGATCACTCAACTATCTTGTTCACTTAAGTTAGTCCATCCATCATTTCATCCGCTACTAAGCAAGCTGCGCTAAGTCCATCTCTCCCAAGAACAAGTCTGAGCACCCTCACGGGTCTCCCTTGTGCTATTTTCACTCTTCCATCAACTTCTTTCCCCTAGTGTTGGAAGTGCGTCATTCTTACTCCAGGACTTGAAAACCGTGGCATTGGAACATTGAATAAAAAGGACCTCGATCATCGAATGACAGTTGCACGGTGTAAATTATCATCAATTAGCATTCAAAAATAAGAGCAAATATGCACAAATTGTAAATTAGCAAACAAAACGATACACAACTATAAATTGGATGAAGATTTCCTAGTAAAAACACAGGGATAAAACAGAAGCATACTTTGAAAAGAATGGATCAAAAGTAGATACCTAAATAAAAGCACCGTGAAAAAAAAAAAAAAGGAATGGTACAACAACTCTCCAATGCTGAGTAAGACTAAAACAGATAGAATCATCAATAATCAATTCGTTTGAAGACAAAGAATCCCTTATTTTTAGACCGTATTAATCCAAAGGTGACATGAATTAATATCATAATAAGAGTCATTATAACCTAATCCAGCAAACTAAACACATCCATCATAAACCTCTCTTTCTTCGACCAAAGCTGTTCCTGGAACAATATAAACACAACATTTTCCATGCGGAAATTTAATAGCATTTTTTGGTCTGCAATTCTACAATTATGATCGTACTTGTATTGTTTTCAGAATGATGTTCTTCTAACTGAACCACTAGGAAGCTGTTTTTCCATAGGTTTCCCAAATCTTGTGTGTATTATGATCTATTAACGGAGGTGTAGCTCTACTATAATGGTGGATGTAGGACTCTTTGTCCGTCTAATTTGAATTTCAACAACGGGATTGAAAAGGGCGTCTTCTAAGAACATCAAAAGGAAAACAAGAGGAATTATGTGAACTTAGAAAGGAAAATTAAGAGCAGAGATGGCAACAAAAGGAATTTCACATCATAAAATCCAAATTCTTACAAACCAACATTGAAGATACACAAATATATGTTTCACTCTAATACAATCAGAGATTTAACAGAAGCCCATTTATTTCTAATTATTATATTGGGAGGGTAGAATACTTGGAAGCTCCATGGGAGAGGCTAAGTAGAGCTTCCATCTCAAACAAATTGATCAAGGAACTCATTCACTGTTGTGTATTTAACATCTGGATAAAGCTCCGAAGCCTCGACTCCGAATGATGGCTCAATATCAAAGTTAGTATGATCTCCCTTCACAAATACAGAATGTCCAATTGCCAACACCACATTAAGAGGAACGGCAGCCTCTGCAACCATCAAGATAGAAGCTAGTTCATAGGTTGAATTCCGAGATCTTGGCAGCATATAAAATTTAGTGGCTGTTGTTTTATACTAACCTTGAATGTTTTTCAACACTTGGTCCTCCGGAACGTAGACCTTATCGACCGTTTTGCCAATTTTTTTCTCCCAAAGTGACACGAGATCATTCATTGAGTATATGTTGCCAGGGCATCTTATGTAAAGGATTTTGTTCAGGGTTCTTGGATCGTCAACTGCTCTAATACTATAGGTTGCGATGTCTTCTTCCTTGTTGAAAATTGCTGCGAATTACGGAGAAGATTAACAAAATTTTTGAAAAAGAAACATTTTGGAAACTAGACTAAATTATGTTCGTATGCAAATTGATTGAAGTTGAAAGTGGGTTTGCAGAAGAGACCCCACGTACCTTACTTACGCCCACTAGTTAGCACATACAATAGAAAATGAAAAGAAGCATTAGCCTGATACTGAAACACACAACAGTTCCATATGGAAGTCAGCACATTAGTTCTATTCCCCTTTTTTCTTCAGTTTTATGTGCATGGATTCTCTTTACCTTTCGGATTTCCATCTCCTAATATTACAACTTTGTCTCTTGGGGGAGAAGTGGCTCCGGGCTGTGACATACTAGGAAGAAAGGAACCAGCAAAGCAGTTGGAGGAAACAATGGTGTGCGGAATTCCATCAGCCTCTACAGCTCGTCGAATTTTAGCTTTAGCAGCAAATGCCGATTTCGCGGGCTCCACTGCATGGACGCGATCCACATCGTTTCCAAACTCCGAAGGAAAGAATCTCTGGAAAGTCCATCAAATTATGCATATACACAAAGTCATTATATATCACAAGCTTGTCATCACTTTCTCTGAAAATTACCTTGACATTTCCGGATTCTTTGATGGCAGAAATAAGTTTATGTTGATCGACTAACTGAGCATGATCAAGGGTGGATATCACAACATCCACCTGTTTAACCGCTTTGACCAGGCTCTCATGATCGGAGAGATCACCCTGCCATTTTCATTGCAAACACGATTATCAATTATCTTCTTTCACAAACTTAAATAGCAAGTCTATTACAACATGTTGATTTTATAGGAAAACAAACACAGTCCAGAAAAGAAAACTAATCTGAAGAAAAATGAAAGCAACGAAGTAATCATGAACGTACGATGCAAAACTGGACGCCGAGGCTGTTGAACTTGTGGATGATCTGAGACTTGGCTGGGTTGGAGAGAGTGGACTGGCGAATCAGAACAAAGGTTGGATGACCGGCCTTAATGCTCGCTTCCACAATGAACTTTCCGATGTATCCCGTTCCACCAACGAACAGAATCTTGCTTTTCGCCGCGGCCATTGGATCTAATAGTCGAGCAGATTGAAAGGAAGAAGGAGAGACTATACAGTGAAACTGATCGGAAATGGTGCCTCTCTTTATAGACACGTGACACCAAAAGACACTGGAGAGACCTTGCAATTACGATATTACCCTTGACGTCAGCATCATCTCTGCTTGCATCAGACTGGTTTTTTCGTCCTCGCCCCCCATAACTCCCGACCGTAAAGTGGTGTCGTCAGCCCAAAGTCAGTGCGATTTTCAGTTATAAATAATTTAAAAATAATAAATTAATTCGGGTCAGTACACGCGTGATCTGATAAACTAATCAACAAGTACTAATCCAAGTGATTAGGTAGCTTTATTATCGTGGGAGAATTGCGAGACAAAAGAAGGCTTCATTACTCAATCAAAGTCCTCATTTTGATAATAATGTGCTTAAAAACTCGCTAATCGTGGTGTGCTTAAGTTGCGGATACAGCTGCATCCCGTCTACCCCGTTCGCCACCGAATCGATGTCAAAGTAGGTCTGATCTCCCTTGACAAAACCAGAATATATGAAGATCAACTCCATTTTGTCAGGATAAGGTGTTTCTGCAGTGGCAATAACAATAAAACATCATTGGATTATCACTAAAAACTGTCGTTGAAATAACGACAGAACATGGTGAATACCTTCGATTTTCATGAGCAGATCCTTTTCGTCAACATAAATCTTGTCGAGCTTTTTTCCAATCTTATTCTCCCAAAGTTGAACCAGCTCATTAATGGAGTAAACATTTCCAGGGGGCCTCAGATAGAGTACCTTGTTCAATGTGCGTGGATCATCAACTGTGCTAATTGTGAAGGCAGCTACATCACTCTCCTTCACAAACACCCCTGAACAGAAATCACAGAGAAATAAGAGTTGAGTCCAATAAGAACACAATCGAATAATCTTCATTGACGAACCTTTCGTATTTCCATCGCCAAACACCGTGACTTTGTCCGTCGGAGGACTTTTCTGGCCGGGTTGAACGAGCGAAGGAAGTAAATAACTCATAAAGAAGTTGCAAGAGACGTAAGTGTGTGGAATGCCTTTGGCTTCCACAAGTCGTCGAATTTCTCTTTTCCGGGAATAAACGTTGTATTCCATGCCTAATATCTGAACTTTATCTGGGTCTGACCCAAACTCTGCCGGAATAAACCTCTGCACAGACAGACATCAACATTTTTTAGTATCGGGTCCATGCATGGGTACAATAAAATGACAAAAGATCAGGTTTACATATTTTGAGGTCTACTGATTCTCAATGTATAGATTCCAGTTTCAAATTCACAATCTCAGAATTCCAAGCCTAGTGCATCACTATACCCTTAAAACATAACGAACAGGTAAAAAGCTAAATGCATCACATTTCCAATCTCCCTGAATTTAAGGCAGAAAGAGACAAATCAATCAAATAAAGAAATGGAATTCTAACAGCAGAATGCCCTCGGCTTCCACAGATTGTTGAAGTTTATTTTTACAGGAACAAAGGAAGTAGACAATGTCTAATATCTTAACTTTATCTGATTCTAAGCCAAATACTGCAGCAATAAACCTCTCCAGAGTAAAAATCATCAACATTTTCCTTCTCATACAAGTAAGCTACGGGCTACAATGGGCCGATTACATGTCAATATTTTGTAGATGGCTGATACTTTCCAGATCGATAGCACATTTGTAGTCAAAACACAGCGGAATTCCAACAGTAGTTTATCGTGCTACACTTTAAATATGAACTAAGCTGCAAGTGAAAAAAGATTACTAACCCCTGACAAGCAGGCAGAAAGAGAAACTTATAACGAATGAATAGCAACGTCGATATCACAAAAGCTTTTAATCATAGTCTAGATTTGTTTTTCTAACTTTCAGAATGAAACAGAGAAAAAGGTTTGCATCATTCTATAACTGTGCTTATTTTAATCAATTTCAGAATAATGGAAGTTGGGCCAGTGATAAGCTTCTTGCGCTTAAGTAAAAATTGCAGGCTTCACAAAGATTCACCACACAAATACCAGTTATCAATGCAGGACCAAAAAGAAAATAATCATAGACAAAGAAATTCGAGGACTTCAGAGGTACTTACTTTGATGCATCCAGATTCTTTAATAACAGTAATCAGAAGCTTTTGATCGGAGACCTGTTTAGAAGAAACGGCACAGACGACCACATCCACCTGTTTGACGGCTTCAATGAGACTAACTTCATCGTGCAGAGAACCCTAAAATTAAAATCACATATCAAAATACGCACAAAAAACTGGGTCGCAGTGAAGTAGCGAAAAATTAAGAAAAAATCGAGAGAGAAACAGAGACTCTGAGAAGTGTGACGCCGGCGTTGGCGAGAGATTGGAGGGTCTGAAATTTGAGGGGATCGGAGAAAGCAGAGTCCCTGACAAGAGCAAAGGTTGGGTGGGAAAAATGGAGGCTGGCTTCGGCCAAATGGCGTCCTAGATTTCCCGTCGCTCCGATTATGAGTATTCGGCTTTTCTTCTCCATGAAATCAAATCCCACGACCTTTTTACTGAAAGTCGGAGATCTTAAGACGACCTTATTTGTCTGGCTTCAGTCTCCTTCTTGAGATCGCTTCACTTAATTCATTTACCTCTATAAATTGAGACCGGTTTATGGTAACAGAGAATCTTCGTCCTATGTCCGGTTTTTTATTTTGTCCAGTCATCTTTCATGCAGTGATTTTTATGGAAAAACAATTCTCAAAAAAATAGTTTTGACAATCTTGACAATTCTGCGAGTTAAGTTATTCAATTTATTTCTCTTTAGAAATTGCCAAAACTGTTATATCGAGAATTGTTTCTTTCTAAATAACAGAGAAGATCACGGAACAAAAATATTATTTCTTGAGCTATATCATTAACGACGAAAACTTAATTGTTAATGCCCTTAAGTTCTAAGGATTATTTGTTTAAAATAAAAATTTAAATACCTATTTACTCTTAATTTCTGAGTTTAAGGGTTAATTTGTACTTTATTTTTCAATTTTTAACTTAACTAGAACCAAACTGAATTTCACGGTTGGTTCGATTTGCCCCCTCTTTAATAAGGATACGTTGGACTTTAGTCCATTGAACTCAACCATATCCATCCCTAGTCGTCTGCTTCTTTGAGCGGTTTTTGCCATTAAAGCTCATGGAAAATGAAGTGTTTTTTATGTGAAATAAAGAAAACAGCTGTTGACCACCATCAAGTTTAAAAAAAAAAAAAGTTGTGTACAATTGTCTTCAACGCCTACATTCAGAGTCGAATAAAAAATCCTAACTAAAATTTCAAATTTAAGAATTCTTGATGATAGAATGATCGTTAGACAAAGATTTCATACCAAAGATTAAGAAAACACCAATCCTAGATGAAAATTTAGAACTAAGTGCAGAGTTTTCTCTTTAAAAAAGGTTTTTTTTTCATGTATTCTTAATAGAAAAGAAATTTTGTAAATATGTAATTAAATGTATTTTATACGAATATAATAGAGTAACTTATGATAAATGTAGAATCGATTTAACTTACGAGAAAGAGGGGAAGGGGGTGAATTAGGTTTAACAACTTTTTCGTGTGGTTAAAAACTCTATTTAGTTTGCTATCTTAATCGAACCTTACAATGACTCTTCGCAGACATCACAATTTTCCTTGATTGATCTCACAAGCATCAATCGAACCTTAACCGACTATTCAAAGGAGATGCTCTTTTGGTTTCTACAATGAATAAAAGTGGTATAAAACTTTAAGTACAAATGATTTAAACACTCTCAAATATTTACAATTTCAAGTATAGAAGTAAGAGAGATTTTGCTCAAGAATGAAAGCTTAAATCTCAGCAAATGAACGGGTAGAGCTTCAACGTAGTATGCTCTTCATTAATTGCACATCAAAGTGAGCTAGTATTTATAAACGCTTTCAAAATTCTCGAGCTGCGGGTGTCCTCTGGTAATCTCCGGGTGTCTACGATATGTTTGTTAGAGGTGTCAATGCGGTGATGCGCTTTCGCAAGTTAAGTTCAGGGCAATCGCTCCAGACGTTTGCAAATCATTTTTGAGCGTCTACAGAAGCTTCAATTTGAATTTTTGTCCTGGAACAGAATTTATGCAAAATTCTCTCTATGATGGTCAAAGTTAAGACGTTAACAATAATAATCATAATTAGAATAACTAAATGTGTTTAAATTGTAATAAATTATGGGTTGGGAAATATGAACAAGTTAAGCCGCTACATTGGATAGTCATTTTAAGACATGACTTTTAGAAAGAAATTTAACTAACAAATTGAGAGGATATGTAACACCCGAGTTTTTCGGGTTTCCGCTCCAAGGCTATTTTCGTAAATAAGTAAATTAGGTCCGTTTTGCAGGCGGATAGTTTTATTAGGACCCTAGAAATTTATGGGGATTTGTAGAAGAATAAGTGAAATTTTAGAAACCAAATCGAGAAGAGTAATGCTAGAGTTCCCGTTTTAGCCTTTTTAGTATATTAATTCGTAAAAATAGTAAATCAAGTCCGTTTTACGAAAAGAAAGTGTTATTAGGGTCCTAACGATTAATGTGAATTTGTGGAGATATACGGGATTTACGGAAGGCAAACGGTATTATTATTATTATTATTATTATTATTATTATTATTATTATTATTAT
This sequence comes from Begonia masoniana, assembly GCA_022432975.1. Lineage (NCBI taxonomy): Eukaryota > Viridiplantae > Streptophyta > Magnoliopsida > Cucurbitales > Begoniaceae > Begonia > Begonia masoniana. The sequence goes on from CM039506.1 coordinate 14,964,463, forward strand.
TATTATTATTATTATTATTATTATTATTATTATTATTATTATTATTATTATTATTATTATTATTATTATTATTATTATTATTATTATTATTATTATTATTATTATTATTATTATTATTATTATTATTATTATTATTATTATTATTATTATTATTATTATTATTATTATTATTATTATTATTATTATTATTATTATTATTATTATTATTATTATTATTATTATTATTATTATTATTATTATTATTATTATTATTATTATTATTATTATTATTATTATTATTATTATTATTATTATTATTATTATTATTATTATTATTATTATTATTATTATTATTATTATTATTATTATTATTATTATTATTATTATTATTATTATTATTATTATTATTATTATTATTATTATTATTATTATTATTATTATTATTATTATTATTATTATTATTATTATTATTATTATTATAATAAAACAAAAACGACAGAATGGCTTTGCCATTCTGTCGTTCGTGAGTCGGGCGCCGAGCGCCGAGGGCCGATCGGAGGAGGGAGCAAGAGGCGACGAACGCCGGCGGTTTCTCGCCGTTCTCCGGCCAGACGACGGCGATGTGCGATCTCCGGCCATCTCTGCGCGGAACCCGACCGGTATGGCTCGTTTTTCTCCTCCTTTCGGTTCGGTTTAGGGCTGTGCGTGACGAGCTCGATTGAGCTCCGATCGCCGGCCATTTTTGGTTGCTTTCAACGTTGCATTGCCGAGCTTAATGCCGGCGTAAGTCGCCGAGCAGCATGGTGCTCGGATTGTGCTGGAAACAGGGGACCCGAATTAGGGCTTAGGGTTTTCTTCATTGGAAACTTTGATTTTTGGTTAGATTATTCTAATTGAGGGTAGATGTGGTCGATTGGTGATGAAATAGGTGGAATTTGATGAAAAATTGGAAATGGGGAAAATTCCGGGAAAGGGCAGAATTGGGTTTTGCAATAATTGACCTAGCTACGGTCGTTTGTTTTGAAATTTCTTTTGGCAGATTAAAATAGGCTATTAGAGGAGTACGTGGCCGCTGGAATCGTTCGATTCCAATAACCAACGCAAAAGTTACGCGCGTTTGAAGTTTCGGGTCGGTTTTACCAAACCCAAATTAGTGGCCCATTTAATTAGGTTTTAGTTGGATTAGGCTAGAAATAATAATTTGAGATGTTTTCACGAAAATAAGAGTTTAGTTATGCCCGAGCGAAATGAGTTAGAGTTTTTGAAGAAATTGTCTTAGCTCGGGATTTCGTTTAGCTTCGAAATGGATGATTTAGACTAATACTAATGACGTGCTACGAAATGCCTTAGGTAATCCAAGCTCTTCAAGGACGGTGCTCGGCATAGCCAGGACGCCAGGTAAGTGGATGTTAGGTTTCCGGCCCTTAAGGCCCTACATCGTGTCAACGTTAGGTTTTTTTCTGTTTTGATGATGATTTTCTGATTGTGGGATCTTGAAGTGTCGGGTAGCCTAGGTTATTAGTTAATAGTTGTTTGATAGGTTCGTAGTGATTAAAGCATGTCTATGTATGTTTATGAATTGTTCGATGATATGTCATATGTGAACTCCTCATGTATCATGTTTTATAAAAGGTGCATACGAGCTATTTACGAGCATGTTTTATGAAAACGTCGAATTAAAGAACGATCATGAATTCTGAATGATGAATGTTATCACGGGGCAAGTTATGAATGTTATCACGGGGCAAGTTATGAATGTTATCACGGGGCAAGTTATGAATGTTATCACGGGGCAAGTTATGAATGTTTTCACGGGGCAAGTTATGAATGTTACCACGGGGCAAGTTACGACTTTCACGGGGCAAGAAAATGGTTTAACAAAACGAAATGAAATAAACATGTTTTATGAAAAGTCACGCATTCATGCATATGTCATCCATAGAGCATTCTCTTACTAAGCATTAGGCTTACTGTTTATGTTGTATGATGTAGGTGACAGGTGTGAAGGTGAGAGTTCCTCATGATGACAAGGAATAGGTGGTCGATGGGTGGTGCTCGTGGTGACGGGGTGTGTTTTGGCTTGATGATCCGATGGCTTGAATGATGTATGTCGAATGATGTGAGTTAGTTTTGTTGGTTAGTAGGTCTACGTGTAGGTTTAATTTGTGAAAGTATAAAAGTGTTTAAGTATGTAGATTAGAGGTTTTGATAGAAAAATGTATGAACAGTCGAGTTTTGATGTATATGTAGTAGTAGTAGATTGTTTAGAATGTGGAGTTTAAATTTTAGAATTTTACTGGAACTGTTTGGGTATTTTGAACTGTTTGGTTATTTTAAAACAGGTAAGGATACGCTCGATTTTTAGAGCGATCCACGCAGTTTGTTTTCTTGAGTATAGGTTATATCAGTGTCGTGTTTTAATTGATCTTACTTTAATTGTCTTAAATGTTTTATTTGTTTTAAGTTATTAATGGTTTTAGTCTAGTTTTAAATGTTTTAAAAGTCGAAATATTTTACGCTCAAATGTTTAATGTTTAAGTCAAAGTTAGTCCCTAAAGGTTGTTAGAGGTGGGTCAATTGTCTAGATCCGTTTTCTTTAAAGTGTTAAGTAAAAATGAAAAAGTTTATGAGAAATACGAGGGCTTAGGTAATAGTTATGTCACGGCAAGTCCGTGGCGGCCCTACGGGGTTGGGGTCGTCACAGTTATTGTATCAGAGAGACGGAGTTTTAAAAGCGAGTTCTGTGAAATGCCTGCCAAAAACACACCACCGCACGAGGACTCTCCATCGATTGTAAGTGTTTAAGTTTATGTATGATTCTAAATTGTTTATTTTGCATGTGTTTCTTAATGTGTCTAGGAACAAGAAAATGCCGAAAGCACCTAGAAAACTCGAGGAGAAATCCATTAGTCAGCTTGTGGACATAGTGCACCAATGGTCAGAACAAATAGAGATCTTACTCAACCGAGATGGAAATGGTAATAGACAAGATAGTACTTCATGGAACCAAGGTAGTGAACGAACTAGGCAGTTCGACCTCCGATATTTGATGGATGTGCTATAGATCCGATACAGGCCGAGGTGTAGGTTCGAGCAATGGAAAGATTGTTTGACATTATCAAGGTTATACGATAGATGATACTCAAGTTATATAATTTGGACGTTCTCTAGGAGATAGGTACCATCTTAGAGGACTAAGCAACGAAGGACAAATATTGATGCGTGAAAAGATTATGACCGCCACTAAATAGAAGAGAAGACTTAGTAAAGTTAAGAGTGACCAATAAATAGAAGATGCGTTAGACAATTAGATGCTGCTTAACCTAGGGATATAAGGCAAAGTATGAGAGTTAGAAATTATTGGAAACGCCTAAGAAGTGTAACAAAATTTTGAAGAAGGGTTTAGCACCTTAGATTGAAAGTCAAGTTTAGAGGTCCAGTACACCTCGTTCATGTTAGAGGAGCTGGTGAATTGGCAAGGGTAAGTATCAATTATAGGAGATATAACAAAGATAAAAGATTTCAGATTCCTTGAGTCATGAGCGTCGGAGTTAAGAGTTGAGTCTATAGTAATATAGTTTAAGTTAAGAACCCCGAATATGAGGCTTATTTCTGGGATGGATGTAGAAATCGTCATTACTCAATAGGTGGTTAAAACCATAGATCAGTCAAAACTTAGCGCCTAAGTAGTAATTGAGGAAATATGAAGAATGAGATCAGATTAAGTGAGTTAGAAAGCTTGGCCTATAAGGGATTAAGTGAAGGTCGATTCATATGAGAATTTAAGGAAGTGAACTCGATCACTTTATTATTTGCTTGGAGATTGGAGGATTGATGGTGCTTGTGGTATGATGCAGCTTAGTTCCATTAAAGGTAATGGATGCTTTTGAAATGTGGGGAAAATAGAAGGATAAGATTTAAGAATTTTAGAAGATTAGGGTTAAGGTTGTAAATCTACCTACAACAAGTTTGCTAACAAGAAAATTGTTAGACAAATTATTGTGAAGAAGACGAGTAGAATATTTAGAACCTGATTAGCAGGAATGAAAGATAGTGGACTAGATCATAACTTCGAGGAAGTCCTTGTGGGATATTAAGAATAAGTACAGGACATTATCTAAATTAAATAAAGGGTTTAGATTTGGAGTTAAGCCCGAAAGTGAAGTCTTGCGAATCAAGGGATTGGTGAGTTATCAAGTACATTAGGAATAAGATTAAATTAGGAATTTTAAAGGGCCAACCTGTATGTAACGAAGTTGGAGCCAATGATTTTGGGAATAGCTAACGTGAATGAGATCGCAACTTAAGGAAAATAAGGGCTATGTGGTGTAAGATAAAATGGACGGTTAGGTAGATCTTTGGGCTTCGAATAGTGTCATAGAGATAAGTGAGAAAATTATTTAGATTAAAGGGGAGGTTGACTTATGAGTCAAGTAATGGAGGCTATGAAATTAGGAGCACATTGGATGAAAGGAAGAGGGTTGCACGAGGACAGTGCAAGTGAGCTTAGAAGTGAAGTTAGAGCAGGAGGTATTAGGGATTTTTCGACTCGTAAGTTACGTCGATTCTGTTGATGCTAGTGCTTTAGGATAATCATATGGATGATTTTTGTAGATCACATCTTATTTTAATATGGGTAGTTATAATGTCTTGCTAGAGACCAATTATAACTTGTGGACCCTAAAAATGTTTTAGGCCCACTGTCATATTAAATGAGCCTATTGGGTCGCACAACTGAGCGGGTTTTGGGTTAAAATCGTTATGGGCTTATGAAGCCCATATGAAGGGAATTAAAAGGGTTTTAATTTCGCAACCCTAAGAAGGGTGAGACGATTATCATTCTACACGTTTTTTGATCGTCGGTTGATAGAGGCAAATTCTAGATTATTCTCTAGAATTTGCGGGTCCTAGCAGACAAGAATCCAAGGCGTTGGATTCCCGCTCACGTGTGGATACGAATAGAGGGCGTTCGATTATTTCAGCGTCTCTGTGATCGAATCGGCATCTTAAAGAGAAATTCGAAATCAAACCAGGTTAGCATAATCGTTGTGGTTTAATCAAAATGCACGATCGTACGTTTCGTTTGGGTCTGCGATTTTTATTGAATTAATCGTTTTCCGCTGCGTGACCTAAACTAATCGTGAAGATAAAATACTAACAGATTCGTTAGTATACCCTTTAAGGTGTTGGGTGAATAAATTAAAGAATTAGTTTAGACTTAAGATTTGTTTGTGATCAATAAAGACCGATGTAAGAATTTGATGAAACGATCATAGTGGAAATAATTATAGAAACCTAGTGGATACCGTGAAAGCGTAAAGAAATAGATTTAATAATTACAGCCCTGTATACAGGAATGGCATTAGAGTAGCTAAGGAAATGCTATGATTGCCCAAGGTAAGTAGGTTTAGAAAATGAGATTGATAATTTGGAAAGGAGATAGTAGTGTAAAGAAGAGTTCGAAACAGAGGATTAGGATGAGAGATCTAAGTATCAGGTCCTTAGTGTTATAGAATTGAAGAAGCTTTAAGGGTTTGAAGTGATTAGGTACGAGTTGTTGTCACGAAATTTGAAGAGTTAGAAATTGATTGAACTTAGCTTGAGGGACAAACTAGAGTTGAAGTTAAGTTAAATGAAATTTGAAGGTCTAGGCGACGAAGTGTTAAGTTGAAGTCGATGGATGTATGAGCAATTGACTTACGAAGTGCGAAGTTAGATGGATTGAAAGCTTCGGAGATATAGAAAACTATGAAGACCCGAAGGGTGAGTAAGACCATAGGGGTGTCAGGGTTAGTATTACGAGCATCGTACGTAAATAATGTGAGGGTGAGTAATTAGAAGTTTAACCAAGCAATAATTTTGGGGACAAAATTCAAATTAAGGAGGGAAGGATGTAACACCCGAGTTTTTCGAGTTTCCGCTCCAAGGCTATTTTCGTAAATAAGTAAATTAGGTCCGTTTTGCAGGCGGATAGTTTTATTAGGACCCTAGAAATTTATGGGGATTTGTAGAAGAATAAGTGAAATTTTAGAAACCCAAATCGAGAAGAGTAATGCTAGAGTTCCCGTTTTAGCCTTTTTAGTATATTAATTCGTAAAAATAGTAAATCAAGTCCGTTTTACGAAAAGAAAGTGTTATTAGGGTCCTAACGATTAATGTGAATTTGTGGAGATATACGAGATTTAACGGGATTTACGGAAGGCAAAACGGTATATTAATGTTTAATAGGAATTAATATTAGGATTATTATTATTATTATTATTATTATTATTATTATTATAATAAAACAAAACGACAGAATGGCTTTGCCATTCTGTCGTTCGTGAGTCGGGCGCCGAGCGCCGAGGGCCGATCGGAGGAGGGAGCAAGAGGCGACGAACGCCAACGGTTCTCGCCGTTCTCCGGCCAGACGACGGCGACGTGCGATCTCCGGCCATCTCCGCGCGGAACCCGACCGGTATGGCTCGTTTTTCTCCTCCTTTCGGTTCGGTTTAGGGATTATTATTATTATTATTATTATTATTATTATTATTATTATTATTATTATTATTATTATTATTATTATTATTATTATTATTATTATTATTATTATTATTATTATTATTATTATTATTATTATTATTATTATTATTATTATTATTATTATTATTATTATTATTATTATTATTATTATTATTATTATTATTATTATTATTATTATTATTATTATTATTATTATTATTATTATTATTATTATTATTATTATTATTATTATTATTATTATTATTATTATTATTATTATTATTATTATTATTATTATTATTATTATTATTATTATTATTATTATTATTATTATTATTATTATTATTATTATTATTATTATTATTATTATTATTATTATTATTATTATTATTATTATTATTATTATTATTATTATTATTATTATTATTATTATTATTATTATTATTATTATTATTATTATTATTATTATTATTATTATTATTATTATTATTATTATTATTATTATTATTATTATTATTATTATTATTATTATTATTATTATTATTATTATTATTATTATTATTATTATTATTATTATTATTATTATTATTATTATTATTATTATATAATAAAACAAAACGACAGAATGGCTTTGCCATTCTGTCGTTCGTGAGTCGGGCGCCGAGCGCCGAGGGCCGATCGGAGGAGGGAGCAAGAGGCGACGAACGCCAACGGTTTCTCGCCGTTCTCCGGCCAGACGACGGCGACGTGCGATCTCCGGCCATCTCCGCGCGGAACCCGACCGGTATGGCTCGTTTTTCTCCTCCTTCCGGTTCGGTTTAGGGCTATGCGTGACGAGCTCGATTGAGCTCCGATCGCCGGCCGTTTTTGGTTGCTTTCAATGTTGCATTGCCGAGCTTAATGCCGGCGTAGGTCGCCGAGTAGCATGGTGCTCGGATTGTGCTAGAAACAGGGGACCCGAATTAGGGCTTAGGGTTTTCTTAATTGGAAACTTTGATTTTTGGTTAGATTATTCTAATTGAGGGTAGATGTGGTCGATTGGTGATGAAATAGGTGGAATTTGATGAAAAATTGGAAAGGGGGAAAATTCCGGGAAAGGGCAGAATTGGGTTTTGCAATAATTGACCTAGCTACGGTCGTTTGTTTTGAAATTCCTTTTGGCAGATTAAAATAGGCTATTAGAGGAGTACGTGGCCGCTGGAATCGTTCGATTCCGATAACCAACGCAAAAGTTACGCGCGTTTGAAGTTTCGGGTCGGTTTTACCAAACCCAAATTAGTGGCCCATTTAATTAGGTTGTAGTTGGATTAGGCTAGAAATAATAATTTGAGATGTTTTCACGAAAATAAGAGTTTAGTTATGCCCGAGCGAAATGAGTTAGAGTTTTTGAAGAAATTGTCTTAGCTCGGGATTTCGTTTAGCTTCGAAATGGATGATTTAGATTAATACTAATGACGTGCTATGAAATGCCTTAGGTAATCCAAGCTCTTCAAGGACGGTGCTCGGCATAGCCAGGACGCCAGATAAGTGGATGTTAGGTTTCCGGCCCTTAAGGCCCTACATCGTGTCAACGTTAGGTTTTTTTCTGTTTTGATGATGATTTTATGATTGTGGGATCTTGAAGGGAAATGAGTTAGAGTTTTTGAAGAAATTGTCTTAGCTCGGGATTTCGTTTAGCTTCGAAATGGATGATTTAGATTAATACTAATGACGTGCTATGAAATGCCTTAGGTAATCCAAGCTCTTCAAGGACGGTGCTCGGCATAGCCAGGACGCCAGGTAAGTGGATGTTAGGTTTCCGGCCCTTAAGGCCCTACATCGTGTCAACGTTAGGTTTTTTTCTGTTTTGATGATGATTTTCTGATTGTGGGATCTTGAAGTGTCGGGTAGCCTAGGTTATAGTTAATAGTTGTTTGATAGGTTCGTAGTGATTAAAGCATGTCTATGTATGTTATTGAAGTTATGAATGTTATCACGGGGCAAGTTATGAATGTTATCACGGGGCAAGTTATGAATGTTATCACGGGGCAAGTTATGAATGTTATCACGGGGCAAGTTATGAATGTTATCACGGGGCAAGTTATGAATGTTATCACGGGGCAAGTTATGAATGTTATCACGGGGCAAGTTATGAATGTTATCACGGGGCAAGTTATGAATGTTATCACGGGGCAAGTTATGAATGTTATCACGGGGCAAGTTATGAATGTTATCACGGGGCAAGTTATGAATGTTATCACGGGGCAAGTTATGAATGTTATCACGGGGCAAGTTATGAATGTTATCACGGGGCAAGTTATGAATGTTATCACGGGGCAAGTTATGAATGTTATCACGGGGCAAGTTATGAATGTTATCACGGGGCAAGTTATGAATGTTATCACGGGGCAAGTTATGAATGTTATCACGGGGCAAGTTATGAATGTTATCACGGGGCAAGTTATGAATGTTATCACGGGCAAGTTATGAATGTTTCCACGGGGCAAGTTATGAATGTTACCACGAGGCAAGTTATGAATGTTACCACAGGGGCAAGTTACGACTTTCCCGGGGCAAGAAAATGGTTTAACAAAACGAAACGAAATAAACATGTTTTATGAAAGTCACACATTCATGCATATGTCATCCATAAGCTATCTCTTACTAAGCATTAGGCCTTACTGTTTATGTTGTATGATGTAGGTGAAAGGTGTGAAGGTGAGAGTTCCTCATGATGACAAGGAATGGTGGTCGATGGGTGGTGCTCGTGGCGACGGGGTGTGTTTTGGCTTGATGATCCGATGGCTTGATGATGTAGTCGAATGATGTGAGTTAGTTTGTTGGTTAGTAGGTCTACGTGTAGGTTTAATTTGTGAAAGTATAAAAGTGTTTAAGTATGTAGATTAGAGGTTTTGATAGAAAAATGTATGAACAGTCGAGTTTTGATGTATATGTAGTAGTAGTAGATTGTTTAGAATGTGGAGTTTAAATTTTAGAATTTTACTGGAACTGTTTGGGTATTTTGAACTGTTTGGTTATTTTAAAACAGGTAAGGATACGCTCGATTTTTAGAGCGATCCACGCAGTTTGTTTTCTTGAGTATAGGTTATATTAGTGTCGTGTTTTAATTGATCTTACTTTAATTGTCTTAAATGTTTTATTTGTTTTAAGTTATTAATGGTTTTAGTCTAGTTTTAAATGTTTTAAAAGTCGAAATGTTTTACGCTCAAATGTTTAATGTTTAAGTCAAAGTTAGTCCCTAAAGGTTGTTAGAGGTGGGTCAATTGTCTAGATCCGTTTTCTTTAAAGTGTTAAGTAAAAATGAAAAAGTTTATAAGAAATACGAGGGCTTAGGTAATAGTTATGTCACGGCAAGTCCGTGGCGGCCCTACGGGGTTGGGGTCGTCACAGGATATTTCCAAACTTAAAATAGATATAATATTTGATACCTAAAGGTATCAATTGGTGGTGGAATTAAACCAATAGGAAATTTTTTGTGTTGTTGACTGTCAACGTGACATGAATTTACTCGTTTTGTCATGTTCTCCCACGTGCAATTTTCGTTGATCAAATCAATAAATTGTGAAAGTTATCGCGTAGTTAAAAACTTGAGAAAATAATGTTGCTAATTTTGAATTTACCTCGGGTTAAGTTTTGAAAATATTCGGTTTCCATCAAATCAGGATTTAAGGGACTTAATTAATATGTATAATATAAAATGTCATATTATATGTGTTAAATTAAAATGAGATTAAATTAAATTGAATAATATTTTTATTAAGACCTTTTTGCCCATTACTTAGAGGGAGCGCGAGCGGGAGAGGGAGAGATTCGAGCATTCCAACCTCCGATTCGCAAAATTGAAGTTTAAGACTTCGACATTTAGCAACATTCATCAAGGGTTAGTTGTTTCTAAACTCCATTTTAGCATTTAAAATTTAGGGTCAATGTCGGTTTCGGATTCGAGCTCGAAAACTCGAATCCTTTGGTTGTTTCTGGGTTATTTTTGTATATAAATGTTAAGTGCTAGGTTTTTAACCTAATGGTGTAAAAGTCAATTGGAATGAGACGAGTTTTAGCCATTCTCATCGCTGGAAAATCGCGAAGGTGTCTACTATTACGAAGGGTCAGCCGACACTTCAAAGTGTTGACCCTACAAGAGGTTAGTCGACACATCAAAGTGTCGATCCCTTGTGGCGCCGGTCGACTAGTCTGGTCCACCCTTACCCTAAAGAGTTAACCCTGCGTAGTGTTACATTTAATGAACATTTTGTCACCAAGGCGCGAAGATCGCAACTATTTGTCATTTTCTTTGGGTTTAGGTTCATGACCCTACATAGGACTTATCTATTTTTTCTATTGTTCAAAAGAAATATTTATGGTGTCAGTTGATATAGGTGTTGACGGGTTTGAGGATTTCGAACTAGTACAAGAGATTGTTGTTCCTGTTAACTTAAAATGTGATTAAGTCTAACTATGTGTGTTGACCCTACACGAGGTTAGTCGACACATCAAAGTGTCGATCCCTTGCTGGCCGCCGGTCGACTAGTCTGGTCCACCCTTACCCTAAAGAGTTAACCCTGCGTAGTGTTACATTAATGAACATTTTGTCACCAAGGCGCGAAGATCGCAACTATTTGTCATTTTCTTTGGGTTTAGGTTCATGACCCTACATAGGACTTATCTATTTTTTCTATTGTTCAAAAGAAATATTTATGGTGTCAGTTGATATAGGTGTTGACGGGTTGAGGATTCGAAACTAGTACAAGAGATTGTTGTTCCTTTCAACTTAAAATGTGATTCAATTTTTTTTTTTTTTTTTTTTTTTTTTTTTTTTTTTTTTTTTTTTTTTTTTTTTTTTTTTTTTTTTTTTTTTTTTTTTTTTTTTTTTTTATGATTGTGATTAATGTGAAATATATAACCATAAAATGATTGTAAGAAATGAATTTTATTAATAGTTGCAGTTAATTGGGAATGCTCTTTTAAAAAGGATATTATGTTTTCTAATATTTTTGATTAAGTGTTGGTAGTCAAGACTGGAGTATGCATAATACCAACCAGACGTTTAAGTCGTCTGCCAAATTGAACATCTACCACTGTCAAAGCAGATTTGGAAGACATCCGCCAGATTTACCAACTGGACTAAGTAAAGTCGACCATAGTTTGAAGTCTACCGAATTCAACGTCGACCAAATCCAAGTCGACCAGATTCTGAAGTCTACCGAATTCAACATCCACCGATAGACAACATCTTCCGATAGACAACATCTTCCGATAGACAACATCTACCGGTAAACAGTAACTCTCAACATCCACCGATAGACAACATCTACCGGTAAACAGTAACTCTCAACATCCACCGATAGACAACATCTTCCGATAGACAACATCTTCCGATAGACAACATCTTCCGATAGACAACATCTACCGGTAAACAGTAACTCTCAACATCCACCGATAGACAACATCTTCCGATAGACAACATCTACCGGTAAACAGTAACTCTCAACATCCACCGATAGACAACATCTTCCGATAGACAACATCTTCCGATAGACAACATCTTCCGATAGACAACATCTACCGGTAAACAGTAACTCTCAACATCCACCGATAGACAACATCTTCCGATAGACAACATCTACCGGTAAACAGTAACTCTCAACATCCACCGATAGACAACATCTACCGGTAAACAGTAACTCTCAACATCCACCGATAGACAACATCTACCGGTAAACAGTAACTCTCAACATCCACCGATAGACAACATCTACCGGTAAACAGTAACTCTCAACATCCACCGATAGACAACATCTTCCGATAGACAACATCTACCGGTAAACAGTAACTCTCAACATCCACCGATAGACAACATCTTCCGATAGACAACATCTACCGGTAAACAGTAACTCTCAACATCCACCGATAGACAACATCTTCCGATAGACAACATCTACCGGTAAACAGTAACTCTCAACATCCACCGATAGACAACATCTTCCGATAGACAACATCTTCCGATAGACAACATCTACCGGTAAACAGTAACACTCAACCTCCACCGATAGACAACATCTTCCGATAGACAACATCTACCGGTAAACAGTAACTCTCAACATCCACCGACAGACAACATCCACCGATAGACAACATCTACCGGTAAACAGTAACTCTCAACATCCACCGATAGACAACATCTACCGGTAAACAGTAACTCTCAACATCCACCGATAGACAACATCTACCGGTAAACAGTAACTCTCAACATCCACCGATAGACAACATCTACCGGTAAACAGTAACTCATCTTCCGATAGACAACATCTACCGGTACACAGTAACTCTCAACATCCACCGCAGACAACATCCACCGATAGACAACTCTACCGGTAAACAGTAACTCTCAACATCCACCGACAGACAACATCTACCGATAGACAACATCTTCCGATAGACAACTGAACAGCGTATCAACCATTTACACTCTAAACAAGGAACAACTCCGACTGCTAAAAGAACTTGAAAATTTTATTGAAATCATTCAAAACAACCAGACCCAGTGAAATGCTTGAAAACCAGTAAGAATCGCAGTTAGAACTAACAATGTATCATTCTTCGAGGAAATCTCAAAATGTATCAGAAATACTAAAAACTATCACAATCATTAAAATTCTCGGCACACTTCAACAAACATTAATCCATTTAGACTTCATCTACAGACATTAGTCAAACCGCCTCATCATAGCACCAAATCGCGGCATAGATGTGCTCCATCAACTTCACTTATCCCTATTTAAACTCAGAGAAATCACCTGTTGTAACCTCAGTACCTACATCACAAAACTCATCTATTAGCCTAATGCTAAATAAGTAGAGCAAATATGAATGAAATACTAAATTCATAAATCTTAATCATACAGTTTCTACTTTCACATCTCAGTTGTATTTGTGTTAGTTCTCTGATCTGATCCTTCAGTTCGATGGGAAGTGGATCAGTTTTCCCAAAGTCATAACATCCTCTACTAGATTAAGGGGCGGATTAGTTCCCTTAATAGCTGATCTGATCCCTCTATTCGATGGGAAGTGGATCAGCTTTCCCAAAGTCATAACATCCTCTTCTCGATTAAGGGGCCGATTAGTTCCCTTAATAGTTTGTCTGATTCAAACTTCTCATACCTTACCATGCCATTACATGTAAATTCTTTTTCGTGTTCTTTCATAAACATGATGCATGACATACTGAAAACATTCGTACAAGCATAAATCCTACTGTTTTATGATGTAGGCCTGAAGGCACACACGTATTCTACTTACCTGGCTTCCTAGAAAAGCTTGGTTGCAAACTATTTCGGGGTTTTGCTCAAACCTAAAACCGTAGACAAGGTATTAGTTAGATCTTCGCTAAACTTCATTCTAAACTATCCAGAAATCTAAAGAAACTAGTTGGAAGCTCAGTTCCTCGAGCATTCCCGATTCATCACCAAAACCCGAATTCAGCTCTCACTCACAGCATTCCTAAAACACTCATTCTACCGTAAACAAATCATCAAATGTATATCCTATATTCACCCTAGATCATCAGCAAGAAGAAATCAAGGAAGAACTTACCTAAGTTGAAGAAGATTCGGAAAGACAAATCGCCAGAGGAGTCAGCTAAGCTGAAAGAGGAAAGTAATGAAATAGTGGCGGCTAAACCTTCATTAAACTCTCCATTTATAACACTTGCTTCACAATTACTCAAATGCCCTTGGTTAATCAACTTTAACCTAATTAAGCAACCAATCAATTTCACTTAATCTAATAAAATAAGAGTCACAAAATGTTACTAATAAAATCAAAGCTGACAATTACCGGTTGCTACATCTACCGAATTCAATATCAACCAAAATCAAGTAGACCAGATTCTGAAGTCATCCGAATTCAATATCGACCAAAACCAAGTCGACCAAATTCTGAAGTCTACCGAAATCAATGACGAACAAAGTCAAGTCGACCAAATTTTGACATCTACTGAAATCATTGTCGACCAAAACCAATAAAGAAGTCGATCGAATAACGAAGTCGACCGAACAAAGATATCATATACTAACATAACATCATCCTAATCAAGAAGACTTTCGCCATGAGTAATATCGACTGCAGACCACAACGGCTAGATTTCTACGTACGGATTCTTCTCAACGATCATATTTTTAGTACGGAAACAAGGAGTTGTCCGAATGAGAAGCAATTTACGGACACCAGTATAAAAAGAAGAATAGTAGCTCGAGAGAAATTTTTTTGCCAATTTGATCAATTTTCTCTCAACTCTCACAAGCTCACACGACAATCTTTGTTTACACCTCTCTACATCTAAACTTGAGTTTTGAATTTTGAGAGAGCGTAGTTTTTGTGCTATACTATTTTCAACTTGTAAAAACTTGAAGGCAGTGGATTGACGTCCGTGAAGTTCAGTCCAAAGTTGTAAGGCAGTAGATCGACGCTCGTGAAGTTCGATCAAGAAATCTCATTGAGAAGAAGATAAGGATCTTCAAGGGGGAAACCTTGAAGCGTGGACGTAGGCAAGGTTAGCCGAACCACGTAAAAATATCGATGTCAATCACTTTCTCTCCGTCTTACTTTTAAATGTTTAGTATTGATTGTTGTTTTTAGAATAATTGCACCAAAAAGTGAGAAGATAAGTTAAAGCGAGTTTGCATTGCTAAAAGAGATAAGCTTAAGAAATTTCTAATTCACCCTCCCCCTCCCCCTCCCCCTATTAGACAATCACGATCCTACAATTGGTATCAAAGCGAGGTTTAATATTGTCTATATTGTGATATAATTAGAAATGACATTCAACACAAACACTTCACATGTACAAGGCCAATCCATTACCAGATCTCCATTCTTTGATGGGAATGACTACATATATTGGAAGTCTAGAGTGAGGATATTTGTTCAAGCTATGGATTATAGGATATGGAACATTATTGAAAATGGACTATTTAAAGCTATGAAAACTGAGAATGAGATTAGTGTTCCTAAGGCCCCTAATGAATTATTCACGTGAAGAACTTGTGAGAAAGATTTTTAGGTGCCTACCAAGAGCTTGACAACCGAAAGTGACAGCTATATAAGAAGCTAAAGATCTCAAAGCTCTCAAGCTTGAAGAACTCATTGGCTCTCTAATGACTCGTGAGATAATCATGAGAGTCAATGAGAAGGAAGATCTCAAAGAGAAAGAGATCAACAAAAAGAAAGATATTGCACTCAAAGCTTCTTCAAGCAAACAAGAAGAATCCGAGGAAGAAGATGATGATGAGGATATAGCTCTCATCACGAGGAAGTTCAGCAAATTCTTCCAACAGAAAAGAATGCATGGGAAGAAATTCTCAAAGAGAGAAAAGCCTCAAAAAGAGAAAGAAATCACATGCTTAGAGTGTGGGAAGCCCGGTCATATCAAGGTTGAGTGTCCACAAGCCAAGAAGAATCCCAAGAAATTCAAAAAGAGAGCTATGAAGGCAACATGGGATGATAGTCAGAGCGACACCTCGTCCGAAGATGAGGAAGTTGCAAATCTGTGCTTCATGGCCAGGGAAGATGAGGTTAGTCATTCTTCTAGTGATAGTGAAGATGATGAGGATGGTGAAATTGTTGATGCTTTCAATGACTTAGTAAAACAATTTAGTATGTTAAAGGCTAAATTTAATTTATTGAAAAAGGAAAACTGTAACTTAGTCGAAAAGCATGCTAAAGAAGTCAACATGAATGAAAAGAAGATAAATGATCTTAAAAGTAGAAATGAGAATTTGAATAACATTGTTCTTAAATTTACTAACGGTAGCAAGAACTTGAACATGTTGTCAGGCAATCAAAGATTGACATTTGATAAAGTAGGTTTAGGATATGAAAGGTTTAATAAAAAAAAAAAGCATATAAGAATTTCTTTGTCAAGTCAACTATCTATCATGCATGTAATGAGATAGGACATAAATCATATGAATGTCCTTTGAAACTTGGTAAAAAATCAAGTAGTACATTACAATGGGTTTCTAAGGGAACCAAACCTAATGCTAGGACCTAAAAAATTTGGGTACTTAAGAAGATCACGTGATTCTCTTTTGTAGGTTGAGTGTTCTCGTATGTCGAATCAATGGTACCTTGATACTGGATGTTCAAGGCCGATGACAGGAGACTCAACAAAGTTTACTTTTGTCAACAAGAAGAAAGGAAACGTTACTTTTGGTGGAAATCAAAAGGGTAAGATTGTTGGCATCGGCAATATAGGTAATCCTAACAACCCTATTATTGAGAATGTACTATTAGTTGATGGTTTGAAACACAACTTGTTAAGTATTAGTCAACTGTGTGCTAAGGGTTACAAAGTCACATTTAAATCAAATGCATGTGTGATTAAAGATGTTTCAAATAGCAAGATTCTGTTTAAAGGTTATAGGAAAGAGAATGTTTATATTATTGATTTAGATAACTTTGAACATATTGATGAGAAATGTTTTGCTATGAATCTGTTGGTTGATAGTTGGACTTAACATAGAAGATTAGGACACGTAGGTATGGATACATTAGCTAAGATCACTAAGAATAATCTAGTTAGAGGGATTTCAAAAATATCCTTTGAGAAGGATAAAGTTTGTGAAGCTTGCCAAATAGGCAAGCAAATCAAAAGTTCCTTTACATCAAAGAATGCAATCTCTATATCCAAGCCCCTACAACTACTTCACATGGACCTTTTCGGTCCTTTTAATGTGGCCAGTCTAGAGGGAAAACTCTATTCCTATGTTATAGTAGATGACTTCTCTAGGTTTACATGTGTGTTTTTTCTAAAGTCAAAGGACGAACATTCGACATCTTTTCTAGCTTTAGGAAAAGAGTTCAAAATGAAAAGGATCTCACCATTATAGCTATTCGTAGTGATCATGGTGGAGAATTTGAGAATGAGCGATTTGAACTCTTGTGCCTCAAACATGGACTTGAGCACAATTTCTCATCTCCTAGGACCCCTCAACAAAATGGTGTTGTTGAGAGGAAAAATAGTTCTCTTCAAGAGTTTACTCGGACCATGCTCAATGAGAATTCTCTTCCAAAATATTTTTAGGCATAAGCTGTTTCCATAGCTTGCTATGTGCTAAACCGGGTCTCTATAAGACCGATTCTGGAGAAAACCCCCTATGAGTTATGGAATGACAAGTTTCCTAGTGTCAAATACTTTAGAGCTTTTGGTTGTAAGTGCTTCATCCTTAATACCAAGGACAACTTGGCCAAATTCGATTCTAAAACAGAAATTGGAATATTCGTTGGTTATTCCTCCTCTAGCAAAGCCTATAGAGTGTTTAACAAAAGGACTCTAGTAATTGAAGAATCCATGCATATCAACTTTGATGAATCACCTCATTCCACAATCAATGTGGATAAGGATGATAAATTAGAAAAGTAATTGATTCTCTCTCCTTAGACAAACCTAGTGAAGATTTTCAAGGAGAAACCACCATAGAGCCTCCATCAAACCCTTTAGAATTAGTTCCAATCAAAGATGAAAATGATGCTCTTTCTAGAGATTGAAAATTTGTCAAAAATCATCATTTAGATGAAGTTCTAGGTGATCCTTCCTTAGGAGTCAAAACTAGAGCCTCTCTTAAGAATCTTTGTGCTTATGTTGCATTCATTTCTCAAATAGAACCTAAGAAATTTGAGAAAGCCGAGTTAGATGAAAATTGGATAGTTGCAATGCAAGAAGAGTTGAATCAATTTGAAAGGAACAATGTATGGGAACTTGTTCCAAGGCCTAAAGATTATCCAATTATAGGAACCAAATGGGTTTTTAAGAATAAGGTGGATGAAAATGGGATTGTTGTTAGAAACAAGGTTAGATTGGTTGCCAAGGGGTACAACCAAGAAGAAGGGATAGATTTTGAGGAAACCTTTGTTCCAGTAGCTCGCTTGGAGTCAATTATGATGCTCTTAGCCTATGCTTGCTACAAGAACTTCACACTCTTTCAAATAGATGTAAATAGTGTTTTTCTAAATAGATATATCATGAAAGAAGTTTATGTAAAACAAATTGTTTGTTTCGAAGCTTATGACAAGCTTGATCATGTGTTCAAGCTCAAGAAAGTTCTATTTGGACTTAAGCATGCTCCTAGAGCTTGGTATGATAGGTTGAAGAATTTCCTTGAGGAAAAGATATTCAAAAAGGGTAAAAACGATTCAACTTTATTTACCATGCAAAAGGACAAAGACATACTCATTGTACAGATCTATGTCGATGATATTATATTCGGTTCAACTAATGTCTCACTGTGTGATGAATTCTCCTCTCTAATGCAAAGTAAATTTGAGATGAGTATGATGGGGAAGTTAAAATTCTTCCTAAGTTTTCAGATTAGTCAAAATTCAAATGGTATTTTCTTTTGTCAAGAAAAATACATCAAAGAGCTCTTAAAGAGATTTGGATTGAGTTCTTCTAAACCAGCTAGAACCCCAATGAGCACCACTACTAAATTGGACAAAGATGAGAATGACATAAATGTAGACATCAAAAAATATAGAGGAATGATTGGTTCACTTCTCTACTTAACCGCTAGTAGGCCGGACATCTTGTTTAGTGTGTGCCTATGTGCTAGGTTCCAACCTTCTCCCAAGCAGTCACACTTGAATGCTATCAAAAGAATCTTCAAATACCTAAGTGGGACATATGATTTAGATTTGTGGTATTCGAAGAGAACCTCATTTGATTTAATAGGTATTCATACTCAGACTATGCAAGAAGTCTAGTTGATAGAAAAAACACTAGTAAGACATGTCAGTTCCTAAGAGAATCACTCATATCTTGGTACTCTAAGAAGCAGAATTCTGTAGCACTTTCAACTGTCGAAAGTGAATATATTACCGTCGGTAGTTGCTGTGCTCAAATACTTTAGATGAAGCAAACTCTAGAGGATTATAATCTCTCCTAGGGGTGTGCAAAACCAATTTTGGTTCGGTTTTAAGAAGAAACCAAACCGAACCGATCACTTTTGGTTTTGGAAAAATCGAACCGAAATCAGTATTTTAAATGACCGAAACTGAACCTGAACCAATCGAAAGTACCGGTTTCGGTTCCGGTTCCGGTTCCGATTCCGGATCGGTTTCGGTTCTACATACTTTTTTGAATTTTCCAAAAAACAAACATAATAAGTCATTTTAATCTCATGTTCTTCCAAAATCTCCCTCACGCCTTGCTCTCTGTCAATCAGAACAACGGTGTCGTTCACCTTTAGTCCAGCCGCTCGCAGCGGCGCTGCGGTCTCTAGAACAGAGGCCTCGCTGGTTACCAAATCTTCGATTATCAAACACGTCTGACCTACTTCGAAGTGACCTTCAATGGCCTTAGCAGTGCTGTAGTCCTTGATTTCCTTGCGGCGCATGAGCATAGGGATTCAGTTGTAGAAGGCGATGCACGTGGCAATCGGGAGGGCGGTGTAGGGGACGCCGCAAATGAGGTCGAAGGAGGAAAAGGGAGAGACAGAAGAGATACGAGTGTAAGAAATTTGGGCGAGAAGGGAAGGGTAAGAGATGATAAGACGAAGATCCATGTAGATTGGTGAGGAAATGCCAGATTTGAGCTTAAAGTTTTCGAATTTGACGGCCGATATATCGTGAAGTTGCAGAATCAGAGACTCCATTGTTGCTGCTGAAGATGATGCTATTGCGGGATTCTCAATACACTGCTTTCAGAATATTTTGATTTGAAAGTACCGGTTCCGATTCTGGTTTAGTTTTGAACGATCCAAACCGATAACCGAACCTAAATAGTCAGTTTTTACCAATACCAAACCGAAGATTGGTTTCCAGGGGTGCAAAACGATCCGAACCGAGCCGATTTCACCAGTTTCAGTTCGGTTCATCGGTTCCGGTTCGGTTTTGCACACCCCTAATCTCTCCTATGATAGAATTCCGATCAGATGTGATAATACAAGTGCTATCAATATTTCAAAAAATCCTATCCAACACTCTAGGACCAAGCACATCGAGGTCAGATATCATTTTTTAGAGATCATGTTAAAAAAAGTGAGATCAATTTGGAATTCGTTAACTCATCCGATCAGTTAGCTAATATCTTTACAAAACCTCTAGATGAGAAGACTTTTAATAATATTCGAATTCGTTTAGGTATTATTAAGAGTGAAAAATCTTAAACGGCCGATATCATGCGTTCGTAAAAACTTTCATCTCTCTGGATTGAACGGTTAAAAAATTAAGGTATTCTGAAGTACATCGATCGCGTCAACATATGAAACGGAAGATGTAGGGAACGGTCGATGTACGAATCGGACGAAGTCTGTTCTTAAATCCTATAAATTAGCATTCGGATTACAGAAACTCTACTTATCTTCCAGAGCGTGAAAATCCTTCAAAAACCTCTCATCTTCTCTTGTCTCTCCGACAATTATCTTACTCATCTCCAGTCATATCTCTTATCTCTGCTCCATAAATGGCATCCTCCTTCAACGTCGGATTAATCTTTTCCAAGAAGAAGCAGAAGAGTGCAGAACAAATGGAGTCTCCACCTATAGTGCAACATCCTTCCCTTCAATGGCCCTCTCCGCAGTTTCTGAATGAGGCTGCATTTAATAGGTACTATAAAGATTTTGAAGAGAAGTCTCTCATTAAAAGTAGAGAAGTTGTGTTTAAGGACCTTTATAGGTTATCACTAGAGAAGTCTCTCTGTGAACTAGGACTTTTTGAACTAGGTACATCCTACTGCGAAACACCGATTATGATGTTTTATGCTAATCTAGAGTACTCTACCTCTCCTCTCGTCATCCGCAGCTATGTGTATGTAAGGCACATAGAGCTGACTCAAGACAAAATTCATGAAATATTCAATTGTGAGTTTCTAAACGTTATGCCTAGATATTTTGAGATTTTCAAGGATCCCCCCTTTGTTGGAACACAAGACGGACTGGCTTTAGCCAAACAGATTTCCAAGGATCCAAACAACACCTCTCTAAGACTCAAGGGCAAGGATTTGAATATTAGGGACAGAGTCTTCCATCAGATGATCAACTACAACATCCTTTCGAGAGATGGTCATCGTGACCATGTCAGTTGCATGGATCTTTACATTCTCTATCAGTTCTTCCGTAAAGAACCATTTCACATCGGAAGCGTAATTCTGAAAAGAATGTTTCAAGTTGTCAAAACTGCATCCAAATCTCTTCCATACAATCTTCTCTTAATGAAGATTTTCCATCGATTTGGTGTTCAACTGCAGACTGAAGAAGAGCCAATTTTGTTGAAGAACACTGATCGTTTCTCTGCTTCCACCTTGCTACGAATGGGAATTGAAAGAAATCAGCAAGGTACTCTATGTGACAAAGAAACACGGGGAGGTGTTTCCAGAAGCAGTACCTCTCAGACTCTTCTTGAACGTCAAAAGAGGCGAAGAGTGCTGTTAGAAGAGGAAGAAGCGTCTGATTTTCAGGAAGATTCTTATATTCCTTCCTTTGATCCTCCTCAGTTTCCAGGGTCTCTCATTTCAGCTCCTCCAACCTGCTCTGACTTTCTCCCATCAGCTGCCGAGGGCTTTAATGATCAAAATTTTCTGCTTGATCCTCCGGCAGTTCAAGCAGCTACTCTTCCACATCCCTCCAGTCCAATTCCTGTTTCTTCGCCAGCACAGGCTCCTTCATTGACAGCTCGTGTTCCTCCTCAAACTCAAGGTCTTCCTACTTCTCCTGTGAGAAATTCTATTTATGAGGAACAATATCATGAGCTTCAGGCGAGTATCGAAAGCTTTGGCACAGGCATTGAATCCTTTCAGTCCATGTATCTCTTCTGACAAGATCAGTTTAAAGCTTTTGTTTTATCACAATTCGAACACCTGGAAGCCTCCTGCCTCTCACAGCTTCGTCAACTCAAAGCCTCCACCCTCTCTCGGAATGATCATCTTGCATCTGCTATTTAAGGACTTCACAATCGTATTGACCAAGTGAAAACAGATCAAAGTAAAGCTATTGGTGATGTCATCTCTTCCGTTAGATTCAATACCAGTCATTTAGCAGATCACTTGCGATGAGAGTCTAATCAAATTATCACTCACTTTGGCTCTCTTAACTTATCTTCGGCTAGGAGTGATAGTGAGCCCTCTCATCTGGATGAGGGCCTGGACGAAGGTGGAGAGAATCCTGAGAAAGTTCATTCTGTCACTCCAACTTTTTCTTCGGGTGATGTGCCTTCGGGTGCTGTAGGGGCTGTTGTAGCTCAGGATGAAGTAGGGGATGTTGTTTGTGAGGACGAGCCAGTAATTAATCCAGCTAATGTTGCTGATGATGTTGCTGGTCCTAGTGATCTTGTCATGGCTGAACTGGTTGAAGAGGGAGAGCCCTTTAATGGTACACCAATAGCTGATGTAGGAGATGTAGGGGATGCAAATGTTAGAGAAGGAATTCCTCTTGTTTATCCTATTGCTATTGTTCCAGATGAGGATGAAGATGAGCCTATGTTCAAATGTGCGAGGGATTTCTATGCTCGCATGTACTAGGGGTTTCTATGCTGTTTCTTCCGTTGTGTAATTACATCCTTCATTCTCTGTATCGATTCGATGGTTTAGGAACTTAGGACTCTCTTAGGATACTCATTTATTGATCATTCTTAATTATTCTTTATCATTATTTATCTTTGAATTTTTCTCATTATTTATCACACTTGTGTTGTGTTGAATGACATTCTCGTCTCTTACATTGCTTGCTAATATTTTTTTTTATAATGTCAAAAAGGGAGAAAAGTAGTTGATATTAATGCATAGAGTATGGGAGAGTTTATACATTGTCAGAATAGCATGGGGGAGTATATGGTTATTCATTTTATGTTTGTCATCATCAAAAAGGGGGAGATTGTTAACTTAAAATGTGTTTAAGTCTAACTGTATTTTTTATGATTGTGATTAATGTGAAATATATAACCATAAAATGATTGTAAGAAATGAATGTTATTAATAGTTGTAGTTAATTGGGAATGCCTTTTTAAAAAGGGTATTATGTTTTCTAATGTTTTTAATTAAGTATTGGTAGTCAAGACTGGAGTATGCATAATGCCTACCAGACGTTTAAGTCGTCTGCCAAATTGAACATCTACCGCTGTCAAAGCAGATTTGGAAGACATCCGCCAGATATATCAACTGGACTAAGTAAAGTCGACCGAATTTTGAAGTCTACCGAATTCAACGTCGACCAAATCCAAGTCGATCAGATTTTGAAGTCTACCAAATTCAACGTCGACCAAATCCAAGTTGACCAGATTCTGAAATCTACCAAATTCAATATCGACCAAAACCAAGTCGACCAGATTCTGAAGTCATCTGAATTCAATATGACCAAAACCAAGTCGACCAGATTCTGAAGTCTATCAAAATCAATGACGAACAAAGTCAAGTCGACCAAATTCTGACGTCTACCGAAATCATTGTCAATCAAAACCAATAAAGAAGTCGATAGAATAACGAAGTCGACCGAACAAAGATATCACTACTAAGATAACATCATCCGAATCAAAAAGACTTTTGCCGCGAGTAATATCGACTGCAGACCATAACAGCTAGATTTCTACGTACAGATTCTTCTCAACGGTCATATTTTTAGTACGAAAACAAGGAGTCGTCCGAATGAGAAGCAATTTACGGACACCAGTATAAAAGGAAGAATAGTAGCTCGAGAGAAGAACGTTTGCCAATTTGATCAATTTTCTCTCAACTCTCACAAGCACACATGACAATCTTTGTTTATACCTCTCTACATCTAAACTTGAGTTTTTGACTTTTGAGAGAGTGTAGTTTTTGTGCTCTACTATTTTCAACTTGTAAAAAATTGAAGGCAGTGGATTGACGCTCGTAAAGTTCAATCCAAAGTTGTAAGGCAGTAGATCGACGCGCGTGAAGTTCGATCAAGAAATCTCGTTGAGGAGAAGATAAGGATCTTCAAGAGGGAAACCTTGAAGCGTGGACGTAGGCAAGGTTGGCCGAACCACGTAAAAATATCGGTGTCAATCTCTTTCTCTCACTCTTACTTTTAAGTGTTTAGTATTGATTGTTTTTTTTAGTATAATTGCACCAAAAAGTGAGAAGATAAGATAAAGCGAGTTTGCATTACTAAAAGAGATTAGCTTAAGAAATTTCTAACTATCCCCCCCTTCTTAGACAATCACGATTCTACAGTTCCAGTTAGCAAGCAGAGTTCATTGTTATCGAGGTAGAAGTTTTATACTTTTTGCATTGCATTGCATAGTTTTCAAAACCTTATTTTGGTGAGTTACCTATGGAAAAACTTGATGCGACTTTGTCGCCAGCACGTCAATCTTTAAGTATATGTATGTATGTTTTATATGTTTATCATTGACGCATAGTATTTTATTTTTCTTATATATATATTGGAGGATGAATCTTCTTGATTCTTTGGACGACTTTAATGTAAAAGCATCACAAAGCTATTCCTGCACATCTTTTGCTGCATGAAAATATTTTGTTTGCATGTTACGAAAATGAGTAATAGAGTGGTGATGGCGTACTCCTTGGCTTTCCAATTTCTAAACCTGAGTAGGGTATATTTTTTAATTATGATTTCACGAGTTGTGTTGTCGCAGGCCATTAGTCGCCGACAATGTAAAAACTGATATTTTATAATTATTAAATTTCACTTATAAATTTTTTGCGTTTAAGATGGTCAACGTGTCATGGGATGACTCATTTTGTCATGTTGTAGCAATATTTGATTTTTCGGTCAATTGGTCAAAATCAAAAATTTGAGAAATTACTTTGTGGTTAATTGAGAAAATTTAATGTTGAAAAATTTAAAATTTACCTAGGGTAGAAAATCATATAACGTTTGGAGTCGTTCGAATAAGGATATAAAGGATCTTTATTTAATTTAAATAAATTTATTAAAATAAATAAAGGAAAAGTAAAATGAATAAAATGGTTTTATAAAAGAGAGTTGGGAACCCTCTTTTCTCATTTTGCTCCCGCAACGAGATAGAGAGAGAGAGAGAGAGATAGAGAGAGAGAACGAAGTAGGAAATTGTCGACTTTTGAGGTCGAAATCGTATTATAGAGACTTCGTGCAACAACTCTTGTGAAGGAGTTTCAAGTAGTGTCTCTCTATGTTTTATGTTAAAGTTTAGGGTTTTTATGGAAATCAGATCGAGCTTGGAAATTTAAATCCATGGGGTTTTTTTTTTTTTGTTTACCTGAGTAGATTTTGAGTTTATTTAAGTTTGTTGGTCGAATGGTGTTGAGAAACGGCGAAGGGAGGTGATTGTCGCGACTTTTCATCATTGGAGATCGCCTAAGTGTCAACCGTTGTGGATTATCGATCAACACTTTAAACCCTGATACTGAAAATATAAAGGTGTCAAGTGTCGACCGCAGACAAAACTCGAGAGGTAAAATGTCGATCGCTTCGTTATGTATCGACCGCAACACGAGAGGTATCAAGTGTCGACTGCAAGACCAACCTGATAGTTCTAAGTGTCAACCTGTGACTTAAAGTTTCGGCCGCACAACTTTTTATTTTGAGAAAAAGTTGTTATCTCGGCGAAGTTCACAGCCGTTTGTAGAGTTTTAGATTGGGTTTTTAGTCTCGGTATAGGATCCACATATCTCTTCCCTTAATGTTGAGTGAGATATTTATAACATTGGTTTTAGTTTTGGGCTCAGACGAGTGTGTGGATTACGAGCCGGTACGAGAGGTTGTAGCTCTAACTGGCCAAAAGAAGAATTGTCGTCAAGGTAGAGATTTTATACTTTTGCACTGCATTGCATGATTTTATAAAAACCTATTTTAGTGAATTTCTTTTCTATGTCTTCTTAAATCTTAACTCTCTACTATTGTATTTTTTTTTGTCCAGAAAATGCTGCTCAGAATCAATGAAATGAAGAAGGAGATGAATATTACCAACTATTATTGAATTAAAAAGGTACTCTTCTTTTTGTTAATCCTTTTTATCTTCGAAAAAATTATTCTCTTTTATAAAGATTGAATTGGAATTTGAGTATTTTTTTTAGATCTAGTGTGGAGTGTGGTGTGGTGGTCAATTTGCCAATAGAATTTGGAAACTTAGTCATTGGCCTTACTTTTGTGATTAATGGATGTTAGTTGGATTTTATATAGATTTGGTTTAATTTCTTTATTTGGATATACAATTCTTGGACTTAAGTTGGATATAGTATATATGACTTTATTTGGATATAGTATATATGGACTTTAGTTGGATATAATTTATATTATTATATGGAGTTTAGTTTTATCTTTTATCGGTTTAATGAATGTTTGTTGGATTTTATTTAGAATTGTTGTATATTTGTTATGTAGACTTTAACTCTATCTTTAATTGGACTTTAGTTGGATTGATATAGAATATTAGAATTGTTGTATAATTTTTTGTTTGGACTTTTTTTTATATTAAAGAGTGTATTTTTTGTTGGGTAAATTCATATATTTAAGGGTGTATTTTTTGTTGGGTAAATTAATATATTTAAGGTGTTTTTTAAAACTAAAAAAATAAAGAATTTTTCCTGAACCTCAATCGACCCGACCCGAACCGAGATTCTCAGTTCGGCTAGGGTCGGTTGAGGCACTGCTGTGAGTCGATTTTCGGTTCTAGTCTTAGAACCAAAAAAGAATTAGTTCGGTTCAAGTTTGCTCCAAAACCGACCCGAACCGAACTGTGCCCAGTGCTACTTCGAGTGGTTGTAGACTGCTCTTTCATAATTTTAGACAATAGTTTTCATGTGTGTCTTTCATATTTTTATCATCATTATCGTCATGCTACCTGTTTTTTTTTTTTAATTCAAAGCGACACATAGATATTTTAGAATAAAAAAAAAAAGAAGAAAAAGAGAAATAATAGATGAGAGAAAAAAGAAAGATCATGGTAGGGAAATAAGTGATGTGCACTCATGTGCTAAGGATGTTTTAAGATTATTGAATTTTTCTTAATGAATATTTTTTAAAATATTTATTTTCTAAAAATATATTGTAATCTTATTTTTTATAGTGATATTTTTTCGGCTTTGTGTTGTGACTTAGTTAAGAGTAATTATAATAATCACAATTAGAATAAATAAATATGATTAAAAATGATATAAAAACTTCATATAATAAAAGTAAAATTATTCAATAACAAATTCTATGGTACTCAGAAAATTTTGAAAATTTACAATGATAAACGAAACACAAATGAATAGATTAGCTTTACAATGAAAGAAATTCGGTATATGCAATTAAAGTTATGCATGTTGAAAATTGATTGAGTCAGTTTTATTACAAAAATGCACCATTTTGGTAAATCACTCTAAATTGGATTTTAGAGTAAGAATTTGGAGAAAGTCATTGAAGAAAAAGTGTTCATAACATCTTGAAGCATGTGGCAATGTAATAAAATGGACAACCAATGAGGTGTTGCCATATGTCACAATTGGATTAGTGACTAATCGTATGATTAAGGTGTAATTAGAGGGTAATTAAGGTTCATCAATCATGATGAATTAAGTTAATCTTGGTGATTAGCTTAGAATTAATCTAAATTAATTAATTTAAGTTAAATATGATTAAAAGATAATTAACATGGTATTTTTGTAAAAATGAATGGAATAAAGGGTAAAATTGTAACTTTACATGGACAAAATAGATAAAAGGATAATTGTACCCTAATATCTCTCTAGAAACTTGTTTATGGGTTGAATTCCAGCCATATTTCGTGCAAAATTAGAGAGAAATGAAGGGAGAAGAGAGAATATGAGGATGAAGAAAAGAAAGTGCAAAATTGAAAGGGAAGGTGTTTGAATTGACCTTCAAACCTTCGAGAAGAAGTGTTCCTCTCATCAAGAGGAATATTTTTGAGCTAATAATCAAAACGACAAGTTGAAGAAATAAGAACTTCAAGAGGAAAGAACCCTACTCTTTGTGGTTTGTTTAAAATATGCTTATTCACATAGTTAAGATGGTGAAAATGAGAAGATTGAGAATTATATCATGAAATTTATAGATTACATGATTGAAAATTACTATAAATGATTGTGCTTGGAAGAATGAATTTGATTGTATTGGATTATAAAAGATATTAAATGGCTATGATGATGACTATTGGTTGTAAACAAAGTGTCGAAGGCTTTAGACAAAGAAGCATGAGTTAAGTAGTTGGATAGTTATACCAAATACTATTTGGAGAATTTATTATGTGGAATTTAGATTTTGATGAATTATTGAAGGCATGAAAGTGTAACGCCCCGAATTTATAAACCCGGTTTGTTAATACAAATACTTTGAATGTATTAAGAAAATTCTGGAGAAAATTAAAAATTTCCACTCAACAGCTAAAATTCAAAATTTATTTAAAAACATCAAAAACTTGCAGCAGAAAAATATTTGTGTAAAACAGAGTTAAAACAAAACGCTAAAATAATACTTATATAACAATTAAAATAGTAGAAACAATCGGCCAAAAGAACCGAGGTGTAAAGGTGTTGAATATTTAAATGTCTTAAATTCGAACACATCTTCCGCTAAACAGTCTCAGCGGTAGAAGCAGAGACAAAACACATCCTCCGCTAAACAGTCTCAGCGGTGGAAGCAGAGACAAAACGCATCCTCCGCTAAACAGTCTCAGCGGTGGAAGCAGAGACAAAACACATCGACTGATCACCTCTGCCAAACAACATCCGCCGATCGACATCTGCCGATCACTTCTGCCGAACGACGACATCACAACACGTTAACCATTACACTCTAAACAAATGAACATCTCTGATTACTAAAAGACTCGTAAATTTTTATTGTAATCATTCAAGACAATTTGATTCCATGAAAACGCTCGAGATCCAGTAAGAATCACAGTTAAAATCACAATGTACCACTATCAGAGTACTAGAGAAAAACATAACCAAAAATATTAAATCAACCACTATCTTAAGAATCCTCCGCATACTTCGACAAACATCTATTCATTTAGACTTCTCATACTGACATTAGTTAAAACGCCTCATCAGAGCACCAAACCGTGGCCTAGATGTGCTCCATAAACTCCACCTATCCTCTGTAAACTCAGAGAAATCACCTGTTGTAACCTCAGCACCTACATCACAAAACTCATCTATTAGCCTAATGCTAAATAAGTAGAGTAAAATGAAATGAAGTACTAAAACATAAAACTTAATCATGCAGTTTCTACTTTCACAACTCAGTTGTATTCGTTTTATGTTGATCTCTCTATACAATGGGAGGTGGATCAATTTCCCAAGGTCTACATCCTCTACTCGATTAAGAGACGGATTAGTTCCCTTAATAGCTGATCTGATCCCTTCTTCGATGGGAAATGGATCAATTTTTCCAAAGTCTACATTCTCTACTCGATTAAGGGGCGGATTAGTTCCCTTAATAGTTTGTCTGTTACAACCTGTTCATGTCTTACCATGCCATTACATGTAAATTCATTTTCGTACTCATTTAATAAAACATGATGTATGACATACTGAAAACATTCAAGCATGCATAAACCTACTGTTTTGTGATATAGGCCCGAAGGCACACACATACTCCATTTACCAGGCCTCCTGAAAAAATGTTCGGTTGTAAGCTATTTCGGGAGTTTGCTCAAACCTAAAATCATAGACAGAGTATTAGTTAGATATTTGCTAAACTTCATTCTAAACTATCCAGAAACCTAAGGAAACTAGTTGGAAGCTCTGTTCCTCAAGCATTCCCGATTCATCACAAAACCCGAACTCAGCTCTCACCCACAGCATTCCTAAAACACTCATTCTACCGTAAGTAAATCATCAAATGTATATCCTATATTCATCCTAAATCATCAGCAAGAAGAACTCACCTAAGTTTAAGAAGAATCAGGCAGTAAAATCGCTGAGAGGAGGTCTGTTGAGCAAGCTGAATGCCGAATGAGGAAAATGAAACAGTGGCGGCTAAAACCCTTAGCTAACCTCTTTTAAACACTAATCTTTGCAAATTACGCATTTACCCTTGACTAACCAACTTTAACCTATTTGAGCAACCAATCAAATCCACTTAGTTCCATAAAATAAAGGTCACAAAAATGTAGCTATTAAGAATATCAAGTTTGACAAATTACCGGTTGCTACAATGTACCCTCCTTAAAAGAATTTTGTTCTCAAAATTCGTGGCTTGGTTATTCTCCAATTCACTCACTCTAACGCCTCTCTCCTGACTTTGACTTACTCAGTTTCAATTCTAGCTTCTCTTTGTGTTAAGTTTGTCTAATTCCTCCCTTCCTACTTCCGTGTCAACCAAACACTTACATAATCCGATTAAGTCCTCCATAGATCCTCAATTACGTAACACCAAGGACTTAGTAAGTAAACTTCTTATCCTAATCCTCGATTTCCCTTTCCTTTCTACTCTACCATCTCATTTCTACTTATCAATCCCAACTCAAGCTCTCGATACTCAATCTATCAACCGTTCCATCAAGGTATACATTGAGTCTCTACATCCAACTCGGGTTCTAAATATTCTTTCAACTCCCATTTTTGCAACCTTGCTGTAGCTCACATGACATTCTTAACCGTAATCTCCTTGTTGCGTAAAACCTTCACTGCATAATTTAGAATCTACACTGATTTCTCATTGTCTATAAAAGTAGGTTGGATCTCAATGTTCTGCTAATCCATGGGAACCATTCATAACATCCAACATTCCGCGGGTTCGGATAACTCCCTAACTGCCTGTGTCCTCGTCCTCGATCCCCTTCATCATACCTCTTATAATTCTCTCTTTACTCCAAGTTACTAAAGCTGCAGAACGAAAACAGCTCAATCCTTTCCTATCAGTTTGCATCCTTGAACATTCTAACTCCGTGAATACAACTTGACATTTACCTATGACGATGTAAATTCCAATCTATCCTAATTCACCTCTTTTACGTACCCACCCTTATACCATCAATTTCTACCACATCACAAATCCTTTACAAACCGCCTGTCAAGCCAATATTCTTATAACTAAATCCTTACTTCCTTTCTCCGCATCAATAACTAAATCCTTAGTCTTTCACTCGAATACTCAGTGTATCACCCCTTTTTTTTAAAAAAAAATGTCCTCCACAAATCTTCATACATGTCCCCTCATTATACCGATGTTAGAAATCTCTATATATACAACCGAACTTATATCTCCCAAGTAATATTTTCCCGATTGTACACTCCAATACTTTTGTCATAACTATGCTCGCAACACTCGTTTCGATTCTACTATAATCTCAGTCACCTATTGATCTCTGGCGATCCCTAAGTTTCCAAAGTTCAGACAACTCTAACTATGTACTTTGACACTCAACCATTCATGCATTCATTGACTACAACTCAATCAATTATAACCTAAGCACTCAAACTCCTTGAACTTAGATTCAGACCTAGTTTTCTTGAATTAAGTCTGTTCAAATCTGCACGAAGCAGCACATAAAATCACTCACAATCTTCAATTTTTTTTTTTTCCAAATCCTCAAAAATTTCGTCAATAAGCTACGCTACATACGTAGGAGGAACATTCTTGTCTTAAGTCTTCAAACAAATCCAACTTCTAAGTACTCGAGCAATAAATTTCAATTCTCATAAAAATAACATCTAATCCGATGACTCCTTTCACTATACCTAAAAACATACACCTATCCACAAACTAAAACATAAGTCCTCAACTTCAAAGTGATAAATTACATCCTCAAAATTTGTTATCATGCATATCTTCTCAACCATTAACCTCAATTAGATTCTTGAATATAATTTCCCGCCTCGAGACTGTCAACTTTTCATGGGTCTAAAATATTCAGGTTTATATTATTATTTTCTCTTCACTTAGAACTTACCGATTGTAGGTCGACAATCTAGAGTGTCACTTCTTTTTGTTTGTCATTAATTCCAAATTCCTATTAATGCTTCCTCGGTAGTGAACATTCTATCCTATATTCCGTATATAAGATATGTATTCTAGTCGTCTATCTTCCGAGGTGTAAAGGTGTTGAATATTTAAATGTCTTAAATTCGAACACATCTTCCGCTAAACAGTCTCAGCGGTAGAAGCAGAGACAAAACACATCCTCCGCTAAACAGTCTCAGCGGTGGAAGCAGAGACAAAACGCATCCTCCGCTAAACAGTCTCAGCGGTGGAAGCAGAGACAAAACGCATCCTCCGCTAAACAGTCTCAGCGGTGGAAGCAGAGACAAAACACATCGACTGATCACCTCTGCCGAACAACATCCGCCGATCGACATCTGCCGATCACTTCTGTCGAACGATGACATCACAACACGTTAACCATTACAGTCTAAACAAATGAACATCTCTGATTACTAAAAGACTCATAAATTTTTACTATAATCATTCAAGACAATTTGACTCCACGAAAACGCTCGAGATCCAGTAAGAATCACAGTTAAAATCACAATGTACCACTATCAGAGTACTAGAGAAAAACATAACTAAAAATATTAAATCAACCACTATCTTAAGAATCCTCCGCATACTTCGACAAACATCTATTCATTCAGACTTCTCATACTGACATTAGTTAAACCACCTCATCAGAGCACCAAACCGTGACCTAGATGTGCTCCATCAACTCCACCTATCCCTCTGTAAACTCAGAGAAATCACCTGTTGTAACCTCAGTACCTACATCACAAAGCTCATCTATTAGCCTAATGCTAAATAAGTAGAGTAAAATGAAATGAAGTACTGAAACATAAAACTTAATCATGCAGTTTCTACTTTCACAACTCAGTTGTATTCGTTTTATGTTGATCCCTCTGTACAATGGGAGGTGGTTCAATTTCTCAAGGTCTACATCCTCTACTCGATTAAGGGACGGATTATGTAACACCCGATTTATTAGAATTAAAATAACCAATTAATCTTCTAA
Organism: Begonia masoniana; assembly: GCA_022432975.1. Lineage (NCBI taxonomy): Eukaryota > Viridiplantae > Streptophyta > Magnoliopsida > Cucurbitales > Begoniaceae > Begonia > Begonia masoniana. The sequence continues at coordinate 14,997,844 of CM039506.1, forward strand.
GTGTGAATTTTATAGAATGAAATAGGGAGAAATAGCAATTAGGTTAATGAGTAACTAAGTGAGGGCATAAGGGTAATTGTCAATTTATATTGTGGATAACGTATTTAAGGAAAGAGTAAATGAGGTATAGCCGTCAATGCTCATTTCACTCTCGATTTTTCAGCTCAACCCAGTAGAGCTCTCCAGACGATTTCCCTTCCCGATATCCTTCAACTTAGGTAAGTTCTTTAGTTTTCTTCATGTATTGATGAATAGATAACCGAATTAGGACAATGTGAGTATTTTGGAAAAGTTGAGAGAAATAGCGGTTCGGGTTTGGAGTTTATTCGGGAATGCTCTATGAGTAGTGTTCCCAAACTAACTCCTTAGATTTCTGAATAGCTTAGATTAAGGTTTAACATTCTGTTTATGAATATAGGTGAACAAACCCCTGAAGTAGCTCTTAACCGAGCATTTGCTAGGAATCCAGGTAAGTAAAGTTTGCTTGTGCCTTCGGGCCTACATCACAGAACATTAGGATTTTTGTGTGTTTGAATATTTTCCTGTTTCATGCATCATATATTTGAAAATATACGAAAATGAGTTTACATGTTTTGATATAGTGAGGAAGTGAACATTCTGAAGTGATTTATGTGAAACATTTTCTGTTAAGGGAACTAATCCAACCCTTAATGAGCCAGGGATCATACTTTGGGAAAACTGATCCAACTCCCAATTTCGAAGTGGATCTGAACATTGATCAGTATATATATATTCACTGTTAGGAGAATTAATCCAACTCCTAATGAGACAGGGATGTTCATACTTTGGGAGAAGTGATTCAACTCCCAATTTAGAGAGGAATCCGATTATAACGATGAATATGTAACAGAGATGAGAAAAGTAGAAACTGCATGCTAGGATGACATGTCTTCAGCTTTTCATGCATTATTGCTTTACTTGCTTAGCATTAGGCTAATAGATGAGTTTTGTGATGTAGGTGAAGAAGTTTTAGCAGGTGTGTTTACTGAGTTCACAGAAGGCTAGTTGGGTTGGAGGAGTGCATCCACACAATGTTCTGGCAGCTGATGGGGCAGTTTAATTGATGTCTGTGGAGTGAAGGTTTTATTATCAATGCTTTATTTTAGATGGATCGAGTTTTCATAACAGTAGTGATTTCAGCGTTTTGGACAAATTGAGTTTTACTTTCTGATGTTGGTATTTTTTTGGAAATTTGAAATTTATTATTTGATGGATGTAGAGTGATGCATTGGTCTGATTTGTTTATAAAGCGATTTCAGTAGAGCAAACAGGTTCTCTTCTTAGATGGGGTCGTATAGGTATAGTTAAGAGTATTCGGAATGTCGCTCTGTTTCTATCGGTAGGTGATGCCTATCGGCAGGTATTGAGTTGTGGTTTGGTGTCTATCGGAAGATGAAAGTCTATCGGTAGATGCGGTGTGTAAGTCTATCGGAAGATGAAAGTCTGTCGGTAGATGCGGTGTGTAAGTCTATCGGAAGATGAAAGTCTACCGGTAGATGTCTTATGGAGTCACGCGTGAAGCACGTGTCGGCAGATGTAGTCTAATTGATCGGAAGATGTAGTGTGTATTTTAATTCTATCGGAAAGAGTTGTATTGGCATTATCGGCGGAGGGTGTTGCGTTGTTTGTACACGTCATCGGTAGATGAAGTCTACCGAGTGATGTCTTTTGTTTTCCTTCCTTCCGGCTGACGTCATCGGCAGGAGTCTTCGGTTTTCTATTCCTGCTTCTTCCGTTGACTTAGTCGTCGGCAGATGCGTTGTCTTCTGAAACCGAAAGAGTATTTCGTGCCTTAAACCCTCATTCCTTTCGGCTGAATATTTCTTAACATTCCCAATGACTATTTTAATAATGTTTTTCACAGTTTTGTTTAACTTCATTGTTGTTCAAAAAGAATTTCCGCTGCAAGTTTTAAATATTTTGAGAAGTCTAATCTTGACTGTCGAGTGAAGCTTTGAATTTATTATCAAAATTTCTTAGTCATGATAATGTTATGGGTAGCGAACCGGGTTCAGATAACTCGGGGCGTTACAGATTAGTTCCCTTAATAGCTGATCTGATCCATTCTTCGATGGAAAGTGGATCAATTTTTCCAAAGTCTACATCCTCTACTCGATTAAGGGGTGGATTAGTTCCCTTAATAGTTTGTCTGTTACAACCTGTTCATCCCTTACCATGCTCATTTAATAAAACATGATGTATGACATACTGAAAACATTCAAGCATGCATAAACCTACTGTTTTGTGATGTAGGCCCGAAGGCACACACATACTCCACTTACCTGGCCTCCTGAAAAAATGTTTGGTTGTAAGTTATTTCGGGAGTTTGCTCAAACCTAAAACCGTAGACAGAGTATTAGTTAGATCTTTGCTAAACTTCATTCTAAACTATCCAGAAACTTAAGGAAACTAGTTGGAAGCTCTGTTCCTCGAGCATTCCCGATTCATCACAAAACCCGAACTCAGCTCTCACCCACAGCATTCCTAAAACACTCATTCTACCGTAAGCAAATCATCAAATGTATATCCTATATTCATCCTAAATCATCAGCAAGAAGAACTCAAAGAAGAACTCACCTAAGTTGAAGAAGAATCAGGCAGGAAAATCGCCGAGAGGAGGTCTGTTGAGCAAGCTGAATGCCAAATGAGAAAAATGAAACAGTAGCGGCTAAAACCCTTAGCTAACCTCTTTTATACACTAATCTTTGCAAATTACACATTTTCCCTTGACTAACCAACTTTAATCTATTTGAGCAACCAATCAAATCCACTTAGTTCCATAAAATAAAGGTCATAAAAATGTAGCTATTAAGAATATCAAGTTTGACAAATTACCGGTTACTACAGAAAGTGGTCTAACTTGATAAATAGAATGTCAATTTTGATAATTAATAAAATTTATCGCATATTGCATAGTTTGGAAGCATCGATATGTACAATGCTTAATTGTAGTTTAAAATTGGAGTAAAGTGTCTATCTAGAAGACTAATAATGTGATTGTAATCTTTGATTGAGTTTTAGTGAATTGTGGTACGAAATTGGTGGAAATTATGTAAAGGAATATTTGGAGCATGTTTAGTGGATGTCTAAACAAAACCAAAAAAAAAACGAGGACATCATTCATGCGTAAGTCATGCATCATATTTCTTGTCATTTAATAAAAAATTTCATGCTCATACTTCATGCATTATTAGTATGTATTATGCATTCAATGTATGCATAGTGAAGATGTTTAAATCATGCATCATGAAACTATTTATATATATATGAATGATATTTACAGAATGTATGATTGGTCACATTCAAACCTCGCCAACTATGTATTATGTGACGTATGTAAAGTCAAAAAATAGAAGGGGAGTGAATGTGAGTCCCCCTTGGATTGCAAATCTCTAGCCCTTTTGAGGTATAGTGTGACGTGTAGGCACTACTGTGAAATAGTCAATAGAATGTACGTATGTGTGCGGCTTTACATATTGAGATTATGGATCATGCACATCAGCATTCACATCACATGTTGATATGGTTTATGCATATTGATATTCACATAACATGTTAATATGATACTTGATAAGTATGAGATCAATTAAATAATATGATGCACACACTTGCATTGATTCACTTATCATGACACAAGTGGTGCGTGAGAGTTGCATTTCATACTAATTGTATATAGTTGAATACAAAAATGAGATATGCGAAAATCATGACATTTAGACAATAATTTCATTGTTATGTGCCTAGGCATATTCATATATATATATAATTCATATACAGAAGAATATGATAAATATAAATTGAATTGGACATTAATAGTAAATGTTTAGTGAGTCATGTAAAAACATGAGTTAAACATTCATCATAGATGTACAGTTGTGGAAAAAGTATAAGATATACATTAAATCGATATGTCTAGAGAGTTTGTGAGAATTATAGAATTAAAGATACATCATAAATGTTTAGTAGTTTTGTGAAAGATGTGAGATAAACATTAAATAAATGTCTAGATAAATATAGTAAAATATAGACCATAAGATGAGTGTGTGAAACGTAATTAGACATGATGTGAACCGAGAAGCGATAAATCTCATTGTCAAGGACCATGATCTATTAGAAGATAAAGGAGGTCCAACGAACAAAGCGTCACATGGTTTAGTTGTGGAAACCCGAGGAAAAGAGCGATCACAACAAAAGCAGGAGACTATAAAAATAAAGAGCTTTGTAGCATGGAAGTGGGCCCCACAAACTTGGCAAAATAAGACCCACAAAGTACGGAATTGGGCTCAACAAATTACAATGGATTGGAGAGAGAAGGGTAGAGATCCACACAAAGTACAAAGAGATAAAGATTCACGTGGGTTGAAAAGAGATAGAGATCCACATGACTTGGTTTATGATGTGATCCAAGTTGAGACCAAGTCAAAGCCCAAGAATAAGGATCCAATTGAAGATACGGTGGACCCAATGACAAGAGCAAGAAGCTCAAGATTATTGGAAGATCTTTTGAAGAAAGGGTGCGACGCACATGCACATGTAAGAATTAAAACACAGGTGCCATGCACATGCACATGTAGGAATTAAAGAGGACATGCGCCAAGCACATTCATATACGAGGAATTAAAAGGTCATATGCAAAGCACTTGCAAATCATACAAATCTCGTGGGAAAAGATCTTATCCGACAGAATCTACTCAAATCAATTCAAATCATATTCAAACGTGAGATGATATCTGATTATGCCAAGGATCATTATCTCACGATTTTATTAGTTATTTTATTTTCATTTTTATTTTTTATTATTATTTAATTTAATTTTAATGTGTAGCCTATTTAATGGCAAACTATTTGATTTAATAAAGAACAAGTTTGAATTAAAAATGTGTGTTTTTTTTAGAGAGGATTTCTCTTTAGTTCTTTGCGAAGAACAACGATCTTCTTCAAGTCACGCTTGAAGAATCTCGCTTGATAGCTTTGGTTCTTACCAACGAGTTTGGTCTAGGTCAAGCTCCTGTTTTGATAGCTTTGGTTCAGCCAACAGGTGTGGCTCGGGTCAAGCTTCTGTTTTGATAACTAGGGTTCCATCGAATTCTTCGATTGGGGTCTTAGTTCCTTACTTTATTCTTGAATCAAAAAGGCGTTCCTAGAATTATTCCGCGTTGTTGTCGGGTCCCGGGTCCTTTCGATCCGAGGTTCGCATCAGTTGGTATCAGAGCTTCGGCTCCTTGATTCAAGAAGCTATCTTTAATTTTTGTTATCAATATTTTCTTCATCTTATTCTATTCGTCCTAGTACTCAAAAAAAGCACAAAAAAAAAAAAAAAAAAATTCCATCCTTATTATCAAGTCTCGATTTTTATCATCAATTTTTTCTTCTTGTGAATTTCTCCTCTTGAAATTCAAAGAGTACGAAAAAAAAATTGTCAAAAGTCAAAAAAAAAAAAGAGTTGTGAGAAGTCAAAAAAAAAAAATCGAAATTTTGTTCTAGAGATTTTGAAATTTCTAGCCTTTTAAATTCAAAAATTCGTAGATAATTGTTCTTTGAAAATTCAAATTATTGAATCTTCATTCAAAATATTGTCTTTATCCAAATTTATTCCTTGAAGGTTCAAATTGTTGAATCTTCATTTGAAAGATTGTCATCATCCAAAGTTTTGTCTTATTTCAATCATACCCTTGATTTAGCCATCTTTACAAATTTGAACTTTTAAGCTTTAAAGTTTGATTTTTTATAGTTTGGCTTGTTGAATATTTATCATCGATCAAGTTCTTACGTAAAGAACTAAAAGGGAGATCTAGAGGTAAAAGGCAAGATGGTGAGATTATTATAGAAAAAGCCTTAATTTTTTAGGGAAACGCCAGTGGAGTGACATCCATTGAGAGCAAACACGTGAGGGAGAGGTAAGGTCCATTACTTGATTATTTTTCTTTTACTTCTAACTATTTTCTTTTATTTTCTTATTGTGGTCGGAAAAGAAAATCATGAGTGGAGAACAAAACGAGGTGGACTTAAAGTTGTTCATGAAAGCCATGCAAGAAAATTTCAAGGCTTTAAATACGAGGATGGACCGATTGGAATCTCCATCCCCTAGTCATATGCGGCGAAGGAAGGATTTTGATGTAGAATTCGAAGAGTATAATGGATATTATCAAAGGGAAAGAAATGATAGGTCGTACCGAGGAGATGGTGATTTAAGTAACATTAAGGTAAATATCTCTTCTTTCCAAGGAAAAAGTGATCCCGAGGTGTATTTGGAATGGGAAAGAAAGGTGGACATATTGTTTGAATACCAAAACTACACGGAGGAGAAAAAACTTAAATTGGTGACAATGAAGTTCACGGACTATGCTAAAAATTGGTGGGATGAACTAGTAAAGTACCGAAGAAGGTATGGTGAGTCACAAGTTCAGACATGGAAGGACATGAAGGCACTCATGCGAAAAAGATTTGTTCCATCACAGTATTATAGAGATTTGTGTCGAAAACTCCAAAATTTGACTCAAGGTTATAAAAGCGTGGAAGATATTATAAAGATATGAAAATAGCAATGAAAAGGGCTAATGTGGAGGAAGACGATGAAGAAACAATTACTCGATTTGTTAGAGGCCTAAATAAAGAGATTGCGGTTGTCATAGATCTACAACATTATGTAAACTTAGAAGAATTGCTTCACAAATCAATCAAGATCGAACGACAACTAAGATCAAAAAGGAATTCTAAGATGAGATCAACTTTGAATTCATCATGGAAATCAAATTTGGAGGATGAAAAGTCGAAACCGAGACAGGAACCTAAGAGCAAAATCGCTGCTACCCATGTATTTTCACAAAAATTCAAGACCGATGGATCAACGAATGAGTATGCATTGGTTAACAATGGAAGACCTGTGATCCTTACACCATTAAAGCCATGGGATGCAATTGTAGACCAAGAGAGGATTGCAAAGGAATTCCAAAAGATTAGGGTTGAAAAAGAAAAAGAAAGTGTTGAAAAGAAATTAGTTGAAAAAGAGGCCAAAATAGAAAAAGAAAGTGGAGAAAGAAAAATAGTTGAAAAGAGTACAAAGAGGGATGAAAAACCGAGGGAGGAAGAGAGAAAAATCGAGGGAAAAGAGATAAAAACCGAGGGAGAGAGTGAACAAAAGTCAAGTGAGAAACAAATCGTGTTGATGAACAAAAGTGAGGATAAGCGTGAGATGATTTTGCTTTTATATAAAGATGTTTATTTATCATCTAACGACTTACCAAGTTTTCTTCCAAGTGTTGTTTCTTTTCTTTTGCAGAAAAATAAATATGAAATTCCCGAGGAGTTTCGAAGAGAAATTTCTCCTTTGAGAGAGATTGAAAAGCATAAAAACCTCGTACCGAGTACGCTAGTTACAAGTCGACCGGAAACATCAAATAGGTTTGAGTGGTTGGTAAGACCATATGATTTTTATATTGCATCTATTATATGTTTAAAGTTAATAGATAATATGCAAAATTATTTTATTGAAAAATTTGTCATTGATTACTTTGCATACAACTTGATTTATGACAAAATTGTAGATACATATTTTGCGAGTTTCAAATCTGATTTTTATGTTTTAAAAGATTTTAATTCTATTAGGTATTATTCATTGTTTGATATTGTTGATAATTTTAATCCATTAAATCCGTTAAATTTATTAATTTTGTTTACTAATAAGTTTGTTCTTGTGCATGAGAGTAAAAAAGACGAATTTGTTAAGAAATTTCATGCAATGGTAAGATTTATTTTTGAACCTGGAGATTTGGTTTGGCTACATCTACAAAAAGAAAGCTTTCCGAACACACTGAATAACAAGCTACAACCTCGAGGAGATGAACCTTTCCAAGTCCTAGAGCGCATCAACGACATCGCTTACAAGATCGACCTACTGAGTGAATACGGTAATGTAAGCACATATTTTAATTTTACTAACTTATTTTTATATGATGCAGGAGATTCGAGGACGAATCTTTTCGAAGGGGGAGGGAATGATGTGAACCGAGAAGCGATAAATCTCATTGTCAAGGACCATGATCTATTAGAAGATAAAGGAGGTCCAACGAACAAAGCTTCACATGGTTTAGTTGTGGAAACCCGAGGAAAAGAGCGATCACAACAAAAGCAGGAGACTATAAAAATAAAGAGCTTTGTAGCATGGAAGTGGGCCCCACAAACTTGGCAAAATAAGACCCACAAGGTACGGAATTGGGCTCAACAAATTCCAATGGATTGGAGAGAGAAGGTAGAGATCCACACAAAGTACAAAGAGATAAAGATTCACGTGGGTTGGAAAGAGATAGAGATCCACATGACTTGGTTTATGATGTGATCCAAGTTGAGACCAAGTCAAAGCCCAAGAATAAGGATCCAATTGAAGATACGGTGGGCCCAATAACAAGAGCAAGAAGCCGAAGATTATTGGAAGATCTTTTGAAGAAAGGGTGCGACGCACATGCACATGTAAGAATTAAAACACATGTGCCATGCACATGCACATGTAGGAATTAAAGAGGACATGCGCCAAGCACATGCATATACGAGGAATTAAAAGGTCATATGCAAAGCACTTGCAAATCATACAAATCTCGTGGGAAAAGATCTTATCCGACAGAATCTACTCAAATCAATTCAAATCATATTCAAACGTGAGATGATATCTGATTATGCCAAGGATCATTATCTCACGATTTTATTAGTTATTTTATTTTAATTTTCATTGTTTATTATTATTTAATTTAATTTTAATGTGTAGCCTATTTAATGGCAAACTATTTGATTTAATAAAGAACAAGTTTGAATTAAAAAGGTGTGTTTTTTTAGAGAGGATTTCTTTTTAGTTCTTTGCGAAGAACAACGATCTTTTTCAAGTCACGCTTGAAAAATCTCGCTTGATAGCTTTGGTTCTTACCAACGAGTTTGGTCTAGGTCAAGCTCCTGTTTTGATAGCTTTGGTTCAGCCAACAGGTGTGGCTCAGGTCAAGCTCCTGTTTTGATAACTAGGGTTCCATCGAATTCTTCGATTGGGGTCTTAGTTCCTTACTTTATTCTTGAATCAAAAAGGCGTTCCTAGAATTATTCCGCGTTGTTGTCGGGTCCCGGGTCCTTTCGATCCGAGGTTCGCATCAAGACATTAAATAGTAATGTCTAGATAGTCTTGATTAAATATAAATCATGAAATAAAAAGGATAAATTGTTAATGATAATCAAGTTGCTTATAAAAACTAGTGGTAAAAATATAGTGAATTAAGAAGAGTGGCACAAGAGTATGAGAGAAGAATTAAGTTATGCTATGATTATCTAAATCATATGCCTAAACATTCACATAAATGTACAATACACTTCTTATACAAAGAGATGTGACAAATAGTTGAACATTAATAAGAATTGTTTAGAGCTTTAAATATAAAACATAAAGTACGAGATGTGTGATCACGAGAGTTTATCAAAGTTGTAAATAGAAGCGATGATTGTGAGAACTAATCACGTAAAGAAATTAATAAATGATTATATGTTATTTCAATTTAGTTTTGTGAATATTTATATTAGAATTCTTACTGAACTTTATAGTGTACACCCTGCTTAACTCCAATAGAGTCTTGGGTTTTATTTTATATTTTCTTGTATTTTATTTTAGTTGACCTGTATAAATAAATGAGTAAATATAAATTTGTCCTCTAAAGTACGGGGGTGTTTGTAAGATGATATCTCGAACTTTAAATTTCGTCAATTGTCACCTTATATTTTGGCTCGCTATCAACCGACACCTTCCTGTTACTACCTCTCGTAAAAATAGTCAGTTGCACCTCACATGGCAAGGAGGTGATTCCTAGCAATGATTTGCTTTAGCCAATAAGCTGCTGCTCGTTGTAGCAAGATCTCTGCCCTCCTAAATGCACAATTTATTTTCAGAATTGAACTAGAGAGAGAGAGAGAGAGGTTCTTCCCTCTTCTAAATCCTTATTTTCAGAATCCCCTTGATTGGCCTCAACCCATTGTAATGATGAACGTTGTTTGGTTGATAAGCGATGCTAGGTTGGTCGCCTGCTCCAGATTCGAAGTTCCTTCCGAGAGAAAGCTCAGTATGAGCCCGAGGATCAATTATTCGAGAGTGTTTGCTTGAATTTGATGAGTTTCTTTGAATATTGAGAAGATCGAAGGCGTTATCTGGTTGGGAGTTGAAAATTGACTAAGAGGAGGTGTTAGGAGGACTGATGTAAAGAGAAAAATCAGGAACTGTGGCTGAAGATGGTTCAATGAAAATCCCTTCGAAGGACCAAGGGCATCTTTCTCTCTCTAAAACTCCAGCTTGATTATGAAGAAACTCGAGAGAGAGAGAGAGAGTAAAAAGAGTGGAACAGTTTCCCAGTGGGTATCTAAATGTGCATTTCTTGTTCCAGATACCAGCAAATTTGCTTTTTTTCTTTTTCTTGTTGCTTTTTTCTTCTGAGAATATGCAAAAGTTGCAGGGGGAGGGGGGAAGTTTTGGTTAGGGGTTTGAAGACACTAAAGTGGGGAGATTGAAAGAAAATGTAGATAGGAAGACTCACTTGTGTAATTGTGTTATCAAATTAAAGGATCTAGAGAGAGAGAGAGAGAGAGGACAAGGGAGAAAGTAACGTGTGGGTTTATATACGAGGAAGAAGAAGCCTAACATCACCACCTTCGTGCCATGTGAGGTGCACATAACCATTTTTAACGGAAGTAGAAACGAGAGGGTATAGGTTGATAACGAGTCAAAATACAAGGTGTCAATTGACAAAATTTAAAGTTCTAGGTATCAGCTGCAAACACATTCATACTTTGGGGGGTAAATTGATATTTATCCTAAATAAATTTAAATAAAGTCTTGTATATAATAAGATTTGTATATAAATTGTGGGTTGGTTTTACTATTTATTGCGGTCCAGTTGCATATAATTTATTATTTCTGCTGTGTCGATGGTTTATTTAACATTCACCTGATGGAGAATCCACTTCGTTACCTCGGTCTTTGAGGGCGTCGGGATCGGAGTCGTGACAATTATCTCTGTAAATTTTCTAGATTTAGATCTCCCAGTAAAATTTTTCAATATTTATTTTTATTGATTATTTTTGTCTGGTATATTTTAACTATAAGAGAAATTATTCCTCATATAGTAGTTATTTTATTTTCGAAAACACTTTAGTCATAGTCATCATTGTGAAATTTCCATTTTCACGCGACTAACATAGGACATGTTATCTCAATATCGTCACATGATAAAAAAATAATTACGCGTCACATCATCAAGACAAGATTGTAACACGTTCCACATTTAATTGAATATCGAATGACAATTAGATACACCTTGATAATTTGTTAATATGGCCCAAAACTAAAAATCATAGCTTTACTTCCCTCGATAGTAACACGTGCAAAGTGACTCATTTCTTTTGCTTTGAATTTCTTAATCACGTTCTCAAATTAAGAAATGACAAATCAAGTTATCGCAAAACTTTAAATTTGAATCTCGAAAATCCGAAAAATAACTTCTTATGCAGTAAAACACAACTCCATTCTCAACGAGTAGACTTTCTATGGTATCTAAATCAAAGGCCGACAAAATTGGATTCAATTCTCACATATAACAATACAATGACAAAATAATATTAGAAAAAAGGCAACCTGACCACTTTTTTAGCGTAACTATCAATCTCAGTCATGCATGGTCATCGTCTGTCTTTTTTTTCCTTTCTTTGCCGAAGCCTTGTCGGACCCTTTGCCTCTCGGAGGCTTGAAGTTTTTCCCTTTCTTCGAACCTTTGCCAGACGTACTCACCCGTTGAGCCCTCATGTCTTTCTTCATTCGTCTATCAACAAGGACTTTTCCCTTTCCAGTCTTCACCTGTACTCCTTTCTTTGCTACCACATACTCCTTTTTAGGTCTCTTCGGTGTGGCCTTCTTGTAGAGTTGTTCAATCATCTTGCTTTTTGAGCGATCAGATATGTCTGGTTGGTCAGAAATGGCATTTGCCTTCTTCCGAACCTTCTCCAGTTTCCTCATCGCCACCCGCTTCTTCCTTGCTTTGGCCTGTGCAACCTTTTTAGCAGGACGGGCATCGATTTCTTTGAACTGTGCTCTCATTGCAGCCATCTCCTCCTTTGTCACGGGCTTAATAGGCTGCCTATGCTTTTGTTCTTCATCAAGGAACCACTTGGGTAAACCATCATCGTGAAACATATATTTGTTGTATGAATCGTCGAGAATCTGATTCCTTTGCTTTTTCCTCAGCATCTTCTTTGCACAAGCCAATATTTCAGCTTTTGTGTTGGGGTCATCATCCTCTGAATCATCCGACGACGAAGAGTCATCGCTTGAATCAGTAGCAGGGGCGGGGACTATCTCAAAATCATTTTCTGACTTCGAAGCTTCAGTTTGAGATCCATTACCCACATCTTTATTCCCTTGTTTTTGCTTGGCCTTAACCTCAGCCTTCTTGGAAATGGTGAGTTTTCTTGATGCTGCATCGATCTGCATGTCATCCTCGCTATCAGATTTCCCCAAGTCTCCCTCTTTCACAGCCTCGGCAAAAATATCCTGACTAAACCACTTGTTGGTAATCTCATCTGGTGTTGGCTCTTGTCCCTCATTGAGTGGTACCACCAGAGGATTTTCATCCTTATCAGCTTGGTCTCCGTCCGAATCTTCGTAAGAATGAATTATATCATCACCATCACCATCCTATGCAATTAAACAACAGCCACAAGCCAAAGGTATCAATAATGTGAAGATGATGTTCAAATCATGTGATGTGTATGCAGGCAGCTGCTTCTATAACAGAATTCAGAATCCTTTAATAAAATCAAATCTTATGCCTAAAACATGTATTATAAGAGATTAGTACCTCAAGCAGTTGGGCATCTTCTGAGTGGGCTTGTTTTGCACGTTTCCTGTGCTTCGTACTTCCCTCTTTTATGGCCACATAGCGTTCATATGCCTTGTCTAAAAGTTCTTCCACTTCTTCATCGTATCTAATAGAAGAAAACTCCATCCATAAATATGTTCCAGACTGTATCTTAAAATCGTAACTTTTATTGAGCAATTTTTTTTTATAAGAAACTTTTATTGAGCATTATCATGAAGAAAACACAGGTTTAAGGGAAAGGATGACAAAAAATAACCTTTGACGTTCTTCGTCAGAATCCACATCACTAGATGAAGGTTCTTCAGCCTCCTTGTCTTCATCGTGTTCTCCCACATCGGCATTCTCATGTTCATATTCAACTGAATCAACAACAGCAAGATCTTTCTTTCCCTGGAGGAAGTTGTGCGCCGAATGAAAAAAATTACTAAGGGCAAGGCAAAATGATTCTCGGAAAAAAAACCTAGAAAGTGAATGAAATAATTTGGAGGTATCAAAGTTTCCAGTTTCACCTTTGTCTAACTTCCAAAAGTTGATAATTACATGAGGTATTGACAAAAACTACAGTTGATTATAAAATAAAAATAAAAATAAATAAACACAAAAAATACGGTATCAACATCTGCAAGGCCTTTCTGTTAAACAATGACAAGTAAAACAGACATAAAAAACAGGGTAATCAAGGAATCAATCACACTATAGTGCAAGTGACAGAGAAAAAAGAGAGAATGATAAAGCAACAATTGACTTCCAGAGAAACTGACGTTCAATTCAAACTGATATGGAGAGCTCATACACATAAAGGTAAACTCTCTTTTTCCATCAAAAAACAAAGACAAGATATCAAGTAACATAAGAAAACATAGTGATTTCGTTATCGTTATAGCTCACGTTCTTATTTTTAAAATAATGCAAATCGATCGCATTCCGAATACTTTAACAAGAATTTTAGAACATCATGAATAATAGCATCCAAGGAATTCAATTACAACCGTAAATTCATGATAGTATACCTTGATGGTCGAAAGAGAGAACAATTCATGATCAGTATAACCGTCTTCCACAACATCTAGTTGCATCCCCGTCGCTTTCCGTGCCTTTTCCTATAAGATCAAAGCACATAAAATCATCAGGTAATATTAACAAATATTTTTACTTCTTCTTCTAACAGTTTTCTTCCCTGAAATACCATCTTATATAATCCAAGCTTTCTTCCAAATTTCTTGAAAATTATTCAATTGTATTTAACATTAACTACGACTAACCACATTGAATATAAATAGCTTTTCAATCACAAACCTTGGCTCGCCTTTTTGCAAGAATCTTCTTTTCTCGTTTCTTCTTACGCTCTGTAGCATGGGTCAGCTCCTCCATTTCATTGAGTATCTTATCATCCTCATCCTCCTCATTTTCAACATCTAATGCAGGAGTAGAGACATTTTTTTCTTTAGATGACAAGGCTTTTCTTACGTTGATCCGCCACCTAAAAATCATATATTAAACTGTCAGGTAATAGCAAACAGTTGTCTAATTTAGAAGCAAAAGAAAAATAAGAAAATAAAGAAATAGTGTCAAAGATAAATTTTCAAGTTCCTACCTGCCTCACAACATTTTAATTATAATATAAGTCAATAGCCATAGATGCAGAATCAGCATGGGACGAAATTTTACAAATTAGTCTAGATTCTTCCTATTAATCTTTCATACAAATTATTTCTATCCACGTATGAAAGCAGGTGCCAGGACCACAGACAACACAAACAAGAAAGTTTATCTCATCTCATTAAAGGCCTTTCGAGATTCATACAGACCATCTATTAAAAATGCAGATTCGTATTTTCTTAAATCTCAATGCATACAACAATATTTGAGATAACTTAGTCAGAGAATAAGGAAACATTATTAGAATTATTGAGAATATATGGTATAAGCATAATAGTTAACGAATTGAAAATATTATAGAATATATTTGGGTTCTTATTTATGAGTATGTGGTCAATTAAATATTTAGTAGCTTTATTACAATGTGCCATATATATCTTTGGTGTTTAGGAACTTAATCATTATTTTTTATTCGGCCCCTATAAAGAAGTTATTTATATTATTAGAAACTGTTGTTTTCAATTGAATTCGTATTGCTTCCTCTTGATGATTGACTTAACCAACAAAAGCCAATGTCGAGAAACTTGTTGAATAATTGACCACCTTTGAAAAGATTTTTTTGCATCTTGTAGAACTCCTGAAATGCATCAAGAAAAGGAAAACCAAAGTTCACCAAGAACTGTTTAAGATTCTACCTTAATTTCTGATCATAACAACTAAAGAACTAGCTCAAAAGATTATTTGATTACATCATCATTCAGACCATATTTTAATGTCCACCACCCACCTATCTACTGATATTCTTTCCTAATACATGCTAGGAAGGAAATGATGTACGAGTTAACATGTAGGGGAGGAGCTTGAGATTATTGAAGAATTATAATTGAAGAAATTCAAAGAGAGAAAGTTTTGTTTGACGCTGAGAAACTAGATAATATACTAGAATCATAAGAGAAATTATTGCCTTTAAGCAAGTTGATTCAGAAAGTCTCAACTGAGCAAGCTCCTAGCGAAGATCATAAAAGCTGATATTTACGTAGCTATGCAGCCAGAATTATCCAAAACAAAAGATGTAAATTTAGTTGGGTTCAACATTTCGGTGTGGTTTGTGTAAATTGTCTAGTGAAGACTTTTTGATCACTAGATTCATCTTCAATAACGTTTTAAAAGTAGGTTTTTGGATGTCATATTCTCATTATCCCTTTGATCAGAGTCGTAGACATTAAATTTCTCTCAAACTTCAAGGCTGAAAGCATGGCAGAACAGCGGATAATAATGAAAGATTAATAGAATTATTAAGAATAGACAATATCCTGCAATTGTTGGATAGTTAGGGTACAATTCATCAATATATTATAAATTAGGTTTATAATATCTTTCTTATTTAGCGGAGACCTGATTATTGAATAGATATCTCTTCCTTTATATCTTCTCTTTTGAACTTGTTTCTCTCCTTTTATTCAGTCTAATTCTCCCTAAATTTATCTCTTCCTCTTTCTATGTCTAAATTCTATCAAGTATTCCTACTTTCTGACGAGTATTGCGTGACGCAGATGTCATACAACCAAACAAAAACAAGAAATCGCTAAAGGAAAAAATATGGCTTACTTCAGTAGATCCCTAAAGTCTCGCTCATTCAAAACGCGTAAATCATCACAAAGACATTTGACCTGCGAGATATTAGTGTTCTGATGAGATAAAACTTGTGAAACTACAGAATAATATGCTTATGAAATTCACGAGCAAACAAGAAGAAGAGATTTTACATTTATGGTAGTTAAAGCATGATCCTTTATGGCCAAACATGCTGGATCATCAAAAGTTAAGGAAGTGACTGAACCTAGGATCTCAAGAGGAGAATCAGACCAAATGAAATCAGCCACCAGAGACACTTTTCTCAAAGTCATGTCACCATCCTCATAACTGCAATCAAGACTTAAATAATTAATAATCACAAGTAAACATCTTTGAGAAATTTTTATATAATCTCAGCAGTTAAAATGACAGGAAGATATTTCCACTTTTCTTACCAGAAAGGAAATATGCATAATAGTGAGGTATTACGACTCCAAAATTAAACAGATCTGTTCTTATACCATAATGAACAAGGCAGGCTTCTGCCTTACCAGCAGATGCCAGACAATAACATTGCAAGATCGAGACATTAACTTAAGACGATCATTTTGTAGAAAGAAATTAGAAAGGTTGTTAATGAATTTGTTGCTCAAGATTGGTTGTTAATATGGTTATGCTACTCAGAGCAGAAGGTTTACCCGTCACGATGCCTTTTTTGCTTTGTTCCCCTGAGTACGTCGACAACCTATAACAAATATTTACAACCACAACAAAGAATGATCATAAAGACGAATCATGAATAAATTGGTGATACGCCAATTCGTGTTTAAAGATAAAAATACCATCCGTGGGGGTTCAATGGATCCCTGAAACAAATGTTTCACATCAAGAAGACGTGGGTCAATCTTTGCTGGTGCTTTGTACTTAAGACACAAGAGATATATTTCTGCAGATGCAGATCTACTAGCCGCTGGCTTTTCAACCTCAACCTTTTCAAACAACTGCAAAGTGAACAACCAAATGGATCAGATTCAGCAAAAGAGTGCACAAAATATCTGGATGTAGATGAAAAAACCTGCTTAAGGCAATAGCGCACAGAATTGTAGTCTTGTGACCTGAAGACCTGAAACAACATTAAAATAAACATGCATTAGCATAAAACCAAGGTATGGATTGTTACATCAGAACTCACGATAATGGACAACAAAAAGTATAAACATGTCACTAGATAATAGCACTTGTCAACAAAATGACCTCATATCCAGATCTGGCGGCAGAAGCACAATTAAAGAAAACATAATTTTTGAAGTAAAAAGGAAAGAAAAACAACAAAGACGTAATTTATAGTTTAACATAACCAGATAGGAGCATCGTCTCAGACAACACCATTGTAACTCAACTTCGAAGAAACAAAAAGAAAGAAAGAAAAACCACATTTTTAAAACCATCATCGACAATACATAATAAAAAGGTTGAAACACTCAATAGATTTCTACATCTCAGAGACACTAAACGAATAGAATCTGAGTTTCTAATAATCAGTCAACCAGCATCAGTAAGAACAAATTGCATACCATCACATTATGTAAGGACATTTACAGGAGTGCCTAAAATAGATTGCCTATTTCGCAAGGGAGACAAAACAAAAATCAAAACAACAATTAAAAATAAAAAATAAACACGAGAGGCAAACAAAAACCATACTTTCGTCACAAATGCGCCATTTGGAGCCAAAAATTGCGTTGCCAACTTCACTGCATCAACAACTAAAGCATTTTGAGTCATGGCCTCCTGCGACCACGCACCACCAACATTAGGTGACCCATCGTGCAGCACCAAATCAAAAGCTACACATCCTTTCTCGCTCATAATCTTCTTGATCCTGGCCTTGCATTCAGGCTTCGTGATATCCTGCTGAATAGCGATTGCCCCACGAATAGGAGCTATGGGAACCAAATCGACTCCAAGAACGAGACCGCCCACTGGAACACGCTCGATAGCGACCTGCATCCAGCCACCAGGGGCAGCGCAGAGGTCGAGAACAGAGCGAGAGGAACGGAGAAATGTGTATTTAGAATCAAGCTGTGCGAGCTTCCAGGAGGCACGAGAACGATAGCCATGCTCCTTGGCTAGGTGATAGTACTTGTCCAAACGATGCTTCCCCTTTACTTTCCCCATGGCACTGACTATGGGTTTAAGGAGACGCTAACTCTGAGCACCTGAAGAAAAGTGAAGGGTTGAAAGTTTTTACTTTTTACAAGTATACACATGGTCTTGTTCAGTCCGGTTTTAAGAGAGAGTAGGACCGGACCAATATATTTCGGTTTTCAATTTTTAGAACCACCTATAAAATATCAATGTGCTAATACAAGAACACCATATTTCTGATGGGGTTGCTGTTTAATAGAAGCATTATTATGTAAGAATTACAAAACTATCAATGTGCTAATACCATATTTGGAGGAAGGATTTTTGGTTGGCTGAGTTCAAAGAAAGGTATTTATTAAGAGGAATTCCTAACTGTTCAGAAGTTAATCGAATCGTACTTTTGGGTCTTGTAATATCATATATTCATCAAATTTCCGAGCGAATTCTGATTAATTGGCAAAGAACCGCAGAATTGATACATAGGTCTCAAAATGTCGTTTCTTTATTCCAAAATTTTCAAAAATAGATGCAAAAATCGATAACGTTATCGATTAGCGGATTAAAAAGGAAATAAAATACAGAATCTGAAAGAGCAGAGACTAGAAAGCTTACCTTCGGGCTTCGTCCTTCACAGGCTGACAGAGGAAAAGCCGAAAAGGCGGGTCGAAGAGAGAGTGCAACGGTAGTGTCTAGAATAATCGAGAGGCGTCGGTCGAAGTGTAGGACTCAGCGGCGACGGCGAGAGTGAAGAGAAAGAGAAGCGACAGACGAGGACGAAGAGAAGAGAACAGAACAGATGATGCGTCTCACGTCTGTCGAAGTCGAAGTCGAAGTCGAAGTCGAAGTCGAGGACTCAGCGGCCTCTGTCGAAGTAAATTAGGGTTTAAATGGTCGATTCGGTTTGCGTAGTTTTATGTCATCAAACCCAAAACTTGAACCCGAAACTTCGGTTCTGATAAAGAAAAATCGAAATTCATGTCTTGTGCAAAACCGACTAGAATTGGACCAAATATGTCAATTCTGGTCTAGTTCTTCGGTCTAGGTCAGTTTTACTCAACCCCGGAGCCGAGCCAACAGATGGTGAAGAAACAACAAAATTGACCAGATTGAGGAACCTTGCATAGATCTGGTTTGGTCCGGATTTTGGCATATTCAGTCCCCTACTAAATTAGGATTTTCAATCTCGGATGAGGAGACCAACACACATGTTACGCTATTACGATGATATTGGAGGAAGATTTTACTCTTCTACTTCTTTATTCTCTTTAATTTCATCATGTTCAATATTATTTCTACTATTTTTCATTCCATTTTGTTGAATTAACTATTTTCTTCTAAAGAAAATATGAATAGTTTATTTAAAATTATTTTGATGACTACTTATTTCGTTATTTGAATTTATTGTTTATTTGTGATATTATGTTCTTAATTCTTTCAATTTACTAACAATATATTGAATGATTATATATTTAGGGTTTGAAGAGAATATTAAGGGTTTTATAAAATCAAATAAAAAACCAATGCATGTTATTGAATAACTAAAAGAACGATTTTTATAGAGATATTGAAATTACGATTTTAGGAATTAATATTAACATAACACATGAGATAGTTAGTTTAACAAATTAAAATTTTCGGTTTATGAATAATTATTCAAATAAAGAATATTAGTCTAATAAATAATATGATAAATATTCGTGAAATCAATTCTCCGGATATTTTCTGAATTAAATATTTTTTTTTGTGATTTGATTTGATTTATTTTGTTTAGTTTTAGTTTTTAAAATCATACTTTGAATTGTCTAAATAAAATTATAATTGATTTAATCAGTACTCGGTGAAAATTCATAAATTACATATTCTCGGTGGATTCGACAACTCTATCTATCATTACACTATAAAACTTGATACACTGTACACTTGTAGTAATTTTATTACGATATAAAATTTTTGTACATCAACATATACATTTTTTTATTTAAAGAAATGTTAGGAGAAATTATTTTTATCCCCACTCTTAGAGAATGTTAGATATCTTGTTTGTTGTTTTATTATTATTTTATTGTCTCTAACGATTTTAGTTTTTCTATATCTATTTTTATATATGTATATCTATATTTCTATCTCTATTTAGAAACCAAAATCCCGAATGTTTTTTTTTTAAATTTCTGTTAACGTAATTTATTTTCTTTAGAAGACACAATTTACTATTAATAACCACTAACATTTGAGCACTTTATTTTTCGCAATATGCCACGCGTCATATATTTCATTTGTTCGTCATCTTCTTCAGTATACTGTAATGACAATTGTTTTTATGCTTAGGCATGCATTTTTTTCTCTGTTCCATTTAAAAAAATGGTCACGTAATTTTATCAACACGTAATACAACAGTCATATGCGTTCAAATTTTTTTTTCTTTTAATGTATTTCGTGTCATTATTAGTTTATTTGAAAGTATTCATAGCTTTAATAATGCATGTCATGACAGTTCATATTCTGGATCATGTTAAGCCTATTTTGCAACATGTTTGATCTAATAAACACTTTTCATATCCTTAGTAACACATGTCATATTCATCTCATACTAAATAATATGTGTTTCTTAACTTGTTTTTTCAATATTTTGGTCATTATTATTGAAATAACACATGTCATATGTTTAATTTTTTTTTTCATGACATTTTTTTGTTTTTTATTAAATATTATAATGAAACATCTACTTAGATTGTTTTTATCAATTTTTTTTTTATTTCATATTTATATAATAAGTAATTTATGGATGACTCTTAATAAAGGTATTCTAAATTCTAATGATACATGTCATTTTTTTCACATCTTCGTAACAACATTTTTGAAAAGTCGTGACTCTTTATTTTCTTTAGTATACTATAATGACACATTATATGTGTCATATACTTATTTTATACTTAGTTAAGTTTTTATAACATTTACCCAAGTGTCAAAATTCTTATTTTTTATAGTTTACTGTAGTGAAATGCGTAGATATCACTTTGGTGCACTAATAATATTAAAATGATGAAGGTAAGAGCTCCGGCTGCTTCGGCTTGAAGGAAAAGAGACCCCAGGTGGGCTCCAGTTTGGAACTAGACTTGACCGACCAACTTTGTCGACACGTGTGCAGTCATATACGATAATTGTCCCCCTGGAAAAAGTTCAGAGTGGGGCCCATCTCTGAAGAGGCGACGCCTTGAATGGAGAGCTCGCCTCGGCTGCTTTTCCAGAACTCTCTCTCTCTCTCTCTCCCCATTCTCGAATTCTTCTTTGCGTCTCTCTCTCCTCCTCCTCCTCTTCGCCGCATTCTTTACTTCTCTCTCTCTGTAGTTGTACTCTCGCTTCGAACTCTGCATCTGGATCTGTTGGTATTTTTTCGTTTCCGTCGTGAGAGTCTTGGACTCTCAGTCTCCTGCTGATGGTTTGACTATCTTCTCCTTCTTTTTCTTTCGTTTTTCTTTGTTTTCCCTCTATTATTTCTATGGAGCAGCTAAACGTGATTTGGATTGTTTATTGGTGTATTGTTCTTTCTTTTATCAAATATTTTGCGAGCTCCTAGATCTTCATATTTCGGCGTAGAAATTATTTTCAGCTATCATTATACTGAATAAGAACATTTCTGGTCTAGCCTTAAATTTATTAGTTACAAATTTCTGCTACTGTATATTACCGCGTTTTAGTGGCAGCTACATTTGAATAATTGCTAATTGAAGTTCAGTGAGAAGTGTTTTAAGTTTACTTGTTAGTGTTTGAAGAGTAGAGAGAGGGTTGAACGAGCTGCATCAATTGCTTGCTGGATTTTATTTTCCTTCTGTTTTGTTTTCCAATGGAATTATCCCTATCTTACTGAGATCGTCTTTAAGCTCTATCTGAAACTTTGTTTGAAGAAATAGATTGTTTCTACCATATGCATGTCTATCCTGTGCCTTCTTCTTTGAAATGTGAAATAGTTGTTTTGATCATTCTTGATTATTATGAACCTCAAATGCATTTTCTAGAAGATCAAGAAAATAAACTTGTCCTTTTCTTTTTACTTTTTGAAAAATAACTGCGTTGGGAATTAGAATTAGATGGTCAAGTATTCAGCTTTTTCTATGATCATCACGGCAATTGTATGATGCAAATTGGGAATTAGACTTTTCAGGATTTGGAAATGAACCGAAGAGCTCAATCTCATGATGCAACTTCTTCAACTGGGGAATTTGGAGATAAACACCTGAACCCAGAGCTACCTGATATGAACAAAGAGTTACTCGATTTTCCAGTTCAGGAAAGCTCCAAAAATATTGGGAAAATGAGCACATCCAGAACCCAGATTTTGGGTGTGGAAAGTCTACTTTCTCATGCTCAGCAGCTCAAAAATAAGTGCACCACACCACCTGATGGCTCTTTTCAACAAGACTTATGCAACAGATGGGTTAAACGTCTCAGGTGCAGTGCTTCAAATTTTGAGTATGGTAATAAAAATTCGCAGGAGGGAGGAGCAACTTCTGGGGAAAAAGTCAATCATTTCAATGAAACAATCAAATGCAGCAAATCTAGTTCCGAGCCCACAATGGGTGAGAGCTATGTGATAAAGGAAAACACATATGATGAGAGGAAGAATCAGGAAATGCTGTTTTTGCAGCCTTGGATCCAAAGGTGGTGTAGTAATCGAGTAGCTGTGCCTGAGAAGAAGCTAGAACCAGTGGTGGATTGTAAACCAGAATGCTCAAAGATGACATTAACCAAGTTTCAAAGGAAGCAGTTTCCTAGCATTGCTGCCATGGCACTGATGGGAAAGGCAATGAGTGGGTTTCGACCATTTGAGTTGACGAAAAAAGGGTCATACTTCGTCTGGAACACTGAAGGCTTTTGAGAGTATGGAACCCTTCGGAAAATACTGTTTTTGGAAGAGGTCAGCAATGGTCTCACCTTGTCAACTGGTCTGATATGGCCCTTCATAAATATTTGACAATTTCAAATTGCTTAGTATTTTGGCTAAGACCATTAATGTTGGGTGCATGGAGTTTAACGATAGATTTGGATTTGAAAAGTAATTGCAGCTTTTGATGCAGAGCAGAAGACCAATTGCCCGACTTTGATTACATTATATTGATTTATTATTATGGCGTTTAGGATTCAAGACAGCAGTGTATATTTTAAAAACTCAACTCATCTAAAATTTTTTTTCTGTGATTTCTTTGAAGCTTACAAGATATGTAGGCGCAATTCTCGTAATGAGGTTCAATTGTGTTTGATTTATGTGCTTTACTATTTATTTTTGCTATCATTATTCTTTTAGGTTCATCAAAAATAGGACTCGGTTACTATCAAGAGGGTTTATACTGTTCTTGCTGTGATTAGTAGTTAATTTTTATTGTTAATATCATTGTTATGTTGTCTTAGTATGATTGTTGTGGTGCAGGAATTTAACCATCTCATGGAAAGCCGAAGAAGATGGTGAACAGAGAGAGGTGAGAAGCTGTTGAAGCTTCTGGCCAGCCGGAGAACATCAAAGTTAAATCAACTCAAGAAAGGGAAGTGGCAATAGGAAAAGCGAGTCTATTTTTATTGCTAAGTAGCGTTTATTACAAGTACAGAATGACATATCATGTTTCCAACTAGCAAGATTTGAAGCACCAAATCAGTCGGCCTCTCTGATTTATTGAAGAATGCAGCTTTATTTTGATAAATACAATGCTGCAAATTCAATCTTATTCTCCCACTCTGCTCCTGCAAGGTTAAGTCTTCTGCTCCTCATGAAGAAAGGCCTAGGATTTGATATCTTTTTTTATATGACAGTTCCGTCTTCTATTGTCGCCTTTTCCAATATAACGGGGATTCTGGAACGAATGTAAAATCCGCCTTCCGGCCTGTCGGCTTCTTGAACGTTCTGCAAAGTCAGAAACTGTCAATCTCGAGTAATAAGGCGAATCGACTTATCAAGATGATAAGAGCACTTGGCTTACATCTGTGTTCATAATCACAACATCTTTCCCTATTTTTGCATTCTTGTCGATGATACAGTTGCTGTAAAAACAGGTCGTCAATGAAAAGGTAGATCTGGATCGCACTAAACGATGAGGATTAATTCTTATTATAAGTTGAGGAATAGGTACCTTATCTTTGTGTTTCTTCCTATCCCAATTGGAACCTTTCCTTCAGCCAGAAGGGCTGCAATTTCAGGTTCAGTTTGGTAGTAATCTGCCCCCATCATCACAGTATCCTGCCCAGAAAAAGTAAGACATAACCAATCATTCATTTTCGTGCCAAATTAAAAAAAAAAAAACATTTAGAGCTTACCTTAATGTCGACTCCACAGTCGAGGCGAGATCGTTCACCGATGATGGAATGAAGGACACTACATTCTCGCAAAAAGCATCCGTGCGAGATGATTGCATCGACAATCTAACAAAACACAACTACACTTGAGACGAGTTTGCAATCGCAAACAGACATGAAACAAGAGAAACATACATACCCTGCATTTATCAATCTTAGTTGGCGGTAAAAACCCGGGAGATGTATAAAATGGCGTCTTCGGATCGTAAAATTCAAATTTTGGAAACTGCAGAAAAAAACCATCATCGATTTTACCTTCATTCAACCATGATTTCATCAAAATCTCAACTGATTAAATCATTATTGACAAGTGAAGTGATATCATAGGCAAAAAAGAAATATACCTCTTCAGTAAGAGCAAGGTTTGCATCAAAGAAAGACTTAATTGTTCCAATATCCTCCCAGTAGTCTCTGAAGATATATGCCTATTCAGATAAGCAAGTCAAACCTGTTCTATCAATTATTCTTCCAAAAATGGAAAAAAAGAAAAGAAATATTTACCCGGACGTCGTATTCTTTCACAGCAGCAGGAATGATTTCGGATCCGAAGTCGTTAGACGTGGGGTATCTCCACTTGAGAAGCTTAAGCAGTATATCTGTTTTGAAAACATATACTCCCATTGATGCTATATATGGCGATTTCATGGAGTCTTGTTGAGATAAACCGAGCAGAGTCGTATCGACACGCTGCAGAAAATGAACCAATTTAAAATATAAGATTGTTTTGATGCTACAATTTGATGTATGGAGCACTCTCATGTATATTTTTTGTTGCTGTTTACCATTGATTTCAAATTAGCACCCTTCGGCTTTTCAGCGAAATGAACGATTCGACCTCTTCTGTCAATTTTCACCAAGCCATAGTCGGAGGCACGGCTGCAATCATACAATAAACTCAATTCATGCGACTTAAGATCAGACAGTGGCCGAAAAGAGAAGAGAATAAGACCTTTCGCCAACTGCTACACACGATATCGATATATCAGCATTCCTATCGACGTGGTTCTGTTAAATCATTGCATAGTGTGAGATTTATTGAGATATAACAGTAAAAAAGAAGTAACTAAATTTGAAGACTGTGATCTTCACCTGCACAAAGTCCATATAATCCATTCTATAAAGGTGATCCCCTGACAAGATTACTATATTCTCCACATCTCTGTTCTTTGCATCCTACAACAATCAATCCAACTTATTCCCATCAACAAAGGATGAAAATGTTCTTCGGCTACGTATATAAGTTGGAATCCGAAGAGGAAAAAAAGGGTTAAAATCTTCCCACACACCTCGAATACCCAAATAAATTTTCTCACGGCATCTGCTGTTCCTTGGAACCAATTCATTCCTGCTTCCCCAGGTGTTTGAGTGGCAGCTAATACCTGTTCCATCCACAAGTACGAAGTAGATTACTTCTCTAAATTAGTTTTATAACTCATTGTACAAGTTCTTTCCTTAAGAACCCTTTGACAGATTGAAATTTTGATATGCATATTAAAATTACAGCAGTAACTTTCGAAAAAAGTCCTAAAAGGGGGAGAGAGAAATAATCGGAGATTTAGAAACAATAACCATGTTTATAGATCTGAGCAAAGGGTTTCGTGTTCTTACCTCTACATATCCATCCCCAAAAGTAATACCATTTCCGAAGTAAGTGCGCGAAATATGGCGATTCAGATGTGCAGAGTTGAACTGAGTAAGCACAAAAACCTTGTTTATCCCACTGTTGATAGAGTTGCTCATTGGAATATCTATGAGCCTGTAGCAACCTCCAACTGGAACCTGCAGACAGGAAACCACTTATTTTCATCAAAAATCAAATGAAAAGATGACCAAAATACACGAGTGTATAAGTAGGATTGTGTGTTTGAAGGAGTCTGTTCTCTTACAGCAGGTGTAGCTGTTTTTCTGGTGAGTGGAAAAAGCTGAGCCCCTGCCCCTCCTCCCAATATTATGGAAGCAACATTTTTCGGATTTACTATCTGTCTCACTAAAGGTGGCGCTTTTATAGTCTGAAATGATATTTTACAGAAAATTATGAAATCCCAAAATCAAATCTAAATGGAAAAACAATGAAAATGGAATAAATTGTCTTACGACAGCCTCTTTGGTGTTGTTCGATGTGAGAATGGCGTAAGCAGCCTTCTTCTTCGATCTCAAACTTTCTGCTAACTGATTATTGTTTTTACTTTCTCTTACTCTCAGTCCCCAAAACCCATTACATGCTTCGCTCAGATCAGTCTTGCTTTTCTGAGGAAAACGGGTTTTGAGTTTGAAGGTCACACAGGAAGAATCCATCATGGTTGGCTCACTGCAAAACGCCATATCAAATTATTAATTAGCAGAGATGGTTGATGACTAAGAAATGGTAAACGAAGAGATGATCTAAATCTAATCGCCGATGAAGGAGTAGTATTAGTAGCCCCATTCGAATTTCAGATTTCATATATTATGAGTTTTCACTAATTATGAAGCAACATCCCATGAAAAACTTAGGAGGCTAAAATCATGGAGTTTCAAAGGACACCCAGATCTCTGAAGTTACTCGAGAAAGAAAAGCCACAAACTCCCATGAATTTCAACAAAAAAAAAATGAACGAATGCACAGAAAATCTGCACAGACCTATGGAGAAAAAACCCTTCACTCGAGAGGAGTTTGATAAGCTAGAAGAACTTCAAATGGTGGTAGACAATGGAGTTAAAGGTGGCAAAGAAAGGCGTGACTGATGTTGAGGGAGGAGGAGGTAGAGGTTATTGGCCTGTGATCCTTCACGAGAAAACCTGCAACATTTATAAATACAGAAAATGGTGGGAGGGAGACGGGGGAAGCCGCTGTCAGTGAAACACCTGTACGGCTGTACATTACAGATCAAAAATCATATATATTTTTGAAAATAACTACAAAAAGAAAAACAACGCAAAGTGTTGTTACTGTTTCTTGTCTGGACTTGCAGGAGAAGAAACTGGTAATGGGTAAACCATGTTGTAGCTGATTAATCAGTCTCCAACACCTGCATCACAATTCACACAGGCTGATGGTCATGGAATTGACAGAGACGAACAATGTTGGTTGAGATCTCATACCCGTCTGAGCTAATATTTTGGGCTAATCCATTGAAAAAACTCACTTTCCAGATTTAGTCACCCTTTATCAATAATAAACTCAATAATTTGTTCTTCACAATCAACATATATGAAAATTTTTCTTCTTCTTTTTTTTTTTTTAAATTTTATTTTGATAATATCAAAAATAATTTTAATACAAAGATAGAAATACGGGTCGAACGATGAGTTTTTTTTCGAAGAAATCGAATGTTTGTTAGATTTTTTATAATTTAGAAGAAGAAAATCTACCTTACTTTTTTATTAATTTATGCATCTAAATGCACTATTTTGCATCATTTAATGTATAGTTTTTTTTCGATAACATTGTTCTCTCTTATGTTAGAATTTGATGTGACCCGAATTCTAGTTAGACCGGATCGGGCCCGTATATCAATATTAGGATTTTACGTTTTCTCTATATATTGATACTTGAGTCGCAAAACTCACTGTATCGAATTTGACATTAGTGATTCTTTTTTCTGTCCGTGATTTTTTCATTTTATAGAATTTCCACGTAAAATTCTGTGTCTATTATTTTTTCGTTTTCTTTTTCGGTTTCTCGATCGTTTGTTACAGGTGGATTAGGGCGTTCTAATACTAACATCTTAAACGTATCTTTTCTAGCTAGAGGTCTTACGGACGAAATACATGAATAGAAATTATAATGATAATACAATTCTTATTACAATTATAAAAATTAAACCCCAATTCCTTCAAATTGCAAATAGCATTTTCAGAGAATTACTAAACAAGAGCAATAAAACAAAATAGACAAACAATTCAATAATAAAAGAAAAATAAAGTGGGGCTGTATTGTTTACCACTTTATAGATTTTTTGATCATTTTTTTCCAATAAATAAATGTTCGTTTTCAATTTATATTTAACGGTCTAAAATGAGCGGCTTAGCTATGGACTCTTTCATATGCAAAGAAGTCGAGAAAATTAAACTCGCTGCAATAATTAATCGAATTAACCTCTTTAACTTGAACAAATCTAATCCAGTCAGAGATAAAGTTTTTTTTAGCTTCTGACCTAATTTCAATTTCCAATCGAACTGAATCGTTGAAATTCTCTATTTTGAAAGTCGTGTACAAAAATATTTACAAGAATACCGTAACTTAATTACATATATTAACGTCCCAATAATATTTGAAAATTTTTCCATAAAACTGTTTTCATAATTATTTTAAAAACATTGGGGGTGTATAAAACTTAGGACAAACAAGTAGGATCTTAACATGTACTTGTAATAATTGGGTGCGGTCGGACCCGATGTGTGCAACCTAACCTACGTATGCGGTTCTCATTACATGCAGACGAGCCCATGATGTGGAGCCCACTATGTTCAGTCCTTAGAGAGGCCCCACCAATTCAACAGGTCCCACGTGTTTGATGGACAGCTCTGATTAGAATGCAGCTGCCCATCATCATATGATCATTCCTTCTCATCGACCCATGATCGTCAACGTGGCAGCATTTAACAGGGCAGGTCATCAATGGAAAATTAGGCCGCAAGTTTTTTTCATTTATTATTTTTAATTTACCTTCACATTATCAATTCATGAACAGAGTTACTTTTATTTTTTTAATATGTTTTATTAAATATTTATTAACGTAATTAACCCAATTAATATAATAAATTAAATATTTATAATTTATTATATAAATTACACCATAATTCATACAAAAATGATAAAAATAATTAGAATTGGAATAATGAACTAGGTTGAGGAGTTAAAGGATAAAATTAGTGATTTGCGTCGAATTAAGTTAGGTTTTACTGAGTTGACCCACAAGTTGATTCTCCCATGAGTCGATCAATTTTGACCCTAAAATTGTGAACCAAACCATGAACCATGATTCTAAGAGTTTTAGAATTGTGGTCGTTTTGAGAATCTACACAACTGGCGAGAGGACGAGGTCTGCTCACCTTAATTTATTAACCATGCTAAATAGATTTGTTTAACTTTTTCATATATTTTATATGAGTATATAAACCCAAAAAAGAAAGGATAGTGAAAAGGTGAGATGACCTTAGAAGAGACTAGAGTGTGATGGGGAGTGAGGGACAATGAGCAATTTGACAAAATTTTCACGTGCTCTTTTGACAACTCATTAGGTTCATCATAACACTCCATTATCACCCAATAATATCTTTTGAAACATTCTTTTTCTAATTATAAAAAAATACTCCTTAAAAAATATTCCAAAATCTCTCCTTGCACACATTTTGAAAACTTAAATTAGCCATGTAACAACTTGATTGTCATGATGGTATGCTTGTTGAGCACAAATGCTGTGTACAGCTTCCAATATGTGGATTCGGGTAACTTCATGTAATTTTATATGGTTTCATAAAAAAATGTACATAGGTGGGATTAAACCATAAGTTATTATTTATAAACATGTGTCATTGAATCGGTAATTCTGAAACTTTTAGGATTGCTAAAATAGACATCCCGATTAAGAAAACGACACTTAAATAATGTAATCTGGATATTTGTAATCAAAATTATTATTAAGTGTAAAAGATGATTAAGCGAGATTTGTGATAAGAATTTGAAAAAGGTTGTGGGGGAGAAGAATTTCCTAATGACCTTATCTATCATGCCACTTAGTAAAATGTTGGGCCCCAAGTGAGTGGTTGCCACATGTCAAAATGAAAAATGTACATAAAATCTTTACTTAGAAGATTTAACAAAATTAACAAATCTTTATTGTCTTAAATAATCGAGATGAGTCTAATTAATTTTGGATTAACTAGCTCTAATTATAATAAATAAGTAATTTAAATTGTAAGATCTTTGTTTGGGGACTAGAACGTTCTATTTAGGAGAGAGGAATAAAGACCGAGTGCTATCAGCTATGGGTCCGCTCTGTGTAGCAGACAAACTACCATCTCGTCAGTCAAGTATTATTTTTGGGAGTGTTTTAATATCTTTTTCTGGTGAGCTTTGGGATTTAATTAGGTGATGTTGAAATCGATGTACGTGAGGGTGGGAACAAGTGCTATAATATGTCGTGTTCACTTAACTACACGTTGTAAATAACATTTTTACTTTGAATGCATAATTTTAAATATCAACTCATTTTAGATTTAGTTGAAACTTTTGGTGTGGGCTCAACTATTGGTTTCAAGGCCCAAGTAGAAGTTTGGCCCAAATTTAGCGTGATGTATGTGACAACCTAAGAGGATTTTTCCAGTCCTTTACCTTATCTTGTATTATTAAGGAAATGATACCTACTCCATTCACTTTTCTAATTAATGATTGTGAGTAGTATTTTAAGGTCTTATCGTACGTATAATTTGGTGAGTGAGGAACTAAATCTATCCAATAAGTCGTCTTCTTGCTCAATAAGCACTTCACCTTCTTTTTTTTTGTTCATATAAGCACTGTTATTAATTGAAATCCTGAACTTTGAGTACACACACTTGATATATTAAACTATTAATATTAATTCAGATTTTGTAGTTTATTCTTTCTCGATTTATAGGTGTTTATTTTCTTATTGATATTGTAATATTTTTTATTTTCATATTAATGGGGTGAGTGAGTTGTAAGAAAGAATAAATGAGAATAAGAAAGTGAGGAAAATATATAAGAAAGAGTATAGAGAAAAAAGAAAAGTGGGAGAGAGACTGATTATAGGGTGGGTACCCTGTAGGATTTTCTCCTGGGAGCAGCGTTTCTTGTATTAGAGAGTAATATTGTGGACGATGCTGCTGCTGGAATTGAAAAAAGAGAAGACAAAGATCTTATTGAAATTGATAAAAAGTAATACAACCTAAAAGTGTTATATAGCTAGGGTTAATAAACAAGTAAAGTAAATTACTAAAAAGACTTTGAAGCTAATACATATAATCTAACATCTCCCCTCAAACTCATGATGCTACAGCTAGAAGCATTGAAAGTTTGTCATATAAGAAACGAAAGCGCAAAGCGGAATGAGCCTTGGTAAACATATCAGCTATTTGCAGCGAGGAAGAAATGAAAGACATCGTGATAGTGCCAAGTTGTAGATGATGACGGGTGAGATGACAATCAATCTCAATATGCTTCGTTCTCTCATGAAAAACTGAATTACGTGCAATGTGGATGACACTCTGATTATCACAATGAAGAGCAGTAGGTTGACAAAGAAGAATACCCATATCTCCAAGTAACCAACGTAGCCAAACAATCTCACAAGTGGTGGTAGCCATGGCATGATACTCAGCTTCTGTGGAAGACCTAGAGATAACATCTTGCTTCTTACTCTTCCAAGAGATAAGAGAATCTACAAGAAAAATACAGAAGCCAGAGATCGACTTACGTTCTGTAGGATCGCCCACCCAATCAGCATCAGAGTATGCACGCAGCTCTAACGAGGAAGAAGAGGAGAATAAGAGACTCTGAAACTGAGTTCCCCGAAGATATCAGAGAATACGAAGAACAGCAGCCCAATGAACTGTAGTCGATGCAGTGACAAATTGACTAACCACGTGCACAACATATGCAATATTAGGACGAGTCACAGTAAGGTAAACTAAGCTTCCCACAACCGTACGATAGAGACTAGGATCTAGCAAAGGAGAACCATCTGATGGGGAGTACCGAGCATTAGTCTCAAGCGGAGTATCTACTACTTTGTTGTCAGTGAGACGTGCACGCTTAAATAGATCAGCTATATACTTTGACTGAGACAGAAGATAACCTTTTGGCGAAGTTGCAACCTCGATGCCTAGAAAGTAGCGCATCAGACCTAAGTCTTTCATAGCAAAGCAACGGGCTAAGTCATACTTCAAAGTTTCAATTCCATCATAATCATCACCAGTAATTATCATGTCATCCACATATAAAGACAAAAGTATACGACCTTCATCCGTACACTTGACAAATAAAGCTGAATCATGATTGCTAGGACGAAAACCAAACGAGGTAATCACCGTAGAGAACTTTTCAAACCAAGCATGTGGTGCTTGTTTGAGTCCATAGAGAGCTTTGCGAAGGCTACAAACTTCGCCAGGTCGGTGAACAATTCCAGGAGGAGGCACCATATATACTTCTTCTTTAAGATCACCATTTAAGAATTCATTCTTGACATCCATCGGATATATTTTCCATCGACGAACAAAGGCAACAACAATCATCATTCGAACGGTGGTCATTTTAGCAACAGGGGCAAAAGTTTCCTCATAATCCATGCCATACTCTTGAGAGTAACCTTTAGCAACAAGATGAGCTTTGTATTGTTCAATAGAACCATCAGATTTCGTTTTGATCTTAAAAACCCAACGAGATCCAATAACGCGTTTCCCAGGTGGCAGTGATACTATATTCCAAGTATGAGTATGATGTAGAACATTTAATTCCTTAGCCATATCATTCTCCCAAAGAGGGTTGCCAACAACTTCTTTATAGGACAAAGGTTCAGAAAGATGATAAATAGATTTAAAAAAAATAAGCAAAAGAACTGGAATAACAAGAATAAGCAAAATCAGGTAGTTTAGTTGAATTACAAGGACGAGTAGACTGACGAATAGGATTGTCCGCAATCTCTCGAGATGATGGAGCAGTCGCAGGAGGGGGAGGAGTCGCAAATGTCCCAAGGATCAAGTTGCCAGATTCAGTGGAGCTGGTAGGAGTAGAAATAACCGTGGGGGAGACTTCGTCATTGTCAGTACTGAAGGGATCAATGCGCATAAGATCTGCATGAGTGATATTATGCTGGGCAGAGGGTATGGAGAAGAAGGGAGTATGCTCAAGAAACACAACATGACAAGTGACATACAACTTTTGGCTGATCGGATCAAAATAACGATATCCCTTTTGACCAACACCATAACCAAGAAAGACACATAAAGTAGATCGAGAGGACAATTTATCACGTTCAATGTGTGGTCGGAGAACAAAACAAGTACAACTAAAAACACGTAAGGAGGAATAGTCAGGAGCACGACCATATAATTTTTGAAAGGGTGACAAACTTGAATTGTGAGAAGTTGGTATCCTATTGATCATGTAAGTGGCAGTAAGGACCGCTTCTCCCCAAAAGACACTAGGAACATCCGCAGACAATAAAAAAGAGTGGGCTGTCTCAACAAGATGTCTATGTTTTCTCTCTGCAACCCTATTTTGTTGAGGTGTTTCTCGACACGAGGTTTGATGAATAGTACCTTCAGAAGCAAGTAAACGGAAAAAAACATTGGAAGTGTACTCATCCCCCAGATCATAACGAAAACACTTGATAACAGCCGAATGCTGAGTTTTGACAAGAGCTTTAAAGTCATTGAAAATAGTAAGATAATCCGACTTGCGTTTCATAAGATAAATCCTAGTATAACGAGTGCAATCATCAATAAAATATACACAATACCGTGAGCCTCCTTTTGTAGGAATAGGAGAAGGCCCCCACACATCAGAATGAACAAGATCAAAATGATTACGAGAAAAAGATAGACTTTTAGTGAAAGGTAACGCAGATAATTTTGCCAGTTTGCAACCACTACAATCAGAAATATCATGACTTTTTAAAGTTCCTAATGCTCCAGATGAAGCTAAGAATTGTAATCGGGATGCTGAAACATGACCTAAACGAGTATACCAAAGGTAAAAATCAGAAGACAAATGACTCAAACAAAATGATGACAAATCAACACTAGAATAAGCAACATTAGGTAGTTGAAGTTGATCCAAGACATAAAGACTCCCTTTCCTACGGCCTGTCCCAATCATCTCATGAGATCGCGGGTCCTGCACACAACAATTGGATAAAGAAAAAGAGATTAAATAGCCAGATTCACATAATTGACTAACAGAAACGAGATTGAAGGTAAGATTAGGAATATAATAGACATCAGGAAGTGACAAACAAGTTGTATTAACAGAACCTACACCTACTAATGGCATTGGAATACCATCAGCAGTCACAACAGATAAAGACGTATTATGAGACAAAGAGAAGAAAGATAACAAGTTCGGTGACATATGATAAGAGGCTCCAGAATCTAAGATCCACAATGAAGAAGATATACCTGATGTAACGGATGATGATAAACCTATATGAGAAGAAGCTGACATAGCATGAGGCTGAGAGGAGAGAAATTGTTGAAACTGCTCAAGTAACGATGAATCCAAGGACGGAGTGGTCACTGTGTTACTAAACTAAGGAGGTCGATATGTCCATTGTTGCGTTGAATTACCAGATTTTTTCGAAGTGTTATGAGCCCTCTAAGGCTGCTGCGATTTTCCTTTGCTTAACAACAACGGATATTGAGCCTTCCAATGACCATTCTTCTTGCAAAAGACACATTCATCATGAAAAACCTTCGAGTTCGTCAAGTTTTGATTATTAGCCTGAAGACGTTGAGATGCCGCAAAAACAGATAGAGTATTAACATAGCTCCAATACGAATAGTTTTTCCCGTCCAATTGAACACTAATCGACTGAAGAGAATCATCTTTACGACTAGCCATGATTACAAACCAAATTGTTCTCCCAAAAAACAAAGATCAAATTCCCAAAAACAAAACTCAAATTGCAGTTCTGTTTTTCACTAACCGGACAGCCTTAAAAACACAAAAGATAATCGGCACCGTTCCGAATGTACCTCTATATGTTATAAACTAGCTGTCAGATGTTCAAGACGATCCAACGGCTGAAACTCAAGTAATCGCAATTCTCGTCTCGCTGCTCTTGAAAAATCCGAAAATCCCAAATCCCAAATTGCAGTCCCGTTTTTCCCTAACCGAACAGCCTTGGAAAACAAAAAAGACAATCTCTATCGTTCAGAATGTACCTCTATATGTTGTAAACCAACTAACAAATTTTCAAGATGATCCAACGGCTGAAACATGAGAAATCATAATTCTCGTCTCGCTACTCCTAAAAATTCCGAAAAATCCTTTTTTGCCTCTTCTCTCTTCTTTTTCTTTTCAAATCCGAGAAACGCAATTCAATCCGCGATAACTATGGACTGGATTAACAGTCTCTCAAAACATCAAACAAATTTATAGGGTTGCTCTGATACCATGTTGAAATTGAAAAAAGAGAAGACAAAGATCTTATTGAAATTGTTAAAAAGTAATACAACCTAAAAGTGTTATATAGCTAGGGTTAAATAAACAAGTAAAGTAAATTACTAAAAAGACCTTGAAGCTAATACATATAATCTAACATTTGCAACATTACGGAAAACTTTCACTTTCTTGAATAAAACTTGTTGCTGGGGTTTTGTGCCATAGACGTAGGACAGTTTGGTCCGAACTACATAATTCTTGTGTCTTGATTTCTTCTTTCATTCTTATGTTTTAATCTTGATTATTTTTTGTGTTGTGATTGGTTTTAATAAATCACAACAATTGGTGTGGTGAAAGTAAATTGTTTGTTTTGATTTTCATGGCGAGATTAGAGGCTGACAAATTCACAGGTGAGAATTATTTCAATCTATGGCGAGTCAAGATGAAATCTTTCTTGGTTCATCAAGGATTGTTTGTTGTTGTTGATCCCGATGCATTCAGGAAGTTTCAATTGTCTGACGAGGATAAGACTTCTGAGATGGAGTCTAAAGCGCACAATGCTATTTTTTTGAGTTTGGTAGACGAGGTACTAAGGGAAGTCACTGAAGAAGGTTCAACGATTTTAGTATGATCCAAGTTTGAAGTTTTATATATGAAAAGATCGCTGAAAAATCATCTGTACTTGAAAAAGAAGTTGTGCACAATCGCAATGGAGGAATCTAAGAAAATAAAACATGTTGATGATTTCAATAAAATAATCATGGACTTGAATAACATTGACGTTAAGATACAAGAAGAGAATCAATCTATTATCCTGTTGAGTTCTCTACTGAAGAAGTATGAACATTTCATAGACACTATGCTCTACATGAAGCTAACCCTAACTCTCGCAGAGGTTAAGGTTGTGCTCAATTCAAAGGAGCTTCAGCGGAAAGCTGGGTATAAGAAAGCTCCAGATGGTGAGAGGTTATTGGGGAGGGAAGAACTCAAACTCATGAGCAGAAGAATTCAAATAATAAGGCGAGGTCAAAATCCAAACAAGGTAGGAAATGATTCTTTTGCAAAAATGAAGGACACTTCAAGAAATCAAGACTGGTGATGCCTCGGTGGTCATGGATGGTTATGACTCATCAGACATTCTAGTTGATTCAGCGAAGGATTCTGGTAATCAATGGGCCATTGATTCGTCGCTTTCTTTTCATATGAATATGAGAAAAGAGTGGCTTCAAAATTTCCAGTCATGCAAAGATAGAGAGGTGCTACTAGGTAACAACAAATCGTGCACCATACAAAGCACTAGTTCGGTGCAAATTATAATGTTCGATGGATACATTTGGAAAATTCAAAATGTGAGGTATGTTTCTCAGCTTAGACATAACCTTCTATCAATTGGAATATTTGATGATTCTGGTTACATGGTGAAAGTTGAAAAACAATGCATCAAAATCATTAAAGGGTCTATAAATATTGCTAACAATGTGAAAGAAAATGTTCGGTCATGGCATTTGAGGATCAGACGTTCGAAAAAAGCACATAAAATAGTGCAAGAACATCTGTGTAATTCCAATTGGCAACTAAAAGAACTTTGGCAAGAACATCTGTGTAATTCACAAATTCCTCATTATCAAGTTTAACCAAATTTGGAACTGAACTGATTAAACCAAAATCTTCAGCTCGGTTTGAAG
The DNA here is from genome assembly GCA_022432975.1 of Begonia masoniana. NCBI lineage: Eukaryota > Viridiplantae > Streptophyta > Magnoliopsida > Cucurbitales > Begoniaceae > Begonia > Begonia masoniana. The sequence continues at coordinate 15,035,205 of CM039506.1, forward strand.
AAAAATCAAACAAAATTGAAGATACTTTTAACACGCAATTTATTTGTACAAACGAAACCGAACTCTAATCCTTTTTGGTTTAATGAGTTTATTTGCGTAGAAAGCCCTAAATCGACGCTTTCTTACTCACTCTCAGGCTAGGATGTCAACTTTGACAATCGATAGGGAGCTGTGACTGTGGATCTGAGACAAGGGCTGCGAGTTGGGGACTGTGAGTCTACGATATCTGTGTTGTTCTTTTGTTTATTTTGTGGACAACAACTAATTTATTTTTAAAAGCTTAAATGGATTTGTGTATTTATCTTGCAAATTATTGGATTTTAAGAGTTTTTAAAAAGTTGAATATTTAATTGAAAGTTTGGAAATTTATGAGTACAAGCACGTAAATTTCACCAAAGTGATGTTAGATTGTCCTAGAGTTAGATTATTGAAGATTTGTATCAATGGAATGGAAATAAATTGAGTTTTCAGAAGAACCTGATCAGAAACGCAGTGGGCGCCTAGGCGCCAATAAAATTTGAAGAATGTCGAGCCGTCATTGAAGTGACTGTTGTGGTGGTCGTAAGAATTTCAAAAAGTGAAGAATGGTGTGATGTCAAGGCATCCTTTTTGGGCTTGAATTAGAGATTGCCCCAGTGCGGCGGAGTTGGTTTCTAATCTAATTTTGGATTCCAACTTTTTCCTTGAGTTCTAGAAGGGGTAATGACATGTACATTATTACTATAGGTGTTGAGATTCTACACATTATTAAACTTCTTTGATTTTAGTAGCATTATTATACGCTATAATTGAGGTATGGGTTTTATCTATTTTCTTCAGTTGTGAAGATCATTATTTGATATGCACTTTTCATTAGTTGAGAAGGTGTTTGATTATTTCGTGATTAGAGCAATGAAACAGCTACTGTGTCATATTTATGTGTGCAAATCCTTAAACCTGATGAGAGTTGTTGTCTTATATTGCGATCACTAAGTATTGTCTTTTCATATATGCCTAGATGTTATATGTTCGGAGATTTTGAGTGACTTCTTTGTCACCGATTTTATACGGTTACAACAATAGTTTATTCTATTATGTACCATAGTATAGTAAATTGTTTAACACTCTCACTACTGTAGGATCGAGATTTGTCTAAGAGGGGGGTGAATTAGACTTTTTAAAACTTAATTTAATAATCTATATAATTTCTCTCGTGATTTGGTTAAATGCTAACAGCAGACAAACAAATAAAGTAAAGAGAGAGAGAGAAATTAACACAAGAGTTTTAACGTGGTTTGGCTCAACCCAGCCTACGTCCACGCTTCAAGGTTCACCCCTTGAAGATCCTTAACCTTCTCTTCGAGAAAAACCAGATCGGAATTTTGGGCTCCGATCAACTGCCTTTACACTTCAGGATTATACTTCACGGGCGATAATCCACTGCCTTATACAGATTTTGGGTTTGTAATTTTCAAGTGCAAACTACACTCTCAGAAGAATTAAATCTCAAGTGAATATCGAGAGGTGTAGAGAAAAATACAGAGTATGATACTTTTGCAGATTAGGGTTCAAGAATGAAATTCGCAAAAAGTTGTTCCTTCGTACTCTAACCTTGGCTTATATACTCTGTCTTCAAATCGGCTTGGCTTAAATGCTCCTTATCCAGTAATAGAAGCTTTGTTACCGTTGGAGCAGCTTTCGTACATGTTCAGGTAGCCGTTGCCGTTTGTAGTTGCAAATCGTCGTCGCCATTAATGTTCTGGAGTTATGGCTGAAAACGACGTCACTGTAGCTTCGCGGCTAATTTGAATACTGGCGGAAGACAAAGCTGATTTATAGTATTGAACCGCCATTGGATGATGCAACTAAAAAATATTGAACCGGCATCGGATGATGAAGCTTTAAAAAAACGCTGTCGGATGATTAAATCTTAGACATCTTCCGCCTTTGTCGTTTAGTGACCGGAAGAGGAATTCCATTTACTCATCCGCCTTTGTCGTTTAGCGAGCGGTGGACTTCTTCATTTTAGCTCATCCGCCTTGTCGTCTAGCGAGCGGTGGACTAATTCCATTTACTCATCCGCCTTTGTCGTTTAGGGAGCGGTGGACTTCTTCATTTTAGCTCATCCGCCTTGTCGTCTAGCGAGCGGTGGACTAATTCCATTTACTCATCCGCCTTTGTCGTCTAGTGGGCGGTGGAGTAATTCCATTTATGCATCCGCCTTGTCGTCTAGCGAACGGTGGACTTAGTCACTGAACGACTTCTTCTTTTACTTTCAGCCTCCGGTGAACTCATTATTTTATTAATATTTAATTTCACCGGTGGACTTCTTTTCACACATCACCAGTGGACTTATTTTCAACTAGACCGGTGGACTTAGTTATTTTGTTTAACACATTTCAGCCCTGTACACTTAATCACATGCATTAGATACTAAAATACCCTTAATAAAGGTATTTCCAACAGATTAAAAACAAATGCATAAATCATTATTCTCATTTAATAATCATAATCAAATTATATTACGTGCATATAAACACATCATCAAAAACATATTTAGACTTAAACATTAATTAAGTCAACAATCTCCCCCTTTTTGATGATGACAACCTATACATTTGATTAAATATAACTCCCCCATAGTCTTAACTCCCCCATAGCAAATGCATACTTCAAGACTATCATATCCAGATTTCACAGATTAATCTAATACATGCCATCAGAATATCAAACAATGATAAAAAAATATCAATCATCGGTGTTCTCCTCCATTGGCATTATCAAAAACATAGAAACACAGAAGAATATAGAGTGAAACAGAAAAAGAATTGTGCAAGAAGTCACAAAAAGACGAACAGCCTAATTAAGTTAATTTCTTAAGATGTGTCCACAGTTCTTGGAGAAAGAACGAAAACACTGCTGAGTCCAAACTGGGTTGATCAGGGACAGAAGCAGGAGCAGGAGCAGGAAGAGCGAGAAGAGGAGTATGAGGTTGATAAGATGCCCAAATTAGTGCCAGAAGCTCCATGAAGTCCAAACACGGAGGGAGCACTGGTGGAGGAACTGAGGAAGAAGCCGCCTGAGAAGAGCCTTGATATACCACCATGTCGATACATGGTGAAGAGTGGGAGGAGGATGCAGAGACAGAGGAAACTGCCTGGACCTGGATTGGCAGCTCAGCTTGATGGAGATCCAAAGACATGAACCGAGTATCTGCATCTACCTCAGGTCAAAAAATGGGAGGGAGAAAATCTGCATCACACGGCTCAGAGGAATGCTGAGGAGGTGGAGACCGGGCAGGTTGAAGAGCTGCAATTGAGACTGAAGAGACTGGAGGGTCCGAGTAAAAAATGTATGGTTTAGAGTCATGGTTTGACCCAGTTTAGCTAATTCCACAGCAACATCCAGTTTGAGCTGTTTGAACTTCTCATCCATCGTGATGCCCAAGTCCAATGCATGCTGGGCTAGCTTACTATCAATAGAGGTCTCAATCAGACTTGGAATTGAGCAGAAAGCTGTCCTGAGACTGTCAATGCTGGACTGCATTGTATTGAACTGCTCTTCACTCATAACGAAACGCCTCTGATAAGTGTTTGGGGTGGCAGGAGTGGTTTGCAAAGGAGGGGAATTGAGTTGGACTTGAGGAGCAGGTAGACTTAAAGGAGCAGTTGGACTTGTAGGTGGAGATAGTGTTGGAGCGGCGGGAATGACTGGGGAAGGCAGAGAGGGAACCAAGAGGGATGTCGGAGGAGAGGATTTATCAACAGGAGACAGAGGGGCAGAGGCAGGCAGTGTGAGCAGCAACAAAGAGGGTGAAGGATCTAAAGTTGTTTCAATAATGGGTGCTGGAGAAGATAGTTGGACTGGAGGAGCAGACATAGCCTCAAAGGGGTTGGCTAGAGAAGGAGGAGCACGGCGTCGGGGCACGGGTGGAGGACGTTGAGGGCGAGTGACCCGAGGACTAGGAGGGGAAATATCAAAGGCAGGGATCTCAGAATCACCACAACTTTCTAGAACAGATGATTCTTCATCCAAACTCACATCCCTTTTTCCTTTTCGGGCAGCTTTGACCATTGCAATCCTCTACTTGGACTGATCCAAGACAAAAACCCCTTGACGATTTCTCTTAACTCCCATCCTGGACAGAGTGTCTTTGGAGTAATAGCTGGAATGTTTTAGACAGGAGGGATTCTCATCCTCAGGAAATTCAACCTTATACTTCTGAAAAATCTTCATGAGGAGGAGGTTGTATGGAAAAGATGTAGTCCCTGAAGAAACACTCTGTATCATCATTCTCAGGATAATGTATCCAATATCCACTGGGGCCTTCATATAGATGACATAAAGAATAACAAGCTCCATGCTGCTAATGTCATCATAATGACCACCCTTAGGAAGAACATTATAGCAGATCATTTGATGAAGAAGGCGAGCTCGAATGGTTAAATGTTTGCTTTTTAAGGGATTTGGAATATTGCGCGGATCTAGAGCAATTTCTTTTAAAAGTTGTTGGCCATCAGGAAGTCTAAGAAATGGAAGTTCTTGTCCTATGGAATATATTTTGGGATGTTGATCCAAATGAGGATAGCCCAAAAGCTCATTGATGGATTGGGAAGTGAGTTCTATGTTTTTTTTGTGCACATAGCTTGAAATGGTAGAATGGTCAGAAGGATAGCTTAGATTGGCATAAAACATCCTAATGGCCGAGGGAAAAAAGAAAGATTCAACCTCAAACAGCCCTATTAATCCAATATCTGTCAAGGGTGCTATAATGTTTAAAGATACTAATTCGTCGGGAACTACCCCGCGACCTGGAATCAACTTCTTATCCTTAAAATCGTCGTGATACCTGATTTCAGCATCCTCATTTAGGAAGTAGAGCGACGGCCAACTAGTTGCCCGAGGGAACACACGTGCCGGACGAGGATTGAGTTTGGCTTTCTTTTGCGGTGGTCCCGCATCACCTCGAGACGATGAAGCCAGATGATCATGCTCAAAAACCTGGTCCATTGGAAAATTTTTGTGAAGATGACCTAGAGAGAGAAGGGGTTGACGACAGAGAGTTTACTGAAGAGGCGCGAAAGATGAAGCGTTTCGGAGAAGAAACCGAGTTTAAAAGAGAGAGAACCACGCCCGACGTGATGAAATCACACGTGTAAAACTGATATTGTCCGATTGACGACACGTGTCGGCAGATTAGAAAATATATCATCCGGTCTGTGGATGATGTATATCTTCCGGTGAATAGTAAAAAGGACCGGAGGATGTGAACAATAAAAACAGAAAAAGAGAGAAAAAACTTAATATTTCTCATACTTGAGAAGACCTAATCTTATTCTAATACCACAGAAGGTTTTCTCATCCAAAGGTTTTGTAAAAATATCTGCCAATTGATCTACAGAATTGACAAACTCCAAAGAAATATCTCCTCTTTGAACATGATCTCAAATGAAATGATACCTTACATCAATATGCTTGATTCTAGAATGCTGAATAGGATTTTTGAAAATGTTGATAGCACTGGTGTTATCACACCGAATAGGAATCCTATTATAAAACAAATTATAATCTTCCAGAGTCTGTTTCATCCATAACATTTATGCACAGCAACTGCCAGCAGCAATATATTCACTTTCAGCAGTTGACAATGCAACAGAATTCTGCTTCTTAGAATACCAAGATACTAAAGATTCACCTAAGAATTGACAAGTGTCACTAGTGCTTTTTCTATCAATTAGACTACCAGCATAGTCAGAATCTGAATATCCAATTAGATCAAAAGATGTGCCCTTTGGATACCATAGTCCTAAATCATGGGTCCCACTTAGATATTTAAAAATTCTCTTGACAGCATTTAAGTGGGATTCTTTGGGAGCAGCTTGAAACCTAGTACATAAACATACACTAAGGAGTATATCTGGCCTACTTGCAGTCAGATATAGCAGAGAACCAATCATACCACGATATTTCTTGATATCCACATTTATACCATTTTCATCCTTATCCAATTTAGTAGTGGTACTCATAGGAGTTTTGGAAGATTTGACAGATTCTAATCCGAATTTCTTAAGAAGCTCCTTAATGTATTTTTCTTGACAGAAGAAAATACCATCAGGAGATTGACAGATCTGAAATCCTAAGAAAAACTTTAACTCTCCCATCATACTCATCTCAAATTCACTTTGCATAAGGGAGGAAAAATCATTACACATTTTAACATTAGAAGAACCAAAAATAATGTCATCGACATAAATTTGTACTAGCAGAATGTCATTATCCTTTTGCATGGTAAAAAGGGTTGAATCTGAATTTCCCTTTTTGAAATTCCTTTCCTCAAGAAAATTTTTCAACCTATCATACCAAGCTCTAGGAGCCTGCTTAAGTCCATAGAGGGCCTTTCTAAGTTTGAAAACATGATCAGGATACTTAAAGTCCTCAAATCCTAAGGGCTGCTCTACATAAACTTCTTCCATGATATATCCATTTAAAAAAGCACTCTTTACATCCATTTGAAAGAGTGTGAAGTTTTTGAAACAGACATAGGCTAAGAGCATTCTAATGGATTCTAGTCTAGCAACAGGTGCAAATGTTTCCTCAAAATCAATTCCTTCTTCTTGATTGTAACATTTGGCAACTAGCTTAGCTTTGTTTCTTACTACAATACCATTTTCATCCATTTTATTCTTATAAACCCATTTGGTTCCAATAATAGGATGATCAACAGGTTTTGGAACAAGTTCCCAAACATTGTTCCTTTCGAATTGGTTTAGTTCATCTTGCATTGCAACAATCCAATTTTCATCCAATTCGGCTTCCTCAAACTTCTTAGGCTCTATCTGAGAAATAAATACCACATTGGCACAGAGATTCCTAAGAGAGGATCTAGTCTTAACTCCTAAAGAAGGATTACCTAAAATTTCATCTATTGGATGATCTTTGACAAATTTCCAATCTCTAGGAAGAGCAGGATTTTCATCATTGACAGGAATAATATCTAGAGAGGTAGAACTAGGTTCTATTGATTTTTCTACATGAGGAGGATTACTAGGCTTTTCTAAGAAAAGAGAATCCAGTTGAATATTTAAAGTGTTATCCTCATTCACATTGATTGTGGGTTGAGGGGACTCATCAAAGTTAACATGAACTGACTCCTCAATAACTAGAGTTCTCCTATTGAATACTCTATATGCTTTGCTGGAAAGGGAATAACCCAGAAAAATTCCAAGATCAGATTTGGAATCGAATTTTCCTAAATTATCCTTAGTGTTTAGGATGAAACATTTGCTACCAAAGGCTCTAAAGTATTTAACCGAAGGAGTTTTTCCACTCCAGAGCTCATATGGGGTTTTCTCAAGAATAGGTCTTATGGAGACCCGGTTAAGCACATAGCAAGCTGTAGCAACAGCTTCAGCCCAGAAGTATTTAGGAAGGGAATTTTCATTAAGCATAGTCCTAGCCAGCTCCTGGAGAGATCTATTCTTCCTCTCAACAACACCATTTTGCTGAGGAGTCCGAGGAGAAGAGAAGTTGTGCTCAATTCCATGTTTGAGACACAAGAATTCAAATTTCTCATTTTCGAATTCTCCACCATGATCACTACGAATAGTAACAATGGTGAGCTCCTTTTCATTTTGAACTCTTTTCCTAAAAATAGAAAAGGTTTCAAAAGTCTCATCCTTAGACTTCAGAAAGTATACCCAGGTGAATCTAGAGAAATCATCTACAATAACAAAGGCATAGAATTTGCCTCCTAAGCTTGCAGTATTAGAAGGACCGAAGAGATCCATGTGGAGAAGTTGGAGAAGCTTAAAAGTAGAAATTGCATTCTTCGATGCAAAAGAAGTTTTGATCTGCTTACCCATTTGGCAAGCTTCACAGACCTTATCCTTCTCAAAGGATATCTTAGGGATTCCTCTAACTAAATTCTCCTTAGTAATCTTAGCTAAGATATCCATCCCTACATGTCCTAATCTTCTATGCCAGATCCAACAGTCATTAGAAGAATTCACAGCAAAACATTTTTCAACACTACAATCAATATCATCAATGTCAATGACATAAATATTTTCTTTCCTAAAATCAGTAAACAGAATTTTTCCATTTGCAGCATCTTTAATTATGCACGAGTCTGATTTAAATATCACTTCATAACCTTTGTCACATAATTGACTTATGCTAAGCAAATTGTGTTTTAACCCATCAACTAATAAAATATTTTCTATAACTGGATTGATAGGGTTACCTATGTTGCCAATGCCAACAATTTTGCCCTTTTGGTTTCCACCAAAAGTGACACTGCCCTTTTTCTTGTTGACAACAGCAAACTTGGTTGAGTCTCCTGTCATATGCCTTGAACAACCACTGTCAAGGTACCACTGATTCTTCCCGGGAGAACTGTCAACCTGCAAAACAGTGATCAAGTAGTCTTCTTAGGTACCCAAATCTTTTGGGTCCTAGAGTTAGGTCTGGTTCCTTTAGGAACCCATTGCAATTTACTTCCAGATTTGATATTGTTTGATTTTAAAGGACATTCAAAAGATTTATGTCCTACTTCATTACATGCATGACAAGTAGATGGTTTAACAAAGAAGTTCTTAAAAACTTTCCTTTTATTGAATTTATCATAACCTAAACCTGCCTTATTATGAGTAGCCCTATGATTTCCTATAAGCAGTGTTAAATTCTTGCTACCATTAGAGAACCATAGAACGAGTTTATTTAAAGACTCATTTTTCTTTTTAAGTTCAACGATTTCCTTTTCATGCAAGTTTACTTCTTTAGCATGCTTTTCTGATAGACCTGCATTTTCCTTTTTCGGCATGTTATACTTGGTCTTAAGCATGCCAAATTGTTTAACCAAATCGTTAAAAGCATCAATCAGATCACCTTCTTCATTATCACTATCACTGTCACTTAAAATACTTGAAGAAGAGGTACTAACCTTTTCTTCATGCGCCATGAAGCACAGGTTTGCTACTTCCTCATCTTCTGATGAAGAGGTATCTTCTTCACTATCATCCCAAGTAGCCTTCATAGCCTTCTTCTTAAACTTCTTGGGATACTTCTTTGCTTGTGGACAGTCTGCCTTCATATGACCAGGCTTTCCACATCCAAAGCATGTGATCTCCTTGTCCTTTTGAGACTTCTCACCCTTTGAAAATCTTTTTCCCTGCATCCTCTTCCGTTGCAGGAATTTGCTGAATCTCCTGGTTATAAGGGCAATGTCCTCATCTTCTTCTTCTTCCTCAGATTCATAAGGTTTGCTCGAAGAAGCTTTGAGGGCTATGTCCTTTCTCTTAGAGATCTCCTTTTCCTTGAGATCCTCCTTGTCATTTGCCCTCATTGTGATCTCATGTGTCATGAGAGATCCAAGGAGTTCCTCAAGTTTTAGAATCTTGAGATCCTTGGCTTCCTGTATGGCAGTCACCTTTGGCTGCCAGCTTCTTGGAAGACATCTAAGAATCTTCCTGACCTGTTCTTCACAAGAATATGATTTACCAAGAGCTTTTAACCCATTGGTAATGTTAGTAAACCTTGTAAACATAGAAGATATAGATTCATCTTTCGGCATAGAAAATAACTCATATTCATGTACAAGCATATTCAATTTACTCTCTTTTACCTGATTTGTTCCCTCGTGAGTAACCTCTAATAAGTGCCAAATTTCTTGAGCACTTTCACACCCTTGTACCCTATTAAATTCATCTCTATTTAAGGCACAATACAGAGTGTTTATTGCCTTGGCATTAAGGCTTAGATTTCTCTTATCTGATTCAGTTAGATAAGTGGAAATCTTAGGAACACTTTGGCCATCTACAGTTTTCATGGCTTTAAATGGACCATATTCTATAATATTCCATAGCTCATAGTCCATGGCTTGAATGAATATTTTCATTCTTGCCTTCCAGTAAACATAATCACTCCCATCAAAGAAGGGAGGCCTATTTGTAGCTTGACCTTCTGTGGAGTTAGTGTTGAATGCCATAGCCATTGTAAAAATATCACTCAATGATTAAAAGACAGCTTAGACAATGATAACCTTGCTCCGATACCAATTGTAGGATCGAGATTTGTCTAAGAGGGGGTGAATTAGACTTTTTAAAACTTAATTTAATAATCTATATAATTTCTCTCGTGATTTGGTTAAATGCTAACATCAGACAAACAAATAAAGTAAAGAGAGAGAGAGAAATTAACACAAGAGTTTTAACGTGGTTCGGCTCAACACAGCCTACGTCCACGCTTCAAGGTTCACCCCTTGAAGATCCTTAACCTTCTCTTCGAGAAAAACCAGATCGGAATTTCGGGCTCCGATCAACTGCCTTTACACTTCAGGATTATACTTCACGGGCGATAATCCACTGCCTTATACAGATTTTGGATTTGTAATTTTCAAGTGCAAACTACACTCTCAGAAGAATTAAATCTCAAGTGAATATCGAGAGGTGTATAGAAAAATACAGAGTATGATACTTTCGTAGATTAGGGTTCAAGAATGAAATTCGCAAAAAGTTGTTCCTTCGTGCTCTAACCTTGGCTTATATACTCTGTCTTCAAATCGGCTTGGCTTAAATACTCCTTATCCAGTAATAGAAGCTTTGTTACCGTTGGAGCAGCTTTCGTACATGTTCAGGTAGCCGTTGCCGTTTGTAGTTGCAAATCGTCGTCGCCATTAATGTTCTGGAGTTATGGCTGAAAACGACGTCACTGTAGCTTCGCGGCTAATTTGAATTCTGGCGGAAGACAAAGCTGATTTATAGTATTGAACCGCCATTGGATGATGCAACTAAAAAATATTGAACCGGCATCGGATGATGAAGCTTTAAAAAAACGCTGTCGGATGATTAAATCTTAGACATCTTCCGCCTTTGTCGTTTAGTGACCGGAAGAGGAATTCCATTTACTCATCCGCCTTTGTCGTTTAGCGAGCGGTGGACTTCTTCATTTTAGCTCATCCGCCTTGTCGTCTAGCGAGCGGTGGACTAATTCCATTTACTCATCCGCCTTTGTCGTTTAGCGAGCGGTGGACTTCTTCATTTTAACTCATCCGCCTTGTCGTCTAGCGAGCGGTGGACTAATTCCATTTACTCATCCGCCTTTGTCATCTAGTGGGCGGTGGAGTAATTCCATTTGCTCATCCGCCTTGTCGTCTAGCGAACGGTGGACTTAGTCACTGAACGACTTCTTCTTTTACTTTCAGCCTCCGGTAAAATCATTATTTTATTAATATTTAATTTCACCGGTGGACTTCTTTTCACACATGACCGGTGGACTTATTTTCAACTAGACCGGTGGACTTAGTTATTTTGTTTAATACATTTCAGCCCTGTACACTTAATCACATGCATTAGATACTAAAATACCCTTAATAAGGGTATTTCCAACAGATTAAAAACAAATGCATAAATCATTATTCTCATTTAATAATCATAATCAAATTATATTACGTGCATATAAACACATCATCAAAAACATATTTAGACTTAAACATTAATTAAGTCAACAACTACTACTAATTCTTGAAATCTTTTTAGATACATTGCTTTCTGTGATGCATGTACACCTTGAGCCGAATCAAAGTGCAACCAAGCTCAAGACCAAAGTCAAAGATCAATGTCAAGATATTGGAGACTCAATGACAATCTCAAGAACTAAGAAAATACGTGAAGCCTTACATGAATTGATTTTATAAATCTAAGAGGAATAATCTTTTCAACATGAGCACAAATTAATAAATATGTTAAGTATTGATGAAGATGGATGAAGATTTACGTGAATTCATCCCAAAGAAGTCAACTTTTCTTATCTTAAATTGGCAAGCAATTTGTTGCTAAATTCATAAAGGAAGAGCGCAACTACTTAGTTCCCAAGCAACCCACGAAATTTACCTAAAGAAAATGCATGGAGGTTGCAATTATTTTTTCCCCAAGCAAACCAAGAAATTCATTTATCAATTGATCCAAATTTTCTTTTATTTGGTGGCCTAATTTTCTTTTATTTTAGTGTAGTTTCTTTTTATTAATTTGTTAAGTTTCCTAATATTTAGATGTTAGCTATCTAATTTCGTATTACCCTATAATATTTTTATTATTTTAATTAATTTTATAACTTATTTAGCATAAACAGTGCAGCATAATGGATACAATATATATAATTTTGAGTTTACTCTTTTTAAGAATTTTTTATTTAGTTCTTTGTGAATAGCTAGATCTTCTTCAAGTCAAAATTTAAAATACCACCTTAATAGCTTTGGTTCGAACTGTTGGGAAAATAACGAAAATTTGTCGGAATGAGAAATGATAGCGGAAGCGATCTGAAAAATACTATGAATATTTTCCCACGCCGTAAGATTATAACGGCCAAGAAGTAAGAGAAATAATGAGTAAAACCAACACCGAGAATTTTACGTGGAAACCCAAATCGGGAAAAAACTACGGGGACCGAGTCCAGAAAGATCTCACTATGAAAAATAGTATTTACAATATTTTTCTAGATATCGAATATCCTAGAAAATATTTTCTAAGAGAAATAACCACTCTTAGAACTCTCAATGTGCACAAAAGCATCACACCTATTTTTCTCTCATTCTTTCTTTTCTCTCCCACCAAAAATAATACTCTCTTATTTTCTCTCTTTCTTCACTCTGCTGAAGAAGTTCTTCTTCGGATGATTTGAAGAGTTTGTATGAAGCCTCTATTTATAAAGGCTTCAAGGGAACACCTTCCTTAAAGGAAGGTGTGCGCCTGCAGACACCTTTCTTAAAGGAAGGTGGGTGCTGCTTGTAGGCGCCACTGAAGAGAAGAAATTTTCTTCTCTTCAGCTTAAATGCTGGGACCCTCATCATAATGAGGGAACCAACAAATCTCCCCCTCCCAATTTATGATGAGGAATCTCTAACAATCTCGCTTTTCGTCGACAGGCCTCGAGCTTCTCATTTGGTAAAGCTTTCGTCAACATATCCGAACTATTTTCACTGGTGTGCACTTTTTCCAAGTGCAACTGCTTTGTCTTGAGCAAATCTTGAACCCAATGATACCTCACATCAATATGCTTGGACCTCGAATGAAATGACGAATTCTTGGAGAGATGGATAGCACTCTGGCTATCACTGAATATAATATACTTCTCTTGGCGCAGACCCAATTCTTCAAGAAATCTCTTCATCCATAAAGCCTCTTTACAACCCTCAGTGATTGCAATGTACTCGGCTTCAGTGGTGGATAGTGCAACACAATCTTGCACCTTGGATTGCCAAGACACGGCTCCTCCTGCAAAAATTATCAAGAATCCTGAAATGTACCTCCTGGAATCAACGTTACCAGCCATTTCTTAATTGGTGTACCCAACTAGCATAGGATCACTACCACCGAAACATAAACACAATCTGGAAGTGCCTCTGAGATATCTGAATATCCACTTTACTGCTTCTCAGTGTTCTTTGCCAGGATTGGAGAGAAATCGGCTGACTACTCCAACTGAATGAGCAATATCGGGTCGAGTGCAAACCATGGCGTACATCAAACTACCAACTGCAGACGCATAAGAAACTCGACTCATATCAGCCTTGTATTTCTCACTTGTAGGACATTGCGCTGAATTGAGCTTGAAGTGACCTGCAAGTGGAGAACACACAGCTTTGGCCTTGCTCATGTTGAATTTTTCCAGTACCTTCTTGATGTAGTCTTCCTGAGACAACCACAGTTTCCCATTCTTTCTATCTCGAGAGATCTTCATACCGAGTATCTTCTTTGCCGCACCCAAGTCTTTCATAGCAAAAGACTTGCTCAATTCTCCCTTTAACTTAGCAATCTTGCTAGTGTCACGGCCTATGATCAATATATCATCAACATACAAGAGGAGAATGACGAAATCATCATTGGAATACCTCTAGATGAACACACAATGGTCTGAAAATGTTCGACTGTACCCTTGACTCACCATGAAAGAGTCAAACTTCTTATACCACTGGCGTGGAGCTTGTTTGAGGCCATACAAGCTCTTTTTCAACTTGCACACAAGTTGTTCTTTCCCTCTGACTTTGAATCCCTCGGGCTGCTCCATGTAAATTTCTTCCTCCAAGTCACCATGAAGAAATGCAGTTTTCACATCAAGTTGCTCGATCTCCAAGTTCAAGCGTGCCGCTAAACCAAGAGCAACTCGGATCGAGGACATCTTCACTACCGGTGAGAATATTTCTTCAAAGTCGATTCCTTTCTTCTGACCATACCCCTTCACAACTAACCGAGCCTTGTGCCTTGGCTGTGAGCTTGCACTTTCGGTCTTCAACTTGTAGAGCCATCTGTTCTTTAGAGCTTTCTTTCCTTGGGGTAACTTCACCAAGTCATAAGTGTGATTCTCGTGAAGAGACTGCATCTCCTCTTCCATGACTTTCAACCACAATTTCTTCTCATCAACAGAAATGGCCTCTTCGTAAGTTTCTGGCTCTCTGCTATCTGTGAGCATCACATACTCATCTGAAGTGTATCTCGTCGAAGTACGTCGCTCTCTAGTGGATCTTCTCAACGGAGGTTCTTCTGGCAACTCTTGAACCTCTTCTTAGACTTGCTCAGTCGGTTCCACGTTATCAGTTGTGGAGACTTCGCCATTTGCGGGACTAGTATCATGTTCTGGTTCTGCTCTCCTTTGATCGGAATGCCTTGCAGATGTAGAAATCAGATCAAAGTTGATAAGATCATCACTACACCTCTCTACCATTTCTGCCTTATCGATGTCTTTGATGCCTTGGTCTTCTACGAACACTGCATCTCAACTTCTTACAAGCTTTTTCTCCACTAGATCGTAGAACCTATAGCCAAACTCATCAAGACCATAACCGATAAATACACACGGCCTCGTCTTCACATCTAGCTTTGACCGCTCGTCTTTTGGAATGTGAACAAAGGCCTTGCACCCAAAAGTGCGCAGATGGCTATAAGAAGCTTCTTTTCCAGACCACATCTTATCTGGAACTTCAAAGTTTAGTGGAACACTCGGCGTGAGATTCAAAACGTGAATCACTGTACTCAAGGCTTCACCCCAAAAGGATCTCGGCAATTGTGACTACGAGAGCAAACATATCACCCTCTCTACGAGTGTCCTGTTCATTCTCTCAGCTAATCCATTCAACTGAGGAGTCTTCGGAGGTGTCTTTTGATGTCGAATACCCTGCTCTCTACAGTACTCATCAAAAGGACCACAGTACTCATCTCCATTGTCTGTCCGGATGCATTTGAGCTTCACACCTGTTTCTCTTTCCACACGAGCATGAAACTGCTTGAAGACGTCTAACACTTGATCTTTTATCTTCAACATATACACCCAAACCTTCCTTGAGTGATCGTCGATGAAAGTCACAAAATATGCTGCACCACCAAGTGTTCTTGTCTTCATCGGACCGCACACATCGGAGTACACCATGTTGAGTATACCTGGTTTTCGCGAGTGAGGAACACTTTTAAAGGCTACCCGAGTCTGCTTACCAGCCAAGCAGTGAACACACTGCTTTAAAGAGCCATTTTTAAGACCTGAGAGTAAATTCTTCTTAGCGAGAATCATCAATCCCTTCTCACTCATATGGCTAAGCCGGTTGTGCCAAAGATCTACCACGTCTTCATGGTCCACTGTATGGACTGTGGAATCTGCGATCTTTGCATGCATCACATACAAAGAAGAGCATTTTTCTCCTTTCGCCACAATTAAAGAGCCTTTGGCGAGCTTCCATTTTCCATCATGAAAGGTATTGCAAAACTCTTCGTCGTCAAGCTTTCCGGTCGAGATTAAATTCATGCGAATGTCAGGAATGTGCTTCACACCTTTCAAAAACAGGGTGTTGCCGTTGTCAGTTTCCAAACGGACGTCTCCCATACCAATGGCTTTTGCAATGCCATCATTTCCCATCCTTACACTTCCAAAGTCACCAGAAGTGTAGGACGTGAAGAAATCCCTCCGCGAAGTTGCATGTATCGAAGCACCACTATCGATCACCCAACTCGTGTTTTGGCAGGTGAGATTGACGACGTCTCCGTTGTACACAATAAAGAATTCTTCGGTGGTCGTGGCTACCTTATCGCTTGTGTCACCCTCTTTGGCCTTCATTTCGTTTCCCTTGGCATTCGGATTTTCTCAAAGAAACTTTCGACAAAATCTCTTGATGTGACCCTTCTTGCCACAATAATGACACTCAACGTTAGCGTATTTTCTGGACTTGCTTTGACTCCGGTTTCTGTTGGCCGGACCTTTGCTTTGACTTCTCCCCCTGTTTTCGGTGACTAGGACGTCTGACTGTGAGGAAGAACCCGTTGACTTTCTTCTCATTTCCTAGTTCAGAATGCTATTTTTGACTACATCCATAGCCAGAACACCATCTGGGGCCGAGTTAGACAACGACATTCTGAATGTCTCCCACGAGTCCGGCAAAGTCCCAAGAAGCATCAACCCTTGAACTTCTTCGTCAAACTTGATTTTCATCCCAACCAACTGATTGATAATTCCTTGAAATGTATTCAGGTGATCAGTCATAGCTTTTCCGTTCTGGTACTTTAACCCCAGAAGCTGCTTGATCAAAAACAGCTTGTTGTTACCAGTTTTCCGAGCGTACAACTCCTCAAGCTTTTTACACAAGCTTTGAGCGTCCTTTTCCTCACTGACATGGTTGAGGACGTTATCATTTACCCACTGTCGAATGTAATCTCACACTTGACGATGAAATAATTCCCATTCGACATCAGATTTATCTGTCGGCTTCGCACCAGCAAATACGGGTAAATAATAGTCTTTCATATAAAGAAGATCCTCCATCTTCCCTTTCCACACATGATAGTTGGAGCCGTTCAACGTGACCATCCGACTCGGGTTACTCTCCATGATTGAAACACGGCACAAGGACCACAACCTCTAAAAATTTTTCTGATGTAGAAGATCAGTTTAAAAACCGCAACCACAGAGCATACTAGATTTAAAGAAGTCAACCTTGCTCTGATACCACTTTGTTGGGAAAATAACGAAAATTTGTCGGAATGATAAATGATAGCGGAAGCGATCCGAAAAATACTCTGAATATTTTTCCACGCCGTAAGATTATAACGGCCAAGAAGTAAGAGAAATCATGAGTAAAACCAACACCGAGAATTTTACGTGGAAACCCAAATCGGGAAAAAACCACGGGGACCGAGTCCAGAAAGATCTCACTATGAAAAATAGTATTTACAATATTTTTCTAGATATCGAATATCCTAAAAAATATTCACTAAGAGAAATAACCACTCTTAGAACTTGATGACGCTTATTTTAGAGTCATTTTATGCTAATTTTACATAAAAAAACTTATATGAATTGAGTGATTGCAATAATAAATTGGTATGAATTTAATACAATTGCTATATAATCCTGCAGCATTAGTGTTTTGATTCAATTTAAGATATTCATGTAGATTTTTCATTAAAAGCAGATTTTTCTCTTTAATTTGAATTTTATATTTTCGTATTTGAATGTAATTTTATTAGAGGGAAAGTCAAATTCAAAAGCTGAAGATTATAGAGAGAGAGGAATCAAATCAAGAAAAATCGGGAAATTTGTTGCTTTGAATATGGTAACATAATAAATGGGTATTATTTGGGTGCAAAATTAATAAGGAAAAGTGTAGAGACAAAAGCTGGGCAGCGGTTGATGTACAAAGTAACAGCAGAAAAAGACAAAAATAAGGCAGCGGATGATTCAAAAAGCTGGGCAGCAATTGGATGATTTAAAAAAAGTTGGGCAGCGGTCAGCAATCGATGACAAAAAGAAGAACAGAAAATTAGTTTGGAAAGAGAAGACACATGGCAAGCAGAAAATGACAAAAAAAAAAGAGAAGGAAAAGTCAAATTGAAGAAAGAGATTTTGCTTTTCATGGAATCACGTGGAAAGAGAACCAAAGAGAGAGAAAGCCATTTTGGAATAAAAAGGTGGAGTATTAAAAGCAAATAAATATTCTGAAGAGAGAAAATGATGATTTGTTGCTGGAATTAAGGAAGAGAAAATGCATAATTAAAAGGGATATTTTTCTAAAGAAAATGGGGGTATTCTGGCGAAGCTCCAGGAAGGGGGCAAGAAGCTCTAGATCCAGAAGAGCACTGACGACGTTCTTCTGAATTTCGTCTTCTTCTCTTATTTTATTATTTTTATGTTATTGTTTTTATTTTTATTTTTTATTATGTTTAGTAGCTAAACTTATATCTTGGTTAGGACGATAGTATTTGTTGCAATATTTTGCTATGATCTTGGTTTTGTTTCTGCAATTATCTATTGAACAATTATTTGTGAAATTTTCTTGCTAAGTCAGATCGTATCGATAGATAGGTTGACGATTCATGTTTATATTGTATCGATAGATAAATATAAATTTTAGATGCACGAATAATTAATCGAATTAAATTGTTACAACGTCGTTAACATTAATTTGATTGGCGATAAGAATAGCACATATCGAAAATTCAATATTAGTTACATTCTTTCAAGGTAGAAAGAAATTCTAATTTGAATTTACCTAGGCAATTCGAAAGAATCCTAGAAAATATTTTTATTCTTGCTGTTTTTTAGATAATGCTGCAAAGCATTAGTAGCAGAATCATCGTAACGAAGAAAATAGATCCTAGCCAAGGCTTCCTTTTATTGTTTTTATCTCGTTTAACTTGCTTTATTTTATTACATCATTATTCATATTTTATTTCTAATTATTATCTAGCAATTAAATATTTTTATAAGATTTTTATAGCGATTAATTCAATTAACAATATCCTCGTGGGATCGATACTTTACTTACTCTATTACTTCGTTAGCGACACGTGCACTTGCGTGTAAGTGTGTAATAACACTAACAAGTTTTTGGCGCCGTTGCCGGGGATATTGTTTAGTTGTGATTATTTTGCTATAATTATTTTATTTTATTCTACGTTATTTTATTTTATTTTGTTTCTCTATTTTCAAGTATTCGTGATTTATGTTTGACGATTGAAGAAGCTAATATGGATAACCAGGAAGGAGAAAGAATATTTCTAAATCGAATAATTGATGACCGAGATCGACCTATTCAAGACTTCGCCATACCAACATTCGATTATCTGAATCCCGGTATTGTGAGACCAGAATTAAATGCTACCCGATTCGAGTTTAAACCGGTCATGTTTCAGATGCTTCAAACAATTGGACAATTTAGTGGAATTGTCACAGACAATCCTCATCGTCATCTTAAAGCATTTGGAGAAGTGAGCGACTCGTTTCATTTTCCTGGAGTTTCAGTTGAGGCATTAAGGCTTAAGCTTTTCCCGTATTCTTTAAGAGACCGAGCACGAGATTGGTTTGGTAGCATCTCATCAAATACTATCACTACATGGGGAGAGTTAGCCAAGCAATTTATCATGAAATACCATCCGCCAGTGAGGAACGCGAGGATGAGGAACGAAATCATCCGTTTTCAGCAGCGAGATGACGAGTCACTTTACGAGACCTGGGACAGATTCAAGGAACTACTCAGGAAATGCCCTAACCATGGAATACCACACTAGATTCAGTTGGAAACGTTTTACAATGGATTAAATGGGCAAACAAGATCGATTATAGACGCTGTAGCAAACGGGACACTTCTGTAGGATCGAGATTGTCTAAGAGGGGGGGTGAATTAGACCTTTTTAAAATTTACCTAATTACTAAACACAAGCAATCAATCAGTAACAATGAAAGAGAGAGAGAGAGAGAAAATCAACACAAGATTTTTACGTGGTTCGGCCAAACCTTGCCTACATCCACGCTTCAAGGTTCACCCCTTGAAGATCCTTACCCTTCTCCTCAGTGAGAAAACAACAGATCGGAATTCCGGGCTCCGATCAACTACCTTTACAATTCAGGATTGAACTTTACGGGCGTCAATCCACTGCCTTATACACAATGTTGAGTTCGTAAATGGTAAGCTCAGATTACACTCTCACAAGGATTGAATCTCAAGTTAAAATCGAGAGGTGTAGAAAAATAATACAGAGTATGATAAAATTTCGGAGGTTAGGGCTCAAGAATTCAGTTCACAAAAGTTGTATCTTCGTGCTCTAACCTCGGCTTAAATACTCTGTCTTCTTTTTCAGCTCTGAATTGAATGCTTCTTTCTTCAAATGGAAAATGTTACCGTTGGGAAGCATCCGTACTAGATCAGGTAGCCGTTGCCGTCTGTAGTTGCAAGTCGTCGTCGCCATTAAAGTTCTGGAGTTAATGCTGAAAACGACGTCACTATAGCTTCGCGGCTATTTTGAATTCTGGCGGAAGATCATCGATGGAAGCGGCTTTAATTCAATCGCCACGTCATCGGTATGTGTTGCTCTAAGAGTCTATCGGTATATGCAACTTAAAAGTTATCGGCAGATATATCTTCAACGCCACCGGCAGGTGAAGCTTGAAAAACCATCGGCAGATGCACGCTTTGAAGTCCATCGGCAGGTGCACGGTTTGAAGTCCATCGGCAGGTGCAAGCTTAACAGCGCCATCGGCAGATGTATCTTCAACGCTATCGGCAGATGTATCTTCAAACGCCATTGGCAGATGCAAGCCTTGAACTCCATTGACAGATCCAAGCCTTGAACTCCATCGATAGATGCACGTCTTGAACTCCATCGGCAGATACACGTTGAGAATCCATCGGTATAAGCATTAGCGCTGAACCGCCATCGGCAGAAGTAAAAATATATGCGCTGAACCGCTATCGGCAGAAGTAAAAATATATGCGCTGAACTGCCATCGACATAAGTAAAAATATATGCGCTGAACCGCCATCGGCATGTGCAACTTCAAACGCCATCGGTATGAGTATCTTGACAAAGCCATTGGCAGAAGCACCATTAAACTCCATCAGTATATGTCGTCTAGCGATCGGTTGAAGTAGGCTTTGAACGACTTCTTCTTTTGTCGTTTTATCGATCGGTAGATGAAGGCCATCGGCAGAAGCCTTCTTTGCTTTGTCGTTTAGCGATCGGTATATGTCTATTTTTAACAACTCATCGGCAGATGAGTTTTCAGCCCTGTACACTTAATCACGATTGTTAAACAACTAAAATACCATTTCCAAGGGCATTTCCAACAGATTAAATTACTAATGCATAGTCGTTATTCTCATTTACTTAACATAATCAGATTACAATATTAACAATTCAAATACATCATCAAACATATATTTAGACTTAAACATCATTTAAGTCAACAATCTCCCCCTTTTTGATGATGACTAAATTTAATTTGATTAAGTCACTCTCCCCCATAATCCTAGCTCCCCCACAACCTATGCATATATTCCAATATCATTCCAGTTTTTCAAAGAACATGCATACACTATTCATAGCATATCATACACTATTCACTCTGAGTAATTTCTCAAACATCATCAATTAATCAAATACGTTCTCCCCCATTGACATTATCAAAAATAAAAAAAATAAATAAACAGAGAGACAGGCAGAACCAATGCATTCATCACAAAGAAGAGAAACATCAGAGAAAAATGTAAGTAGAATTCAATAAAATTGTTTACAAAGAAAAACATCTATTTAAAGAAAGCTACAAAATGTGTCCAAAAAGCTTGGCTAATCCAAGCGGGCACTTCACAGTTCGAATTGAGATAAGCATCTACAAGTGCTGGAAGTGAGGGAATACCAAGAGAGATGGGTGGTTGATAAGGCACTAGTTCCAGGCATGGAGGAGTCTTTGGCCGAGGAGCAGCAGAGGTAGAGGGGCCTTGATACACCACCATGTCCATACATGGAGGAGTTTCGACAGAAGGAGCAGCGGTTGTAATACCCAGCTTGTACGGATTTCAGATATAATATATTATATTCATATTTTGTTATATAATGACATTTTTGGTAAATTATGTCAAATCAGGTCCGTTTTATGAAATGAAAGCGTCACTACGATCCTAACGACTAATTGGAATGTTAGAGAAATTATGAGAATTTTCGGAGTTTGAACGCTATATTCCGAGGAATTACCTCAATCGTAATGTAATTGATGTTTTAGTAAAAATAGTAAATGAGGTCCGAATTGCAAACGGACAGTTTCAATAAATCCCAAATAATGAATAGGAGTTATTGGCAAAATATGGAGTTTTTGTGAATTCAACTCGTTTGACGATTAGCGAAATGAAGGATGAAATAAAAGGAATTAAGTACTAAGGGCAAAATCGTCATTTAATATTTAATTGTTTATTTCTTATTAAAGGCAAAAGCCTTTAATCGATTTTCATTACTGAAGATTGATTCCAGAGAAGAAAAAACCCTCGGCCTCCTCCCCTGCCCGCGGCGACATCTGACCTTCGATCTCCGTTTTTCCTCCCGTTCGTTTCGTTTCCTTCACGTTTCTTCCTCCTCTCGCTATCCTAGGTATGTCTCTACAATTTTAGAACATTAAATCTTTAGTTTCGTAGCGTTTTAAGTAATTAGGGTTTCGATTTATCTTTGTTAAAGACGCGAATTAGGGTTCGTAATTAATAGGTTAGCCGTGATTAAGTGTATATTAAATGTATTTGACGTTATTGGACGAAGTTAAATCAATTTGTGGAAATGTTAAAATTAGGGACGTGACAGTTATGGTATCAGAGCCCCCGGGTTTTAAAATCGGTTCTGTAGACTGCTCGACTGCACAGCCACTACGCGGACATTCTTCATCAACTGTAAGTATGTTTATAGCTTTATTCGATTTCTAGTTTCTTAGAATATTTGCTTTAACTTTTATATAGGAGTTTTTATAAATATGGTGCGTCCACAAAACGATCGAGATGACAAAGACGATACGATTGACACGCTCAAGGACTTTATTGCCCAGCAGTCTCAGCATATGGAGAGACAGGCTCAACAGATGGAGAGGCAATCTCAACAGCTGGGTACTTTGATTGACCAAGAGGGCACTAGAGCTCGGGATACAGCTGTATTGGGTAGTCGTGGGATGGAGAGATTTCAGAAGCTCCAGCCCCCTATCTTTAACGGACAGTCTACGGATCCCTCTTCAGCCGAGGAGTGGGTTCGCACTATGGAGGACATGCTGGCGTATGCTAGCATAGAGGACGGAGAGAAGGTTACACTGGTGACCTATCATTTGGCTTTAGATGCCCGATTCTGGTGGGACACTGTGAAGACGACCACCAATGTGACTGTTATGGGCTGGGAGAGGTTCAGAGAGTTATTCTACGACAAGTATTTCGGCCATACTGTACGAGAGGCGAAGATGGTTGAGTTTATGCAGTTGCGGCAGACTGCTTCTATTGCCGAGTACGTTAGGAGATTTGAGGCGCTGTCTCGATTTGCACCACGACAGGTCAGCGTAAACGAGGACAAGGTACGCCGATTCTTACAGGGACTTAGCCAGGAGTTCCGGATGCGCCTTACCATATCTGGGGTACGACATGTATCCTACGATGAGCTTGTGGCCAGGGCGCTTGATATTGAGGCTGTTGAGCAGAGTTCTACTAGACCGAGGGAGCCATCTAAGGGCTTCTTCAGAGAGATTCGACCTCAGTCACTGAACCGAGGTTGGCAGCCGAGAGCACAGCCCCAGTAGCAGCAGAGGGGTGTGAAGAGACCTCTTGAGGGAGGTAACGATCGGGGAAAGGGAAAACAAGTACAGGGTGCTTCTCAGGTAACTGTTTGCCCTAAGTGTCTGAGAGAGCACAATGGCCAGTGTAGATTGGGCACAGGTGTGTGTTATCGATGTGGGGACCTGGGCCATTTCGCTAGAGATTGCCTGAAGCCCGGCCGAGATCAGCCAGGCAGTGATCAGAGGATGGTTATGCCCAGGATCTTCGCTTTTATTGAGCCTGGCGATGTTGATGACGAGGCTCAGCCTGCCGTGATTGCAGGTACTATCTTGGTTACTGGCGTTCCTGTATTTTCTTTATTAGACACGGGGGCTACGCATTCTTTTATTTCCACCGCGTGTGTGTCGAGATTGAGGCTTGCGCCTGAGTTAGCAGAATGTGAGTATAGTGTGATGCTACCTTCAGGAGAGCGTATGCAGTCTGGTCGTGTAGTCCAGGGCAATATTATCTCGATTGGGGACCGTACTCTATATGCTCGCCTTATTGTTATGGGCATCGAGCATTATGATCTTATTTTAGGGATGGATTGGCTGTCACAACATTTCGCCACCATCGACTGTCGATCCGGGATTGTCACCTTTCGACCTCCGGGTAAAGCTGAGTTTTCTTATCAGGCGATGAGCAGATTGAGTAGCTCGCCCATCTCTTATTCCATGATGGTCAACGAGCAGTTTAAAGGTGCGTGCTCTATTTATTTGGCCTCTGTCTTTGATTGTCAGTTGCTCAGCGGATTGATGCCGAGCGACATTCCTATTGTCAGAGAGTTCTCTGGTATTTTCCTTGATGATCTTCCCGGATTACCGCCGAACCGGGAGATTGAGTTCACTATTGATGTGTATCCTAACTCCGCACCGAGGTTTAAGAACCCATATCGGTTGGCACCAGCAGAGTTGAGAGAGTTGAGGACTCAGCTGGATGAGCTGTTAGAGAAGGGATTTATTCGACCCAGTGTTTCACCTTGGGGTGCGCCCGTTCTGTTTGTCAAGAAGAAAGACGGGACCCTCAGGATGTGTATTGATTATAGGGAGCTGAATAAGCTCACAGTGAAGAATAAGTATCCACTGCCTCGTATCGATGATTTGTTTGACTAGCTACAGGGTGCTCGAGTATTTTCCAGGATTGATCTACGCTCGGGTTACAATCAGCTGAAGGTCCGGATGGATGATATACCGAAGACGGCATTCCGAACGAGGTATGGGCATTATGAGTTCCTTGTCATGTCTTTTGGACTTACTAATGCCCCTGCAGCGTTTATGGACTTGATGAACCGTGTCTTCAAGGAGTATCTGGACAAGTTCGTGGTGGTTTTCATCGACGACATATTGATCTACTCTAAGACGAAGGAAGAACACGAGGAGCATCTGAGGATTGTTCTGAGGACCTTATGTCAGCATCAGCTGTATCCAAAGTTTTCGAAGTGCGAGTTCTGGCTTGACAGAGTGAGCTTCCTTGGCCATATTATATCACAGGACGGAGTTTCTGTGGATCCGAGCAAGATTCAAGTGGTCAGAGATTGGCCACAGCCGAAGAACGTACGTGAGATGCGTGGATTTCTCGGGTTGGCCGGTTATTATCGGAAGTTTTTAGAGGGATTCTCAAAGATCGCACTTCCTCTCTCTCGATTGACTCGGAAGAACGAGAGATTTATTTGGCCGTCTGCTTGTGATGATAGTTTTATGGAGTTAAAGCAGAGATTGACCACCGCTCCAGTACTGGTGCTACCTGTTGAAGGTGTCAGATTCAGTATTTATTGCGATGCATCGGGAGTGGGACTCGGTTGTGTATTGATGCAGGAGGGGAGAGTTATTTCTTATGCTTCTCGGCAGTTGAAGCTGTATGAGCAGAATTACCCTACGCACGACCTTGAGTTAGCAGCTGTGGTCTTTGCACTGAAGATATGGAGGCATTATTTATATGGGCAGCAGTGCGAGGTATTTTCTGACCACAAGAGCTTGAAGTACTTATTTACGCAGAAGAAACTGAATATGCGACAGAGACGATGGCTCGAGTTTGTCAAAGATTACGATTTTGATATCAAGTACCATCCAGCAAAGGCGAACAAGGTTGCTGATGCCTTGAGTAGAGTGCCTTCTGCGAGTCAGCCTTCTCTTGTAGCGATGTCAGTTACGCTGCGGTCTGAGATTGAGAGATTCGATGTGGAGATAGTGGCAGAGTTGTCCAGTATGCTCGCCAACATTTCTCTCAGGCCGGTTATTCTTGATCGTATACGCGAGGCTCAACAGAGTGATACAGAGTGTATGGAGCTTCGATCGAGCATGACATTGGGAGACTCGTCGGATTTCCATTTATCGGATGATGGTATTCTGAAGTTCAGGCATAGGTGGTACGTGCCTAGCGACGAGGACCTGAAGAAGGAGATATTGGCCGAGGTACATTCTTCGGCATATTTTGTGCACCCAGGAAGTACCAAGATGTACCGGGATTTGAAACAACACTTCTGGTGGCCGAACATGAAGAGGGAGGTTGCCAAGTATGTTGAGACCTGCCTAGTATGTCAGCGGGTAAAGGCAGAGCACCAGAGACCGACCGGAACGTTATTGCCACTGCCGATTCCGGAGTGGAAGTGGGAGCAGATCTCTATGGATTTCATTGTGGGGCTCCCGAGGACTACGAGAGGCCATGACGGCATTTGGGTTATTGTGGACCGATTGACAAAGTCGGCCCACTTCTTATCTGTGAGGATGGCATCGTCTATGGATCAGCTCGCCGAGCTTTATGTGCAGGAGATTGTCAGACTGCATGGCGTGCCAGTTTCTATTGTCTCAGACAGAGATCCGAGATTTACCTCGAAGTTCTGGAAGAGTCTGCACAAAGCTATGGGGACTCAGCTTAATTTCAGCACCGCGTTTCATCCTCAGACTGACGGACAGACAGAGAGGACGAATCAGATTCTGGAGGATATGCTCAGAGCATGTGTGCTGGAGTTTCAGGGATCGTGGAGCAGGTATTTGCCACTGATCGAGTTCTCTTATAATAACAGCTTCCAGGCTACTATTGGCATGGTTCCGTATGAGGCGTTGTATGGTCAGAAGTGTAGATCTCCGTTGTATTGGGACGAGGTTGGCGAGGCCAGCATCATTGGTCCTGAGATCCTACAGCAGACGGCAGAGAAGATTGCCATCATTCGACAGCGTATAGAGGTAGCACAGAGCAGGCAGAAGAGCTATGCTGACACCAGACGGAGAGAGCTAGAGTTCGAGGAAGGTGATGAGGTCTATCTGAAAGTTTCTCCGTTCAAAGGCGTAGCGAGATTTGGAAGGAGGGGTAAGTTGAACCTCGTTATGTGGGACCCTTTCCTATTCTGAAGAGGATCGGGAAATTGGCGTATAGGCTGCAGCTTCCGGCTTCTATGGAGGGTATCCACGACGTATTTCATGTATCTATGCTTCGAAAGTGCTTGCGCGATCCGTCGCATATCGTGGAGGCTACAGAGATCGAGGTACAGCCTACCTTGAGCTATGAGGTGAGGCCGGTACGTATTTTGGAGACTTCCATCAAGATTTTGCGCAACAAAGAAATTCTACTAGTTAAAGTTCTATGGCGGAATCATGAGGTGGAAGAAGCGACGTGGGAACGACAGCAAGATATGATGACTGGGTATCCTGATTTGTTTGTATGATTTAATTTTGTGGACAAAATTCTGAATAAGGAGAGTGGAATGTAATACCCAGCTTGTACGGATTTCAGATATAATATATTATATTCATATTTTGTTATATAATGGCATTTTTGGTAAATTATGTCAAATCAGGTCCGTTTTACGAAATGAAAGCGTCACTACGATCCTAACGACTAATTGGAATTTTAGAGAAATTATGAGAATTTTCGGAGTTTGAACGCTATATTTCGAGGAATTATCTCAATCGTAATGTAATTGATGTTTTAGTAAAAATAGTAAACGAGGTCCGAATTGCAAACGGATAGTTTCAATAAATCCCAAATAATGAATAGGAGTTATTGGCAAAATATGGAGTTTTCGTGAATTCAACTCGTTGGACGATTAGCGAAATGAAGGATGAAATAAAAGGAATTAAGTGCTAAGGGCAAAATCGTCATTTAATATTTAATTGTTTATTTCTTATTAAAGGCAAAAGCCTTTAATCGATTTTCATTACTAAAAATCGATTCCAGAGAAGAAAAAACCCTCGGCCTCCTCCCCTGCCCGCGGCAACATCCGACCTTCGATCTCCGTTTTTCCTCCCGTTCGTTTCGTTTCCTTCACGTTTCTTCCTCCTCTCGCTATCCTAGGTATGTCTCTACAATTTTAGAACGTTAAATCTTTAGTTTCGTAGCGTTTTAAGTAATTAGGGTTTCGATTTATCTTTGTTAAAGACACGAATTAGGGTTCGTAATTAATAGGTTAGCCATGATTAAGTGTATATTAAACGTATTTGACGTTATTGGACGAAGTTAAATCAATTTGCGGAAATGTTAAAATTAGGGACGTGACAGCAGTAGACGCATCAGGAGGAGAGAATGCAAATTCAGCCTCCTGAAGATCCAGCTACATGAAACGCACATCTTCATAAACTTCAGGCCGGGAAAATAGAAGAAAGAGATCTTCATAGGTAGGCTCAGTGGGGCAGAGAGGAACATGTGGTGCAGGGCAAAGAGCCTCAACTTGAGATTTGAGAGCCCGAAGGTTACGGGTGAAAATCTCATTATTTCGATCCAATTTTCGATCCATTAGACCCTGAGCCACAACAGCATCAAAGCTCAAATCCTTTTTGAGTTGAGTGATCTTTGTATCAATGGCTGTTCCGAGATTGTCAATGCTTGACTTCAACTCATTATACTGTTCCTCGCTGAGAGAAAATCTCCTCTAATAAAGGATGGGAGATACTGGGGCAGGAGCAGTTGGCAGATTTAGTGAGGAATGTTGGACTTGGGGAGCAGGTGGATTTGAATGAGCAATTGGACTTGGAGGATGTAAGTGGACTGTAGGAGGTGGTTGGACTGGTGATGGAGGAGCTGTATCCTGTTGGACTGGTGATGGAGGAGGTATAGGAGGAAGAGCTGGTAAACGAAGGGCAGGTGGAGGAGATGGAGGATTCTCTGGAAGGGGTAGAGGCACAGAGGAGGGAGTAGAGATTTCATCTGAAGGAAGGATCCTTGAGGAAGGGACACGACGCCTTCGCACTAAAGGTGGAGGTTGAAAGCTTGAAGCCTGAGATTGAGAGGGGGAATTAACAAATGCAGGAATCTCAGAGTCACCCCCTCCTTCGGCAGTGGACTCCTCTAGCAGGTCAAGTTTTCTCTTTCCCTTTTTGGCAACTGCAGCCTTAGCAGTAATTCTCTTAGGAACAATCAGCACAAGCTCCCCTGTTCTGGTTCTTTTAATGCCCATTTTGCTCAAGGTGGTTTTGGAATAGTAACTGGAAGGTTTAAGTGTGACAGGATCTTCATCCTCAGGAAATACAACCTCAAGCTTAGCTAGTATCTTCATTAACAGCAGGTTGTAAGGTAAAGAGGTAGCCCTAGATGACACAGCCAGAATCATCCTTCGAACAACAACATATCCAATATTGAAGGGTGTTTTGTAGTAGAGTGCAAACAGAACAAAGAGTTCCATGGCACTCACTTCATCATGGTGACCACCCTTAGGAACAATATTGTACCATATCATCTGATGAAATAATCTAGCCCTAGCGGTCAAGTGTTTGCCCTTTAGATGATCAGGGATATGGTTTGGGTTCAAGACTATGGTCTGGAAAAAACCTAGACCTTCATCGGTACCAAAGAACGGAGGCTCAGTGCCGGATACATATTTGTAGGGGCAACTATCTAGATGAGGGCACTCCAAAATGCTATTAATGAATGGAAGAGTAATTTCTATGTGCTTGTTATACACATAGCTTTTGATAGAAGAGAAATCAGAGGTAAAACTCAGATTGGCATAGAACATTTTAATGGCTTCCGGGTAATAGAATGAATCTACATCAAAAATACCTATCAACCCGAGATCCTTCAAGGGTTCGACAATATTCATGCCAGCTAAGTCATCAAAGTAGATACCTCGACTGGAAATTAAAGACTTGAACTGAAAGTCGTCATGGTATCTCAACTCAGCAGCTTCAGAGAAAAAGAAGAGAGATGGCCATGCTTTTGCACGAGGGATCACTCGTGGAGGAC
The DNA here is from genome assembly GCA_022432975.1 of Begonia masoniana. Classification (NCBI taxonomy): domain Eukaryota; kingdom Viridiplantae; phylum Streptophyta; class Magnoliopsida; order Cucurbitales; family Begoniaceae; genus Begonia; species Begonia masoniana. The sequence continues at coordinate 15,064,939 of CM039506.1, forward strand.
GTGCTGAAGTTTTGGCCTTCTTCTGGACCGGTTTGGAAATGGCGCGGGAGGATGAACCCTGAAAATCCATGGGAAGACTAGGACTCGAGAGAGACGATTGGAAGGGAAGGGGTTTTTCTAAAAGAGCGCGAAATGTGAAACGTCTTTGAGAAGAGGCAGAGTTTAAATGAAAAAGGGACATCACCCGACGAGATGAAGACACACGTGTAAAACGATTAGCCCGATGGGTCACACGTGTCGGCAGATTAAGAATTCATCATCAGATACCTACCGATAGAAATGCATCTTCCGATGCCTATGAAAAACACTGCATCTACCGATGCCTATGAAAAACACTGCATCTACTGATGCCTATGCATCTTCCGATGCCCATTGAACAACGTTGCTTCTTCCGATGCCCTCACAAGTAAAAACAGCTCTATTACACAAGATTCACCAACAGAGAAATAATCTTAGTTTTTATCTACCCGAATGAGGCCTAACCTTATTCTAATATTATTGAAAGATTTTTCATCCAAAGGCTTGGTAAAGATGTCTGCTGGTTGGTCTGCTGAATTAACAAATTCTAAAGATATATCTCCTCTTTGAACATGATCACGAATGAAGTGATATCTAACATCAATATGCTTAGTTCTAGAGTGCTGGATAGGATTTTTGGAAATGTTAATTGCACTGGTGTTGTCACATCTAATAGGAATCCTATCATAGAACAGATTATAGTCTTTTAGAGTTTGCTTCATCCAAAGCATTTGTGCACAGTAACTGCCTGCAGCAATATATTCACTGTCACGACCCTTACCCGTATCCTAATAATTTTTTTTTTTTTTTAAATCTTTTACTTTAACTGTACGTAGAGCGAAATCTAAAACGAAGTCGAAAGCGGAATTGAAATCAAAGTTCGTTTAGTAAATCACTTAAAACAATTACTAAAACAATAAACTTAAACTATTAAAACAATTAATTAATAAAAGAAAACAGTTATTTAAAACACATTTTTTTTTATAAAAAAAAATCGCCAGAGGAGGTGGCGATCAATCGCCTCCTGGCGATTGTTACCTCACCTGGCAATCGCCTGAGCGATTGCCAGGCGGAGGAAGAGGCGATTGCTCGCCTCCCAGAGGCGAGCAATCGCCACGCTCTCTGGAATTCCTCCAGAGAGCGCAGTTCTTCCTCCCCCTTTCTTCTTCTTCTTTCTTCACACTTCCTTCACACTCCCTGCACTTCACATTTTTAACACAAATACACAACACTCAAAACACTACAACTTCTTCTCCTTTCTTACACAAAACCTTCACCCAATCTTTACAGACTTCCATAAATACTCTCCAAACATAACATTTACTCAAACACTCAAAACGACACAATTTACGTTAAACATAATCGAATTTCATGAAAACGAACCGCGTGATTCCTTTTAAACATTTAACATTCCTACCTGTTTTAAAAACATCAAAACGCTATAAAACACGTGATATATCCTATTCAGTAGTCAAACACTTTAAAACGTATCTAAATGTACTAAAAATTCATCACATTCATCATTATCCCAAACAATACCCAAAAACTCTCAAAAACACCTAACCGTGTGAGTCAACCCGCCCTGCCAAAACACGCTCCGCCGCCACGAGCTCCGCCACCGACCATCTATACTTGGTCATCATAAGGAGGTTCCTCACCTTCGTTCTCGTCACCTACATCATACAATAACTACATTAAGCCTAATGCTTAGTAAGGAGCGTACTAAACGTAACTTTACATATATGCATGACATTTATAAAACATTTTCGTTTCATTTCATTAAACCACTTCCTTGCCCCGTGAGAAATATACGTCTTGCCCTGTAAGAAACATAGGTCTTGCCCCGTGAGAAACATACATTTTAACCCGTGAGAAACATACACGTGAGGATCATACATTTTTGACGCGTGAGAAACATCCATCGTTCACATAATCGTTCTTTCATTTAACTTTTCATAAAACATGCTTATAAATAGTTCGTATGCACTTTAACAAAACATGATGCATGATGAGTAACATACATAAGGAAAACCTATCAATTGAACACTACCTAAATCGCTAAGGCACTACCTAACTATCAATCTTTCCTTAACTACCCGTCTTCCACCAACCCCTATAACCACTTTCTTCATAACAGTCAACATTATCAACATTGTACGACGTAAGGCCTTAGTGGCTGGAAAGCCTAACGCTCACTTACCCGGCGTCCTAAATATGCCGAGCACCGTCCTTTGAGCTTGGGTTACCTAGAGCATTTAACATCACATCATTAATATCGATTTTCAAACATCGAATCTAAACAATCGACTTTTCTAGCTAGGACAAATCCTTCTAAAAACTCTAATCCTTTTCTTTCGGGCATTTCATCGAACACTTAGTGTTCATTAACTTCAAAACTCCATTAATGGTGTTTTACCAACCTCCAACAACCTAGATCTCACATTAAACATCATCCAACACCATTAATCTACTCCAACAACCTAGATTTAACATTAAGCATCATCAATGAGTAATTAATAAACAACCCTAACCATTTCTAACAAAAACCCTAAATTTCTTCACAAACCCTAACTCGAAATAAACTCTAAAAATGACTACCAACGAGACTAAAACATAGGGCTTACTTGGATGGTTGATTTGATGAATAAACTTGAAGGAAGAATCGCCAAAAATGGAGGAGTTGAGCGATCGATGGAGATGGCGATGAAGAAAAGAGGAAATCGCCAAAATGGAGGAAGGAAAAAGGAGGCACGCGTGAGGGAAAGAAAATGAGGGGAAAAGAGAGAGAGGTTTATGTTTTTAATATAATTTTGACTTTAAAAATTATTTAAATGCCCTTAGCTTATTTCCTTAGCTTTAATTGTTTTTTCGTCTATCGGTTTAATTTCTCCGAAATTCCCTTATTCCTCCGAATATTTCTATTTATTCCTAGGGCTCTAACGAAACTTTCCGTTGGCCATTTGGACTTAATTTATTATTTTCATGAATTTAAAACTCTATAATGCTTAAATACTTAATATTCGAAACTTAAAGCTCGGAATCCTTAAAACGAAATTTCTGGGTGTTACATTCACTCTCAGCAGTTGACAATGCAACAAAATTCTGTTTCTTAGAATATCAGGAAACTAGAGATTCACCAAGGAATTGACATGTTCCACTGATGCTTTTCCTATCTACTAGACTTCCAGCATAATCAGAGTCTGAGTATCCGATTAGATCGAAAGAAGCACCTTTAGGATACCATAACCCTAAGTCAGGAGTTCCACTTAAATATTTAAAAATCTTTTTAACAGCTGTTAAGTGAAATTCCTTAGGAGCAGCTTGAAATCTAGCACAAAGACAAACACTAAATAGAATATCTGGCCTACTTGCAGTCAGATATAACAGAGAACCGATCATACCACGAAATTTCTTGATATCAACATTAATATTTTTTTCATCTTTGTCCAATTTAGTTGTGGTACTCATGGGAGTCTTGGAAGACTTAGAAGATTCTAATCCAAATTTCTTAAGAAGTTCCTTAATGTACTTTTCTTGACAGAAGAAAATTCCATCAGGAGATTGACTGATCTGAAATCCTAAGAAAAATTTTAACTTCCCATCATACTCATCTCAAATTCACTTTGCATGAGGGAGGAAAACTCATTACACATATTGACATTAGTAGATCCAAAAATAATGTCATCAACATAAATTTGTACTAACAGAATATCCTTATCCTTTTGCATGGTAAATAAAGTTGAGTCGGTGTTACCCTTTTTGAAATTCCTTTCCTCAAGGAAGTTTCTCAACCTATCATACCAAGCTCTAGGAGCCTGCTTAAGTCCATAAAGTGCATTCTTAAGTCTATACACATAATCAGGCTTTGCAAAATCTTCAAATCCTAAGGGCTGCTCTACATAAACTTCTTTCTGAATATACCCATTTAAGAAAGCACTCTTCACATCCATTTGGAAGAGTGTGAAGTTTTTGTAGCAAGCATAGGCTAAGAGCATCCTAATTGATTCTAGTCTAGCAACAGATGCAAAGGTTTCCTCAAAATCTATTCCTTCTTCTTGATTGTAACCTTTGGCAACTAGTCTAGCCTTATTTCTCACAACAATCCCATTTTCATCTAATTTGTTTTTGTAAACTCATTTAGTTCCAATAATGGGATGATCCTTAGGCCGTGGAACAAGTTCCCATACCTTGCTCCTTTCAAATTGATTTAACTCTTCTTGCATGGCCAAAATCCAATTTTCATCACACTCGGCTTCTTCAAATTTCTTAGGCTCTACTTGTGAAATGAATGCCACATTGGCACAGAGATTCCTAAGAGAAGCTCTACTCTTAACTCCTAAAGAAAGATCACCTAAAACTTCATCTATTGGATGATTTTTGACATATTTCCAATCTTTAGGAAGAGCAGGATTTTCATCCTTGACAGGAACAATATCTAGAGTTGTAGAAGAAGGTTCTATTGATTTTTCTACTTGAGGGGAATCACTAGGTTTTTCTAAGGAAATAGAATCCAGTTGTTTATCCAAAATATCATCCTTATCCACATTGATTGTGGGTTGAGGAGACTCATCAAAGTTAACATGAACTGATTCCTCTACAACTAGAGTTCTCCTATTGAATACTCTATATGCTTTACTGGATAGGGAATAACCCAGAAAAATTCCAAGATCTGATTTGGAATCGAATTTTTCTAAGTTATCCTTAGTGTTTAGAATGAAGCATTTGCTTCCAAAAGCTCTAACATACTTGACAGAAGGGATTTTACCATTCCAAAGCTCATAAGGAGTTTTCTCGAGAATAGGTCTTATGGAGACCCGATTAAGCACATAACAAGCTGTTGACATAGCTTCTGCCCAGAAATATTTTGGAAGGGAATTCTCATTAAGAATAGTCCGAGCTAGCTCTTGGAGAGACCTATTTTTCCTCTCAACAACACCATTTTGCTGAGGGGTTCTAGGAGAGGAGAAATTGTGCTCAATTCCATGTTTGAGACACAAGAGTTCGAATTTTTCATTTTCAAATTCTCCACCATGATCACTACGAATAGCAATAATGGTGAGCTCCTTTTCATTTTGAACTCTTTTCCTAAAGCTAGAAAAGGTATCAAAAGTCTCATCCTTAGACTTTAGAAAATGTACCAGGTAAATCTAGAAAAGTCATCTACAATAACAAAGGCATAGAATTTGCCACATAGGCTGGCTATATTGGAAGGACCGAAGAGATCCATATGAAGGAGTTGGAGAGGCTTAGAAGTTGAAATTGCATTCTTCGATGCAAAGGAACTTTTGATCTGCTTACCCATTTGGCAAGCTTCACAGACCTTATCATTCTCAAAGGATATCTTAGGGATTCCTCTAACTAAATTCTCCTTAGTAATCTTAGCTAAAGTATCCATCCCTACATGTCCTAATCTACTATGCCAAATCCAAGAATCATGGGAAGAATTAACAGCAAAGCATTTTTCATCAGACACAGCTGTAACACCCAGGTTTTTTTTAAAGGAAATTTGAGAGAATAAATGGATAAGGTAGTTATTTAATAAATAGTTGTTTTTATTTAATTAAAAGAAAAGTGAGTAAGTTGGTTAAACTAATTGGTTTATTAATTGGAGTAAATTAAGCTGGGTACGGGATGAGAGTCAATTTACGAAATTTATAAATTAAGGACGGGATTTAACGAAATTTTGGAAGGGCAAAATGGTATTATTGTTATTAATGTTAGTTTTAATGTATTATTATTATTATTATATATATAAAAAAAACAACAAACAGATAGCCGAAGCTATCTGTTCGAGCTCGAACCCAAGCACCCGAGCGGCGAAGGAGGGACGCGAGCGACGATCGCCGTTCAAACCACCGGCGACTCCGGCGTTCTCCGGCCAGACGTCGGCGGCGCAGCTAGGGCTGCCATTTCCGGCCCATTTCCGGCCCGTTTCCGCGCACAAAACCGCACAGTATGCTCGATTTTCTGTGCCCTGTTTCGGTTCGATTTTATGCCGGGGATCGCCGAGCTGCTAGGGCTCCGATCGCCGGCCGTTTTTGGATGTTCTCAGCGTCATCTTGCCGAGCTTAATGCCGGCAAAGATTGCCGAGCATCGGGAAGCTCGGATTTGGCGAAAATCCAGCAAGCCCGAATTGGGCATTTCGGGTTTCTGGATTTGGAAACCCTAATTTGTGTTAGTTTAGGTTAATTGAGCGTATAAGTGGTTGATTGGTGAGAAAATGAGTGGAATTTGATGGAAAATCGGAAATGGTGAAATTTCCAGTTAAGGGGCAGTTCGGGTTTTCTGTTAATTGACCTAGCTAGGGTTATTTGTTTTGAAATTCCTTTTGACTGGTTAAAATAGGTTATTATAGGAGTACGTGGCCGCTGGAATCGTTCGATTCCGATAACCGACGTAAAAGTTACGCGCGTTTGAAGTTTCGGGTCGGTTTTTACCGAACCCAAATTAGTGGCCCATTTAGTTAGGTTTTAATTGGATTAGGATAGAAATAGTAGTTTGAGAGTTAATTGGTGAATGTAGGCTTAATTTGAATGAAGTTTTAATAATTGTGGTTAGAGTTAGCTTAAATATTCTTTAGAAGTGAATTGTGATGCTTAAGTGACTTTTGTGAATGTGATAGGTTACCGAGTGGAGAATTTACATAGCCAAAGCGAGTAAGTGCGGTGCCAGAGTTCAGGTAAGTAGAGGACGTTTGTTTTGCCTTCGGGCCTACACCACGGAACGGTAGGATTTATTTGATTGTTGTTTGGCCGTCTTCCTTGTTGGTTATTTGTTGTTGATGTTTGGTTGTCTTCTTTGTCGGTCAAGCATGGTTGTGGTTGTGTTGGTTGTTTCATTTGGCGTTGTGTTGGTCGTTTTGTTCGGTATGGCATATTTGAAGCATGCATCATTGTATATCACGCTAGGTACGAGCATTGGCATAGTTGGCATTGTGAGTATGAATGTAATCAGATAAGAAAACTTTAATGCATCTCGAATAGGTGCCTTGTCGGGATGAGGTTGCTGGTAGTAGCACCCCGAGGGGTACCCTATGAGAGAGGGCCTGTTAAAACTTGTATTGCATCTCGAATAGGTGCCTTGTCGGATGAGGTTGCTGGTAGTAGCACCCCGAGGGGTACTCTATAAGAGACGGTTGGCTAAGACATATAATCCTGAATAGTGTGCCTTGTCGGGATGAGGTTGCTGGTAGTAGCACCCCGAGGGGTACTCTATGAAGGATGGTGGTTCGAGTGTGGCCATCCTAGACGGTTATGGGATGTGTGCCAACTCGTTCCACACAGCTTAAGAAAGATTAAAGCAAGAGTAAAGCAACGAACAGCAAATAAGCACAACTGAGTGATAGAAACTGCATGTGTTAGGTTGATTGCACTGTGTGTTGTCATGTTATGTTGAGTCAGTTTGTTGAGTTGCATTGGGTGGTGTTGTATCTTTGTGTTGAGTTGTTGGGTCGAGGGGTGTTGTGTTGTTGTGTTAGAGTAGGGTAGTGTGTGCATTCTTCTTGTTATTATTTGTTACTCCCTACTTGCTAAGCGTAAGCTTACGTGTGTGTGTGTGTTCTGTGGTGTAGGTAACGACGCGGGTACAGGTGAGCTATGTGAGTCAGCCAGGACTTGGGAGCAGTCGGAGATGCACGGGGCGTGCCGGTGCGGGCAGTTGTCGGGGCGTCTCGACCATGGTCTTCGGAAAGACGTGGGTGCAACAGTATTTTGGGGTCGTGTATAATTTACAATTATTTTGGTGGTTTGTAGAGTTGTCTATTTGGTTTTAGAGTTATTGCATAGCTATTTGTATTTGGTGTGTATAATCATAGTTAAGGGTGATGTGTCGCCCTGTACTGTGGACTTTCTCCACTTAGGAATGTTTGTATTTTAGTTTCCCTCTTTAGTTTCCTTCTTTACTGCTATTTGGAGATTTCTCATTTCGTATGTTGGATAGTTGAGTATAGGTATTCTGGATTTGGTTGAGATTGGGCTGTGTGCAGGTACTTAGCATTTTGGAGGCGCTATTTTCAGGCGTTACTTTGCCGAAATTTTCGGGAAGTACGCCGTGGTGCTTCAAGGTTAGGATTTAGGGAAATTAGGAAGTCTAGACAGCTATGTCAATGTTATTTTAAATTAAGCTTTAACGTGGGATTAGTGAGCAAAGTAGCGCTCCGAGCCAGGGCGGGTTCGGGGGTGTTACAAGATGGTATCAGAGCAAAAATGGTCGAGTCGTTCAAATGATTACCCGACAATGCCGGCCGCTATGCAACGTGCTTCACCGACTGTAAGTATTTCTATACTTTAGTTAGTTATATCTAAGATTAGATTGTTTAACTCCTGTTTGTTTTGGAACTGTAATTTGGAACTGTAATAGATTAGAACATTCCGAGAGTACCGAGACAACTTTGGTGGATCCCTTAAGCTAATTCATAGACATGTGTGTTGACATAGTGAACTGATAGTTCGAACAGCTAGGAATTTATTGAAAGTGATAGTCGTTAGGAAGAGTGTGAGTTGTGACATAGCATGAAAAAGGGTGAGGACATGTTGGGTTGAATGTAAAGCGAGGTAGACCTTAGGATGAGGGAGCTATGTATTAAATAACCTAGATGTTTGTAAAAATGGTATGCCTAGGATTTTACCCTTAAGGAGATATTTTAGGAGAGATAAAATGTGGAATAGATAGAATTGGGGCCTAGTTAGCAAACCCTTAGGAGTACTAGGAAGTACTACGATAAACCAGGTAGAAGTTTGAAAATTTATTGGGAGACACCTTAGATCTTCATCATGCCATTAGTATGTGTACGAGAGTGTGAGTAGATGTAAAAGTGGCATCTTTAGAATTTTGTAGCATTAGAAGTAATTATATTCGAGTGTCTAGCTTAAGTAAATTGTTAAGGGGATTTTGAGAATTGGAGATACTAATTGGTATTCGGTGGAGGAAGATTCTAATAAATTTTATGCAAGAAAAACCAAGAGGGGAGCCTAGCCTAAGTTAAGTGAGGTTAACAATGATAGAGACTATTGAATGTTAAAAGGTATAGTTAGTTAGTATGACCCAAACTAGAGCCATAGAGAGGTGACAATTCTCGATGAGTGCTCGAAAGTAGAATGATGGAGAGTAAGAGTCGAGTAGTGAATGTGGCAATGAGGATTAGTTGTGGAGTGAATGATGAGCTATACAAAAGTACTCAATTTCGGGAATGAAAAGATAGAGATTTACTTAGAGCTAGGAACCAATAAATATTGAGATATTAAAAGATCCCAGAAGATGCTAGGTGATATTCGTTAGGAAAAAGGGTTGGGGCTTAGGGTATAGGTACTATCTTAAGGAATTAATCAGTCGAAGGTGAACGAGAATGCAGTTTCAACCGGCATTGTATAGAAGAATGAAGGCTTGTCAAGCAGGAGTGGACGTGCTGTGTTTTGGTGATATTCGACTTAGGATTTGGAAGCCAAAAGTATATAGAGTGAGAATAATTTGGAATAACTTAGAAATTTAAATGTCTAAGAGAAGTAAACTCATCTTTTGAAATTAGATAATGTTCTGAGGTTTAGATTAATGCGCGCGATGTTAGGAGAAATGGTGACTCGTCGATGAATAGGTAGGAAATTGGTATTTTGGGTGGTATTTAAGCTACAACAAGTTTGCTAACAAAAGATTGTTGGGTGACTTGCTGAAATGGAATATGAAGACTCAAGAGTGTAGTAGTCAGTAAATTTTGAAGAGAATCTTTAGGAAAATTACATATTTGTGAGGAAGGTTAGCATTTTTGATCTGGACTATTCCTTTATGATAACTTTCAGTAATTAGTAGCGTATGGTCTGAGGACACGAAAAGTGTTTGAGTGACCTTAAGTTAGGAAATTCTAAGGTTCGACTCGTATGTAATGAAGTCGAAATTGTTGATGTCGTAATTGATTAGGCTAGAGTTGATAAGTTTAAGAGTTGGCGAACTTAGGCGTAAGATGTGAATATGAACTTGAGTATTAGTATAGGTTGGGAGGTGTAAGTTAGAAGAATGGTGAGATTAAATACTAGATTCGGGACGGATATATGAGAGAGATTATATTAGCCCTTATTTGATGTTGCAGAACTTAGAGGATATTGAGAATTAGGTTGTAAAAGTTTGAAAGGGTAAGTGAGGAGTGATTAAAGTTAGGAAAGTTAGACTAAGTTATGCAATTATGTGATGAACTTAAGAACGTTAAAGATCGTAGCTGGGAAAGTTTAAGTTGTAGGAATTATTTTCATTGCTCGATAGGTTATTAGGAGTCCTCAGTAGGTGAGTTGGGCAGTAATGTAGTTGACATTTAGCGTGACAACTCAAGTTGACATTTAGGAAGGTTTATGAGGGGCTAAGTGAATTGAGCTCACGAACAATTAGAGTTAAGAACTAAGTTAGAGGGAATGGAGAACTCAATTACAAGAGTTGAGTGTATAGATGAGGATTTATTATGTCAAGATCAGTGGATGATGTTTGGGTGATTAAGGGAATATCATGATTTCTCGTGGTAATAAGGTGGAGGATGAGATAGTAATTTAGAAGGGAAGTTTTAGTGTTATATAGTTGAGGAAGGTTGAGAGTTAAAATTAAGGTGGTGTTACACCGTTTAGAATATTAGGTGAATAGTGAGAACGAATTCAGTTAGACTTAAGAATTTGAAAGTGTTTGGTGATGACTAAAGTCAAAGTTAGACAAAACGTACACCAATTTATAGTATACTTTGATGAATAGTTGGTAAATTTAAAAGTTGATAGATTTAAAAGATGAGAATTTGGAATATGTAATGATGATAGAATGAGGTACGAAGTAAATGAGTGCAAGATATAATAGTAAGATCGAAGGGAATTTGAAATCTAGAACTAAGGGTAAGAAGTTTACTCCGTAGATTTTAGTGTTAGGCTATTAAGATGGCTTTGGAGGTTTGAGATAGTTAGGAGACTGTTTGATGGATACGTGTCTGAATTAGAAAAGTAAGTGACTAGGTGAACTTAGTCAGGAAGATTTAGGGCTGTGGATTACACGATAGGTATTTCAGCCAAACATTGTTCACTAATAGGATTTAAGTTGGGAGTCTTCAAGGGGTTGAAGACAACGGGCATTAAAGATATGATTGTACACCATTTAGAGTATTGTGTGAAGAATTAGATGAACTTAGCTAGAGAAAAAGATCGAGTTGAAAATTCAGTTAGAAAGGTTTGAGGGTATGGCTTAGATTACAATTAGTGAACGTGTGAGTATTCGGGTTAGAGTGTACAGAGTCAGGTGAAGTCGGAATTTGAGGTATGTAGTACCCGATAGGTGAGTAAGGGTATTGGGTAGTTGAGATGAGTACATTGAGAAATATCAAGGCGACAAATTTTGAGGACAAAATTTTTGTAAGGAGGGTGGATTGTAACACCCAGGTTTTTTTTAAAGGAAATTTGAGAGAATAAATGGATAAGGTAGTTATTTAATAAATAGTTGTTTTTATTTAATTAAAAGAAAAGTGAGTAAGTTGGTTAAACTAATTGGTTTATTAATTGGAGTAAATTAAGCTGGGTACGGGATGAGAGTCAATTTACGAAATTTATAAATTAAGGACGGGATTTAATGGAATTTTGGAAGGGCAAAATGGTATTATTGTTATTAATGTTAGTTTTAATAACACCCAGGTTTTTTTTAAAGGAAATTTGAGAGAATAAATGGATAAGGTAGTGTCTTAATAAAGAGTTGTTTTTATTAATTAAAAGAAAAGTGAGTAAGTTGGTTAACATAATTGGTTATTAATGGAGTAAATTAAGCTGGGTACGGGATGCGAGTCAATTTACGAAATTTATAAATTAAGGACGGGAATTTAATGGAATTTTGGACGGTTATTATTCTATATAAAAAAACAAACCCAACAAACAGATAGCCCACGACTATCTGTTCGAGCTCGAACCCGAGCACCCGAGCGGCGAAGGAGGGACGCGAGCGACGATCGCCGTTCAAACCACCGGCGACTCCGGCGTTCTCCGGCCAGACGTCGGCAGCGCAGCCAGGGCTGCCATTTCCGGCCCGTTTCCGGTCACAAAACCGCACGGTATGCCGATTTTCTGTGCCCTGTTTCGGTTCGTTTTAGGCCGGGGGATCGCCGAGCTGCTAGGGCTCCGATCGCCGGCCGTTTTTGGATGTTCTCGGCGTCATCTTGCCGAGCTTAATGCCGGCAAAGATTGCCGAGCATCGGGAAGCTCGGATTTGGCGAAAATCCAGCAAGCCCGAATTGGGCATTTTGGGTTTCTGGATTTGGAAACCCTAATTTGTGTTAGTTTAGGTTAATTGAGCGTATAAGTGGTTGATTGGTGAGAAAATGAGTGGAATTTGATGGAAAATCGGAAATGGTGAAATTTCCGGTTAAGGGGCAGTTCGGGTTTTCTGTTAATTGACCTAGCTAGGGTTATTTGTTTTGAAATTCCTTTTGACTGGTTAAAATAGGTTATTATAGGAGTACGTGGCCGCTGGAATCGTTCGATTCCGATAACCGACGTAAAAGTTACGCGCGTTTGAAGTTTCGGGTCGGTTTTTACCGAACCCAAATTAGTGGCCCATTTAGTTAGGTTTTAATTGGATTAGGCTAGAAATAGTAGTTTGAGAGTTAATTGGTGAATGTAGGCTTAATTTGAATGAAGTTTTAATAATTGTGGTTAGAGTTAGCTTAAATATTCTTTAGAAGTGAATTGTGATGCTTAAGTGACTTTTGTGAATGTGATAGGTTACCGAGTGGAGAATTTACATAGCCAAAGCGAGTAAGTGCGGTGCCAGAGTTCAGGTAAGTAGAGGACGTTTGTTTTGCCTTCGGGCCTACACCACGAAACGGTAGGATTTATTTGATTGTTGTTTGGCCGTCTTCCTTGTTGGTTATTTGTTGTTGATGTTTGGTTGTCTTCTTTGTCGGTCAAGCATGGTTGTGGTTGTGTTGGTTGTTTCATTTGGCGTTGTGTTGGTTGTTTCATTTGGCGTTGTGTTGGTCGTTTTGTTCGGTATGGCATATTTGAAGCATGCATCATTGTATATCACGCTAGGTACGAGCATTGGCATAGTTGGCATTGTGAGTATGAATGTAATCAGATAAGAAAACTTTAATGCATCTCGAATAGGTGCCTTGTCGGGATGAGGTTGCTGGTAGTAGCACCCCGAGGGGTACCCTATGAGAGAGGGCCTGTTAAAACTTGTATTGCATCTCGAATAGGTGCCTTGTCGGGATGAGGTTGCTGGTAGTAGCACCCCGAGGGGTACTCTATAAGAGACGGTTGGCTAAGACATATAATCCTGAATAGTGTGCCTTGTCGGGATGAGGTTGCTGGTAGTAGCACCCCGAGGGGTACTCTATGAAGGATGGTGGTTCGAGTGTGGCCATCCTAGACGGTTATGGGATGTGTGCCAACTCGTTCCACACAGCTTAAGAAAGATTAAAGCAAGAGTAAAGCAACGAACAGCAAATAAGCACAACTGAGTGATAGAAACTGCATGTGTTAGGTTGATTGCACTGTGTGTTGTCGTGTTATGTTGAGTCAGTTTGTTGAGTTGCATTGGGTGGTGTTGTATCTTTGTGTTGAGTTGTTGGGTCGAGGGGTGTTGTGTTGTTGTGTTAGAGTAGGGTAGTGTGTGCATTCTTCTTGTTATTATTTGTTACTCCCTACTTGCTAAGCGTAAGCTTACGTGTGTGTGTGTGTTCTGTGGTGTAGGTAACGACGCGGGTACAGGTGAGCTATGTGAGTCAGCCAGGACTTGGGAGCAGTCGGAGATGCACGGGGCGTGCCGGTACGGGCAGTTGTCGGGGCGTCTCGACCATGGTCTTCGGAAAGACGTGGGTGGAACAGTATTTTGGGGTCGTGTATAATTTACAATTATTTTGGTGGTTTGTAGAGTTGTCTATTTGGTTTTAGAGTTATTGCATAGCTATTTGTATTTGGTGTGTATAATCATAGTTAAGGGTGATGTGTCGCCCTGTACTGTGGACTTTCTCCACTTAGGAATGTTTGTATTTTAGTTTCCCTCTTTAGTTTCCTTCTTTACTACTATTTGGAGATTTCTCATTTCGTATGTTGGATAGTTGAGTATAGGTATTCTGGATTTGGTTGAGATTGGGCTGTGTGCAGGTACTTAGCATTTTGGAGGCGCTATTTTCAGGCGTTACTTTGCCGAAATTTTCGGGAAGTACGCCGTGGTGCTTCAATGTTAGGATTTAGGGAAATTAGGAAGTCTAGACAGCTATGTCAATGTTATTTTAAATTAAGCTTTAACGTGGGATTAGTGAGCAAAGTAGCGCTCCGAGCCAGGGTGGGTTCGGGGGTGTTACAACAGCATTATCATCTAAGTCAATAATGTAAATATTCTCTTTCCTATAGCCAGAAAACAGAATTTTGCCATTTGAAGCATCTTTAATTATGCAAGAATTCGACTTAAAAATCATTTTATATCCTTTATCACATAACTGGCTAATACTAAGTAAATTATACTTTAATCCATCTACTAATAAAACATTCTCAATAATAGAATTAATGCTGTTACCTATGTTGCCAATGCCAACAATTTTCCCTTTTTGGTTTCCACCAAAAGTAACACTTCCTTTCTTCTTGTTGACTACTGCAAACTTGGTTGAGTCTTCTGTCATATGCCTCGAACATCCACTGTCGAGATACCATTGATTTTACCCAGGAGAACAGTCAACCTGCAAAACAAAGATCAGGTTGTCTTCTTAGGTACCCAAATCTTTTGGGTTCTAGTGTTAGGCCTGGTCCCCTTAGAAACCCATTGCAGTTTACTGCCAGATTTTATATTGTTTGATTTTAAGGGACACTCAAAGGATTTATGTCCTACTTCTTTACATGCATGACAAGTGGATGGTTTAACAAAGAAATTCTTGAAAATTTTCCTTTTATTGAACTTATCATAACCTATACCTGCCTTATCATGAGTAGCTCTATGATTTCCTATCAGCAGAGTTAGGTTTTTGCTACCATTTGAGAACCAAAGAACAAGTTTATTCAAGGACTCATTTTTCTTCTTAAGTTCAGTAATTTCTTTTTCATGCAAGTCAACTTCTTTAGCATGTTTTTCTAATAACCCTGCATTTTCCTTTTTCAACATGTTATACTTAGTCTTAAGCATGCCAAATTGTTTAACCAAGTCATTAAAGGCGTCAATTAGTTCACCTTCTTCATTATCACTATCACTATCACTTAAAATACTTGAGGAAGAAGTACTAACCTTTTCCTCGTGTGCCATGAAGCACAGATTTGCAACTTCCTCATCTTTTGAAGAGGAGGTGTCACATTCACTGTCATCCCAAGTGGCCTTCATAGCCTTCTTCTTAAACTTCTTGGGATACTTCTTTGTCTGTGGACAATCTGCCTTCATGTGGCCAGACTTTCCACATCCAAAGCAAGTGATTTCCTTCTCCTTGTGAGATTTCTCACCCTCTAGAAATCTCATTCCTTGCATTCTTTTTCTTTGGAGGAATTTGCTGAACCTCCTTGTAATGAGGGCTATATCCTCATCATCATCTTCAGACACATCTTGTTTACTGGAAGAAGCTTTCATAGCAATGTCTTTTCTTTTTGTAGCCTCTTTCTTCTTGAGGTCTTCCTTCTCATTTGACCTCATTGTGATCTCATGTGTCATAAGAGATCCAATGAGTTCTTCAAGTTTCAGAGCCTTGAGATCCTTTGCTTCCTGTATGGCAGTTACCTTTGGCTGTCAGCTTCTTGGAAGACATCTGAGGATCTTCCTGACCTGTTCTTCACTAGAATAAGATTTACCAAGAGCTTTCAAACCATTAGTAATGTTAGTAAATCTTGTAAACATGGAAGAAACAGACTCATCCTTAGGCCATAGAGAATAGTTCATACTCGTGTATGAGCATATTTAATTTACTCTCTTTCACTTGATTTGTGCCCTCGTGTGTGACTTCTAATAGGTGCCAAATCTCTTGGACACTCTCACACCCTTGTACTCTATTAAATTCGTCTCTATTCAGAGCACAGTATAGGGTGTTTATAGCCTTGGCATTTAAGCTCAAGTTCTTTTTATCTGTATCATTTAGTTCGTGTGAAGCTTTGGGGATTTTCACACCATTCTTTGTTTTGACAGCAATGTAAGGACCATTTTCTATGTTGTTCTATAGTTCATAGTCTACAGCTTGAACAAATATTCTTATTCTAGACTTCCAGTAGACATAATCACTCCCATCAAAGAAGGGAGGTCTATTTGTTGCTTGACCTTCTACTTGTGTGGTGTTAGTGTTGAATGCCATTGTATAAAAAATATAACACAGAGTATTTAACTATAGCTTAGACAAAGATAACCTTGCTCTGATACCAATTGTAGGATCGAGATTGTCTAAGAGGGGGGGTGAATTAGACCTTTTTAAAATTTACCTAATTACTAAACACAAGCAATCAATCAGTAACAATGAAAGAGAGAGAGAGAGAAAAAAATCAACACAAGATTTTTACGTGGTTCGGCCAAACCTTGCCTACATCCACGCTTCAAGGTTCACCCCTTGAAGATCCTTACCCTTCTCCTCAGTGAGAAAACAACAGATCGAAATTCGGGCTCCGATCAACTGCCTTTACAATACAGGATTGAACTTCACGGGCGTCAATCCACTGCCTTATACACAATGTTGAGTTCGTAAATGGTAAGCTCATATTACACTCTCACAAGGATTGAATCTCAAGTTAAAATTGAGAGGTGTAGAAAAATAATACAGAGTATGATAAAATTTCGCAGGTTAGGGCTCAGGAATTCAGTTCACAAAAGTTGTATCTTCGTACTCTAACCTCGGCTTAAATACTCTGTCTTCTTTTTCAGCTATGAATTGAATGCTTCTTTCTTCAAATGGAAAATGTTACCGTTGGGAAGCATCCGTACTAGATCAGGTAGCCGTTGTCGTCTGTATTTGCAAGTCGTCGTCGCCATTAAAGTTCTGGAGTTAATGCTGAAAATGACGTCACTGTAGCTTCGTGGCTATTTTGAATTCTGGCGGAAGATCATCGGTGGAAGCGGCTTTAATTCAATCGCCACGTCATCGGTATGTGTTGCTCTAAGAGTCCATCGGTATATGCAACTTAAAAGTTATCGGCAGATATATCTTCAACCCCATCGGCAGGTGAAGCTTGAAAAACCATCGGCAGGTGTATCTTGAACTTCATTGGCAGGTGCACGCTTTGAAGTCCATCGGCAGGTGCACGCTTTGAAGTCCATCGGCAGGTGCAAGCTTAACAGCGCCATCGGCAGATGTATCTTCAACGCTATCGGCAGATGTATCTTCAAACGCCATCGGCAGATGCAAGCCTTGAACTCCATCGACAGATGCAAGCCTTGAACTCCATCGGCAGATGCACGTCTTGAACTCCATCGGCAGATACACGTTGAGAATCCATCGGTATAAGCATTAGCGCTGAACCGCCATCGGCATAAGTAAAAATATATGCGCTGAACCGCTATCGACAGAAGTAAAAATATATGCACTGAACCGCCTTCGGCATAAGTAAAAATATATGCGCTGAACCGCCACCGGCATGTGCAACTTCAAACGCCATCGGTATGAGTATCTTGACAAAGCCATCGGTAGAAGCACCATTAAACTCCATCGGTATATGTCGTCTAGCGATCGGTTGAAGTAGGCTTTGAACGACTTCTTCTTTTGTCATTTTATCGATCGGTAGATGAAGGCCATCGGCAGAAGCCTTCTTTGCTTTGTCGTTTAGCGATCGGTATATGTCTATTTTTAACAACTCATCGGCAGATGAGTTTTCAGGCCCTGTACACTTAATCACGATTGTTAAACAACTAAAATACCCTTTCCAAGGGCATTTCCAATAGATTAAATTACTAATGCATAGTCGTTATTCTCATTCACTTAACATAATCAGATTACAATATTAACCATTCAAATACATCATCAAAAACATATTTAGACTTAAACATCATTTAAGTCAACAACTTCTCTCTAAATCCTTTAATGAAGCTTATGATTTGCTTGAGAGGATGGCAGTCAACAGTTATCAATGGTCTTCAGAAAGATTTAACCTTACAAGGCGGGCACCTGAAATTTACGATCTGGATGAGATGTCGGCTTTGAATGCAAAGATTGCTATGCTGGAAAATGCCATCAAGGAGATGAACAGACCACCTAAGCCGTCAGCAAGAGAGGTGTCACGCATTTTTTGTGGAGAGAATCACGATGACAGCACATGCCTTATTAACCCAGAATTTAGAAATTATGTGAGGTATAATAGAAACAATAATCCTTACTCGCAGACATGCAATCCTGGCTGGAAAGAACATCTAGATTTTAAATGGAATTTGCTGCCCCAGAATGCTCCAGCATCAACCAGACCAGTTGAAAATTACACTCAAGGCTTCTCACAGCCAACTCATACTTCGATACATCAAGAACAATCAGACAACTTTGCCAGAGAATATGTTGCTAAGACAGATGTGATCTTGCAGAACTTGGCTGCATCAATAAAAAATATGGAGACACATATGGGGCAGCTGACTCAATCTTTAAGCACAAAGACTGCATGTGCAATTATCAAGCGATACAGAAATGCCGCAAATATCAGAAAAGGAGCATTGTAAAGCCATAATATTGAGAACTGAACGAGAACTGGAAACTCCAGAAAAGCAACAGACAGCAGAAAATTTAAACAAACAAGAAGAGTTGGTGGAACAAGATGATGTGGAGGAAGAAGATAAGGATAATCCGGAACCTAGCGTTGATGAAACTGATGCTACAGCAATGCCACCACAGCAACGAAGTGAATTGAAAACTCAGAGGCAACCACCACCATTCCCTCAAAGACTACAGAAGCATGCAGAAAAAGAAATTTTTGGGAGAAATGAGGAGAGTCTTGGTTGTGGCGAAGACGTGAATAAGCAGCAGATTACTCTTAATGTATTGAAAAATATGAAGTGCATGTACGATGTAGAAGATTGCTTCAACATATCTGGAAAAATGACAATGGCAGAAGCGAAGCAGTTTTCGAGGAGACACAGGAAACAGTTTGAGGCATTATTTAGAAGGAAGGATAATCTAGAAGTTTTCAAGCCATCTGTTGAAGACGCACCAACACTGGAGCTCAAACACCTACCCTCTTACCTCAAGCATAAAGTGACCATAGCATATCATCCACAAATTAAAGAAAAGTGACGTATGGAGAAGTCTGGCTGAAGACTTGAAAAACTTAGCGCTACTTGGGAGGCAACCCAATTTTTTATATCCTTTTGTATTAGTTTTTATTTATTGTTCTTTGTTTGTTTTTGTTTTTGCTAAAAATAAACTCAGGTTTGCACAAATCAGGGAAGAAGAAGCTGATGAAGAGAAAGCAACATGAAACCCTCCTTCTAATGGAATGAAAAAGGAAACACCAGGGAAGTCCTAATCCCCCTAGCTTAATTTTGTTCTATTTTCTTTTATTGATTCTTTGGACTTCATTTTGTTTGGCAGTGGGGAACACTGCTAATTTTTAAGTGTGGGGGTTAGCTGAGCAGCATGTTTAATTGTTTAATTTGGTTTTCTGGATTTACTGTTTACTTTGGTTTTTTGAAAGTGTTTAGAATGTTAGTTTTGATTGTTTAAACCTTACTTTATGGAATTTAGTCTTCTAGCTTAATTTGGTTTAGCTTTGTAGTTCCAACGAAGTGCAATTTAATTTCCTAATATCTTTTAATTTAATAAGTTATTGGATAATGTCATTGTCACACATTAGTTGAAATTAATTAAGATTTATTCCCATAAGCTTAGTTGTTCGTAACACACAAACTCTTATTGGTTGCTTAGGAATATCATCCTTTCTAGACATTACAATTATATCTAAGTGTCAATAATTTAGTGTTTGATGAAAGAAATTAGCAATGAAAGACTTCTTCTAAAAAATAATAATATATAATAAATAATAAGTTTAGGGGTTATTTGAAAAAAAAAAAAAAACTTTACAATTTCCTAATCTACTTTCAATCTCGAGTGAGCCTTTTGGATACTTGATGGGTAGAAATAAATTAGAGGAATTTTGGGAGGAACTCCGTTGCATAAATTTTGGCTATACTCCTCTATTTTATATGAGTATATGTCTTGAGGTGACATTACTTAGTAACCGGAGGACTTCATCACCAATGTTGTCAATCGCGTCAAAAGGTAGTGTGACTGAAAGATAAAGTCAATGCTAAAAATCATCATTGTGTAACCCCTTAACTTATTTTTTTTTTTTAAAAAAAGAGGAATCTTTGAAAGCTAATGGATTTAGGAAAAGCGTTAAAGAGTTGACACTTTATGATATGTATTGTGATTTCTAGTTTTGATTTTTGAACTCAGCAATTCAATTGGAGTTTGAGCACACACATACTTTGAAAATTAGTTTATTGGGAATTAAGTCTATATTGATTGCTTTTAATTGTGATAATGAAATTTTCAATAATTTACAAGTTACGAGATATTTCAAAAATTATATCAATTTTGTCAGTGTTACTTTGGGAACTCATATTTTATTTTGCACCACTCGAGGACGCGTAATGGTTTAAGTTTGGGGGTATTTGATGACTCTTATTTTAGAGTCATTTTATGCTAATTTTATATAAAAAAACTTATATGAATTGAGTGATTGCAATAATAAATTAGTATGAATTTAATACAATTGCTATATAATCCTGCAGCATTAGTGTTTTGATTCAATTTAATATATTCATGTAGATTTTTCATTAAAAGCAGATTTTTCTCTTTAATTTGAATTTTATATTTTCGTATTTGAATGTAATTTTATTAGAAGGAAAGTCAAATTCAAAAGCTGAAGATTATAGAGAGAGAGGAATCAAATCAAGAAAAATCGGGAAATTTGTTGCTTTGAATATGGCAACATAATAAATGGGTATTATTTGGGTGCAGAATTAATAATGGAAAAGTGTAGAGACAAAAGCTGGGCAGCGGTTGATGTACAAAGCAACAGCAGAAAAAGACAAAAATAGGACAGCGGATGATTCAAAAAGCTGGGCAGCAATTGGATAATTTAAAAAATTTGGGCAGCGGTCAGCAATCGATGACAAAAAGAAGAACAGAAAATTAGTTTGGAAAGAGAAGTCACATGGCAAGCAGAAAATGACAAAAAAAAAAAGAGAAGGAAAACTCAAATTGAAGAAAGAGATTTTGTTTTTCATGGAATCACGTGGAAAGAGAACCAAAGAGAGAGAAAGCCATTTTGGAATAAAAAGGTGAGCATTAAAAGCAAATAAATATTCTGGAGAGAGAAAATGATGATTTGTTGCTGGAATTAAGGAAGAGAAAATGCATAATTAAAAGGGATATTTTTCTAAAGAAAATGGGGGTATTCTGGCGAAGCTCCAGGAAGGGGGCAAGAAGCTCTGGATCCAGAAGAGCATTGACGACGTTCTTCTGAATTTCGTCTTCTTCTCTTATTTTATTATTTTTATGTTATTGTTTTTAGTTTTATTTTTTATTATGTTTAGTAGCTAAACTTATATCTTGGTTAGGACGATAGTATTTGTTGCGATATTTTGCTATGATCTTGATTTTGTTTCTGCAATTATCTATTGAACAATTATTTGTGAAATTTTCTTGCTAAGTCAGATCATATCGATAGATAGGTTGACGATTCATGTTTATATTGTATCGATAGATAAATATAAATTTTAGATGCACGAATAATTAATCGAATTAAATTGTTACAACGTCGTTAACATTAATTTGATTGGCGATAAGAATAGCACATATCGAAAATTCAATATTAGTTACATTCTTTCAAGGTAGAAAGAAATTCTAATTTGAATTTACCTAGGCAATTCGAAAGAATCCTAGAAAATATTTTTATTCTTGCTGTTTTTTATTTAATGCTGCAGAGCATTACCAGAGCATTAGTAGCAGAATCATCGTAACGAAGAAAATCGATCATAGCCAAGGCTTCCTTTTATTGTTTTTATCTCGTTTAACTTGCTTTATTTTATTACATCATTATTCATATTTTATTTCTAATTATTATCTAGCAATTTAATATTTTTATAAGATTTTTATAGCGATTAATTCAATTAACAATATCCTCGTGGGATCGATACTTTACTTACTCTATTACTTCGTTAGCGACACGTGCACTTGCGTGTAAGTGTGTAATAACACTAACAGAACTCTCAATGTGCACAAAAGCACCACACTTATTTTTCTCTCACTTCTTTCTTTTCTCTCCCACCAAAAATAATACTCTCTTATTTTCTCTCTTTCTTCACTCTGATGAAGAAGTTCTTCTTCGGATGATTTGAAGAGTTGCATGAAGCCTCTATTTATAGAGGCTTCAAGGGAACACCTTCCTTAAAGGAAGGTGTGCGCCTGCAGATATCTTTCTTAAAGGAAGGTGGGTGCTGCTTGTAGGCGCCGCTGAAGAGAAGAAATTTTCTTCTCTTCAGCTTAAATGCTGGGACCCTCATCATAATGAGGGAACCAACACGAACTACAAGTTAGATTACAGATCAAACTTCTTATTTGATAACTTTAGTTTCATCACCAATGTTCTATTGAAGTCAAGTTTCTCCTACTTGATTCAAAGACATTCAATATTTTTCTATTCTTCATTGTCGAAGGATTTCGAGTTTGATATACTTGTAGTTCTCATCACACTTATATTTTGAAAACACTGAGCTCGAACATTTATGTAGTTTTATTTCATTTCTTTGATAGTGTTTCTCTTGGCGAGAGATTAATCTTATTTTATTGGACTTGTATTTAATATCACAGTGTTTACTGTTTTGCTCAGTCTTTTTGTTTAGGCTTTAATTATTACACTATATGTGATGTATGTTTGAACCCTGGCTATTTATTATTTTTATAACTCTTCTGCGGTTAGTATATTCTTTACTATCAAGGGTCTGACGATTAAATTATTCAAGGGGTCCTATTGTTTCTCATTTCATCGTGCTCCTTTTGAGTCAAGATTATTGCAAGCTATGTCATTCAGGATAACTGTGTAAAAAATTTGTCAATAGCATGTATCTATCCTCTCTTGTTTTGTTGGGCTCTGCTTTTGGGTCTGTCTATTGTATCTTCTTATTGGGGGCGTGGGCTTGTCTCGTTTCTCATTCCTCCTCTTTTGGATTCCGTGTGTGGTTCTTTTTTGTTAATGCCTGCAGTTTTCTATCATTGACATCTAATTCCTTCTGATTTTTGTACTTATTAAGTAGTTGTATATACTATGAAAATATTACTGAATATGTTTGGTTAACTTACCATGCATATTCATTCTCATACCATAACTATACACTTTTGTATTTGTGTGAAATTTGAGTTTATGCTTCATAAGTATTATTAAGTTATGTTTGTGTTGGAAATTTTACAAAATGCCAGGTTGACATATCTTGATGATTCATGGCATTGCAGGTTTCCACGTTTCATGACAGAAGAGGAAGAAACATTTGAGCCATCATTTCTTGGATACGCAAAAGAGAAGACGTTGTGGAAGAGCAAATATATGCTCAAGGGAATCAACATTTCAAATATATTGAACATAAGTGTACGTGCCATGCACATATCGGCCACTGGTGCTAAATACTAAATAAAAGTACCAATCATATAATTTAACAAAAAAAAAAGGGAAAAAGTATCATTTAGACCCCAACGTATGGGGTCAGTGGCCATTTGGCCCCTAACGTTTATTTTTTATCCAATCAAACCCTAACGTATAAAACGTTTGCCATTCAAACCCTGTCGTTAAAAAGTCCGTTAAAATTGACACTGTGATCTGCACGTGCGATGCTAAAACCCGATAATACCCTCATTTCATCCTCAAATCACTCAGTAAAAAAAGTTTAAGTTTAAAATTGTCTGAAGTAAAAATCCCTAATTATCTTTCTTCGCGTTCTCCTCTGTCTCCAGTGTTCTCCTCTGTCTCCGGCATCGCACAGTCGCTCGGCTTGCTCGCATCGCACAGCTCTCGCTCTCAGATCGACTTCTGATTCGCGCTCGCTTCTACTGGTAGGTACGACTTTTTCTTATTCGCGCTCGCACAGGCTTTCGCTCGACTTCTGATTTTTTGTTTCTTTGATTTCTAAGAAGGAAAATCTGGCTTTCTAGAATCGCTTTGGTTGTTGAGAAGTTTAGTTTATTACGGGGTTTTTGGCTGGTTGTGGCGAGTGAACTCTCTGTTTTGTTTTTATTCCAGAATCGAGCAATTGTTTTTTATTCAGAGCTCTGTTTTGTTTTATTTTTCTTCCAGAATTGAGGAATTGTTGATATTGCTTCCTGTTGATATTGAACTCTCTGCTCGGTTTTGTTGACTTGTTATATGTTTTCTATAATGCAGGTAAAAGATATGGATGAATTTAATATAGAGATAAATTTTGGAGGAAAATTCGTACATAAGAAGAGGTTAATGTACAGCTGTGGAAAACAGGAAATTGTTCCCAAGTGCGAGGGAGATCGAATGTCCATTTTGGTGATTATTGACATGCTAGAGGAGTTTGGAGTCACTGCATGGAAGACTCTTTCTTATGTGATACCTAAATTGAGTTTGCAGAAGGGATTGAGGCGCTTGAAAACTGACAAGGATGTGATGAAGATGGTTAGCAGACTCGATGAAAAGCGATACGTTAGGATTTATGTGGAGGATGAAGACAATTGTACAATATGTTATTTAAGTGATAGTGGGGATGAATTAATTGATGCTGATGGGGATGAATGTAGTGGGAATGGAGATGAGGTAAGTGTTGATAAGTTAGATGATGATGATGATGAGTTAGCTGCTGATTGGGATGAACGTAGTGGGAATGTGGATGTATTAAGTTTTGATGGGGATGAAGAGGGCAAAAATGTTGATTCAATGGCGAGTGATAATGAAATTGCCATAGATTCTGTTTCGCATCGTATGGATGAGGATGAATTAAACTCAATAACAGAATCAGGTGATGATATGAGACAGAGCAGTGTTCGAGCATCAAGAATCAATACTCTCAATGAGTTTCAGTTAGGAAAGACTTTTAATTCGATACATGCCATAAAAGAAGCAGTAAAAAAGTTTGCAATGGAGAATGGATATGATATCAGATTCAAGAAAAGTGAAAAATGCAAACTACAAGCAGTATGCAAAACTGGATGTCCATGGAGACTATATGCATCAAAGATGCGGGCCGAGGAGACATACATGATTAAAACATTGAAAGCCTCGCACTCATGCACATGCATGATGGAGAGTCGTCATGCATCATCCAAGTGGGTGGCAACTGAGTACCTGCGTATGTTTAGAAGTAACCCACAGTGGAATATTGCGTCTATTATTGAAACAGTCAGAGAAGACTACAACGTGAACATCTCAAAGACTGTAGCATATAAGGCGAGAAGGAAAGCTCGAATAATAGTAGATGGAAGTTCAGAGGAGCAATATAAAAAATTGTGGTCATATGTAGAAGAAATTAATAGGTCGAATCCTGGGAGCACATGCATCGTCAGTGTGGATCCAACAGAGAGCGAGGAGAATAAAATTTTCAAGAGACTGTATATGTGTTTGAATGCATGTAAGATAGGATTTTTAACTTGTTGTCGACCCGTCATTAGTTTGGACGGTTGTCATTTAAAAGGACAATGTCACGGACAACTTTTGACGGCAGTTGGAGTTGATGGGGATGGTGGAATATTTCTCATTTCCATTGCTGTTGTAGAGGGTGAAACCAAAGAGTCTTGGACATGGTTTTTGAGGTTATTGCTGAGGGACCTAAACAATTTCTTTGGTCGTGGATTGACTTTTATTTCAGACCAGCAAAAAGTAAGTCTTCTTTTTCATGTACTTTTGTTTCCAAATGCAATTTCATATCACTTATCAATTTGCAATGCAGGGTTTGGTTCCAACATTAGAGGATGTGGTACCCGAAGCTGAAGTTCGGTATTGTGTACGACACCTGTATGCAAATTTTAAAAAAGAGTTTCGGGGAAAAGTCTATAAAGAAGCAATGTGGAATGCATCATTGGCTACAACAGGAGCTGCCTTTAAGCAGGAGATGGACAAGTTGGCTGCTTTGAATAGAGCGGCATACATGGCATTGCTAGAGATTCCTCTGAAGTTCTGGTCCCGACATGCATTCAGTCAAGAATCAAAGTGCGAGCTCACTTTGAACAACCTCAGCGAGTCATTCAACTCCTTAATACTCCCAGCAAGAGATAAGCCAATCTTGACGATGCTCGAAATGATTAGGAGGATTATGATGGCTAGAATTGCGAAGAGGCATAGCACAATGGAAAAATATAATGACATCCTATGTCCTGAAGTTCGCAAGAAAGTTGAGAAATTAAAGAATGCTGCAAGACACTGGTTTGAAACGCCTGCTGGAGGGGAAAGATTTGAGGTTACTAATCATTTCCAACAATTTGATGTCGACTTACATAATCGGCGATGCAGTTGTTACATATGGGAGCTGACTGGTATACCTTGTGTGCACGCAATTCCTTGTCTTTCATTCATGAGAAGGAATATCGAGGACTACATTAACCCATACTACCATCGGGAGACATATATCCGGTTGTACTCTCATTTCATTAGACCACTTAACGGTGCTGATATATGGCCTTCTAGAAGTACGCCCACCATACTGCCACCTTTAATGAAACGACAACCTGGCAGACCAAAGAAGAAGAGAAATAGAGACATCGATGAACCACAAAGCCAGACATCAGTTTCTAGAAAAAATATGATTATGACATGTGGGAAATGTGGTGGGACGAATCATAATTCAAGAACGTGCAAAGGAGTCTCAAATGCAATCCGAGTAAGTAAAGATTATGTTTGTTGATGCTCAGTAAATGTCTTTCATAATTTCTATACTCGTCGTTTCAGGCTTCCTCGGCAGGAACAAGCTCCCAAGGCCAGACATCAGTTTCTAGGAAAAAAATGATTATGACATGTTGAAAATGTGGTGGGACTAATCATAACTCAAGAACGTGCAAAGAAGTCTCAAGTGCAACCCAAGTAAGTAAAGATTACTATGATAATATGTTTGTTGATGCTGCAGTAAATGTCTTTCATAATTTCTATACTTGTCGTTTCAGGCTTCCTCGGCAGGAACAAGCTCCCAAAGCAATTATAATTTGTTCATAGGTTTTAGGTAACGACAACATGTGATGAGTGATCTTTTTGTGTTACATGTTGTATTTTGTACCATGTTTTTAGAAGCAAGACAATGGTTGCTTCTTGTAATTTTGGAACTAGAAAGTCATTGTATGAACTAGCAAAAATCCAAGCCAAGCCAAGTAAAAAAAGGTAGAGAGGCAGAGCTCAAGAAATCCAAGCGAGGGAACACTCCCACTATCCAGGAATGCTCCAGCAGGCCCGCAAGTCTTGCTAGTGGTTCTGCATGTAGAAATTTATGTATTGTTGTTTCTTGGAGCAATTATTAATATTGTAGAATGTACTGTTAGTTGGACACTGTGAAATTTATGTATTGTTGTTTCTTGGAGCAATTATTAATTAACTTGGATCACATTCTTCAATTTTTTCATCACAAATTATGTGTCAATGAGGTTGTGAATGAGTACGGTTAGGTCCGATCAGGATTGAGAAATCATGACAGTAGGTTTTTGTTCAGGAAAGTATGAAGTGTCGACCTATACAATAATTGGTCGACACTTTTCATTTTGTAGTCGAGAGAATCAATCTCTTTTATGATGAAGTGTCGACCCCTACTATCATCGGTCGACACCTAAAAAGGCATTTATATAAACATAGTGTAGCCCGAAACCCTAACCACGCGATTTCTCTCTAAATTTTCTTCGGCGATTTTCTGCCTCTTTCCAAATCTTCGTCGGCTTTCCTCCGATAAGTGGAATTCTACTCTTCATTCTAAACTTCAAATGGCATCAACCTCCCGCAGCAAGCTCGTCGTTCGCAAGAGGAGATCAAAGAACCCTACTCCAGCGAATGAAGTTGAAGAACCAACGACTTGGCCATCTCCATTATTCAAGAGTGCTGAGTCGATGAAAAGGTATGAGGACAACTTTCAATTCAAGCCTCTGATTCTGAGTAGAAAAGTGGAATTCGCTGAGTTAAGTAGTTTAGATTTGGTCCTGCCTTTCAGAAATTTGGGGTTAATTGATCTGTTTACCTGTGATGGCCCATACTATGAAAGACCAGTGAGAATGTTCTATGCCAATTTAGAACATTCACCAAGGCCTCTTAAAATTATTAGTTATGTGTATGGAAAACGCATTGAGATATCCTCGCAGTCACAAAATTCAATTTTACATTGTGAATTTAACAATCCGGCTGAAAGGTATTATGAGGCCTCTAGGGACCCTGAATTTATGGGGACCAGTGAAGGGAATAATTTTATAAGAATGATAGTTAAGGATCCAAATCGTTCCCTTCCATTGAAGCCTAAGTCAAAGGACTTAAATGTACGTGCAAGGCTCATCCACCATATGATCACGTACAATCTACTACCTAGAGATGGACATAGAGACTACATAAGTGGTATGGATCTCTATGTTTTATATAAGATCTTTCGACAAGAATCATTCAATGTGGGATATATGATTTTGAAACGCATGATGCAAGTCTTCAGTAACGCAGCAAAGTCCCTACCTTATAATCTTCTTTTATTGAAAATCTTTAAGGAGAATGGTGTACAAATTCCAAGGACCGAAATCCCATTACCTCTAAAGAAGACCGACACATACACCACATCCACTTTAACTCAGATGGGGTTTGGTCTCAATGCTGAAGGTAATTGGATCTTTAAAGGAGACCAAGTTGGAGCTGGACCATCCAACATGGAAGTTGATGAAGGAGGTCACGAGCCTGAACACACTCTGGAACCCCCCTCCTTCAATGCATCTAGATCTAACACTGAAGAAAGGTTGAATATGTTGGAGGCAAATATAGCTAGCATCGGGACTGCTTTTGACTCATTTCAGAACGTGATTCTCGATCGCTTTGATCGATTGGAAGAGAAGACACAATATATACGTGACGATATCCGTGAGGTTCACCAGCATCTTCATTATCTTCAAGATTATTGGGACGGGTTAGTTGATTCTCCAGTCAATCCTCCAGTTGATCCTCCAACCGATCCTTTCGACGATCCAAGCTACTCCCCATCATATTGATAATTTTTTGTTTGCGTGATACTCGTAGCTTGCTCATATCGTAATTTGTTGAAATATGAGTTTAGTGTTTGTAATAGCAGGATATTAGTATATAGCTGATATTTATCTATGTTTTGTTGGACTCACTTCTGAAATTTTGGAAATATACTATCTTATTTGTGTTGAATGACCTATGGAATGTTATTGCGTGTTATAATATTTGACCTTGAAATATCTGTCAAAGGGGGAGACAAAATTGAAAGTTTAGAAGCAAAACAAGTGTCGACCGATAAATGAAAGTGTCGACCAAACTTGTGAAGAAATGGAGACAGAAGAATCGAGCGTCGACCCTGGTGCAAACAGACTAAATCATGTGTCGACCAGATTTTACAGGGGTCGACACTTGAATACAACGAGGTATGATGTGTCGACCACAGTTTTAGATTTCAACTGAAACATATTTCAACAGCTAAATCAGCTAAATCCAACGGTAACAAAGTGTCGACCGATAAATGAAAGTGTCGACCAAACTTGTTAAGAAATGGAGACAGAAGAATCGAGCGTCGACCCTGGTGAAAACAGACTAAATCATGTGTCGACCAAATTTTAAAGGTGTCGACACTTGAATACAACGAAGTATAATGTGTCGACCACAGTTTTAGATTTCAACTGAAACATATTTCAAACAGCTAAATCAGCTAAATCCAACGGTAACAAAGTGTCGACCGATAAATGAAAGTGTCGACCAAACTTGTTAAGAAATGGAGACAAAATAATCGAGCGATTGTTAGAATCGAGCGATAAATCCAACGGTAACAAGGTGTCGACCAATTGTTAGATAGGTCGACCACTTGGTGACAGAATTCAACAAGAGTATAAATTGAAGAATGAAGTTTTTAAGAAACAACAACCTGCTGATCAAAAAGTTAGTTTTTCTCTGAACTTTCAAGTGCGTTCATTGGTGATTCTCAAAGTTGAAAGTAATAGTTGGGGGTCACACCAGTTATCATTACAACTACAACAATAAATTCCATAACTCTGGCTTTTTTGTTTCACACAGAAGATAGTTTGACAATCCATATTTTGCATTTTACATACATTTTGTAGCATACAAAAAGAGCAACTGCAACTGTTGTGGCAATCCACAGAGACTTATATAATAGTAGCTTTGTTCGCAACTTCTCGTTCTTTGCTTCAGCTACCCTAAGTCGCGATTGTAATAGATTTAGTACCTTCTTCTCTCTCTTCTTTGTTGGTGGATCGTACCATGTGAAATCACATCCTCTTGTTCCTTGCTATGAGAAAATGAATAATGTAAGTGTGTTCGAACTTAAAGTAAAGTAAATAATTCACACAATTTCATTGTATTTACCTCATCCTGGATTGTCTAGTGTCCATGATGTGCGCATAGCAGCTCTTTCATGACAAAAACAAACAATGAGAGATACTCATTCATGAACAACTGCCATTGAAGAGTTAATATATGAGAACTAAATATCAATTAAACATACGTTTTCCTAATTGGAAAAATCAACAGCAACTTGAAAATTCTAAGATTTTATTCAATGGGAGGTACAACCCAGTTTTCACCTTAAAAACATACACTACACTATCTCTCATTATTCCAATTTGAATTCACGGTAGGTCAAAAGAATTTTGAACTCGACCAGTACCCTTAAGACTATGGGGGATAATTCACAATTGAAATCAAGAAAACAGACAAAAATCCCGTAATAAACTAAACTTCTCAACAACTAAAGCGATTCTAGAAAGCCAGATTTTCCTTCTTAGAAATCAAAGAAACAAAAAATCAGAAGTCGAGCGAAAGCCTGTGCGAGCGCGAATCAGAAAAAGTCGTACCTACCAGTAGAAGCGAGCACGAATCAGAAGTCGATCTGAGAGCGAGAGTTGTGCGATGCGAGCAAGCCGAGCAACTGTACGATGCCGGAGACAGAGGAGAACGCCGGAGACAAAGGAGAACGGGAAGAACGATAATTAGGGATTTTTACTTCAGACAATTTTAAACTTAAACTTTTTTTTTTACTGAGTGATTTGAGGATGAAATGAGGGTATTATCGGGTTTTAGCATCGCACGTGCAAATCACGTGTCAATTTTAACGGACTTTTTAACGACAGGGTTTGAATGGCAAACGTTTTATACGTTAGGGTTTGATTGGATAAAAAATAAACGTTAGGGGTCAAATGGCCACTGACCCCATACGTTGGGGTCTAAATGATACTTTTCCCAAAAAAAAAAAAACAAAGATTACATTGCAACAAAGATTGAAGCCATATTTGTTGAAGCATCTACTGTTCTGGCTTAGTTAGTGTAATTCCAGTCGTATTGTTTAGCTACCTCTATATATGTAAACATCACATGATAGAAAAGATAATACAGTGAAATTATTTTTCCTTCTGACAATCTCTCTCTCTCTCTCAACTCCACCATCGACACTCTGATTATCTTCTTCCTAAGCTCAATCTAAGTGGTTTTATTCAACGTGGTATCAGAGCCAATTAGATGGTATCTTACAGCTCCACTATTCCTTCTTCCCCCTCAGTTTTCCCCTCCCCTTCGCTTCCTCCATTTCTCCCTTGTAAATCACACTATAACCATCAAGCTGAATAACACAAACTATCTCATCTGGAAAATTCAGTTTCTCATCGTTGCTATTGCAAATAGCATCGAAAAACTTCTGGAAGGGGTTTTTTCCCCACCTACACAATTCCTTGACTAACTCTCGTCTCAAACTAATCTCGATTTTAGTACCTGGCAGTGGTACAATGCCCTCCTCTTGAGTTGGATTTTCTCATCTATTTCTGAAGATTTTCTTCCCCATATCGTATCTCTTACCTCAACAAGTGAAGTCTGGACCACTCTAGCTCGCACTTTCACCTCTGTCTCGCTAGCGAGAATAACAGAACTGAGAAACCAACTACATTCTGTTTCAAAAGATGGACGATCTGCTACAACCTATATCCAGACCATCACCAATTTATGCAATACACTGGCAAAATGGAGAGCCAGTGTCTTATCGTGATCGACTGATATACTTTATGGGCGGCCTTGGAAGCAAGTACGATGCTTTCGTCGTTTCCGTCTCAAATCGACCTGACCAACCTTCACTAGAAGAGATTCATAGCTTGATGTAGAGTTTTGACTTTCGCCTGGAAAGACGAAACTCCGTTGCTCTCTTCCATTGAAAAGTAAGATGATCGCGAACGCCGCCAACGTTCGCCCTTTTCGCCAAGTTGGAGCCTCGGCCGTCACCGTCACCTCCATTCCGATCAGCCGCCCATCTGTTTTTCAACAGCATGGATTTGGATCGTATTATGGACGCCCACCTCGGCCCAACTGAACCTTCAAGGTCCGTGCCAAATTTGCCATAAAACGGGCCATTCTGCACAGGCCTGTTACCACAGACTTAACTCGGCCAACAGACCTCCTGCACCAGCCCAACCTCAGTATAACCCAAACCCGTTTTCCTACCTAGCAGCCCATCTAGCCCATCAAACCCACAACCCACCACGGCCCAATTTCCCCTGCCCATCACCCCACCACCCAACCCACTTCACCAATCCATCTGAAGCACAACCCCAAACCTTTTATGCATCCCCTCCTTCCTCACCCGGCGATGCTTCTCTTCAGAACTCCAGCGCCGACATTTTACCAACACCGTTGTTAGTGATTTTCTACATCTAACGTAAGTGCACGTATCGCTAACGAAGTAATAAAAGTAAGTAAAAATTGATCCAACGAGGATAATCTTAACTAATTTTAATTGTTATAAAATTATATAAAATAAAGATGAAATATCAAGAAAAATGGCGTGAGTGGTAGAATAATATAATATTGGAGTTTACTAAAAATAATAAAGATTTAAATTGAAATAAATTAGGAAGATAAAGATGATAGAAGCCTTGGTTATGGTCGATTTCTTCGTTACATGCAAATTATTATCGATGCTACAGAAAGCTACAATATATTTCACAGAATAGCTAGAACGAATATTTTTCTAGGGTTCTATCGAATTGCCTAGTTAAATTCGACCTGGAGTTTCTTTTGACTTTGAAAGAATAAAATTTGATTCGAATTTCTTTAAATTTATATTCTCAATGCCAAATAAATTAATGTTAACGACTTTGTAATAATTTAACTTATTTAATCAATCATGCATCTTAAAATTCCTATCTACCTATCGATACAATAGGAACATGTAACATCAAATTTGTCTGTCGACACAATTCGAATTAAACAATAAACATCATGATAGATTGTTCAATGAAAAATACGTAAACTTTCATAGATCTAAGTAAAACACATAATGAGTACTTTCTCTCCTAACCAAGATAAAAAGTCTAGCAAAAAATCATGTCAATAAAATACCCAATAAAAATATTCAATTAAAGAAAAATATAAAAAGTAGAAGAAGAAGAAGAATAGTTGAAGTCCAATCTCCAGCAGCCCTCTGCCCCGTAGCCAAGCTTCATCCTTTTTCTTCAATTCCTTCTCTCTCTTGCCTCGCGTGTTATCCTTTTTCTCTAGATCTCCTCTTTTCTAGCCCGCTTTCTTCTCTCTTTGCTAATTCTAGGGGATTCTCTAATATTTGCTCTTTCTTTTTTGATTATTTAAATAATACAATCCAAGCTTCCCTAATTTTGTTACCCAAGATAATAATAACTATTCAAATTAATGTTAATAATCTGATTTATTCAAAAATATACATAAAAATCATTAATTTCTTAAATTCTTTCCATACTTAACAACCTTTAGCAATTTTTATAATTTTGACACATTTTTTTTTATATTCACTCAAATCATACGAAATATATTAAATAAAAATAGTATAAAATAACTTTAATTTGAGAGTTATTAGCCGTCCCACGATTTCTCTGTCTTGCCGTGGCTGATGGATTTCGGCGCCACCCATCACCTCACATCCAACGCCTCTGTTCTTCACCATCCTCAACTTTACACGGGATCGTCCACCGTCGCCACTGCTGACGGTAATCTTCTCTCTATTTCTCAAATTGATTCTGTCACTATTCCGGCTATCTCTAGACCCTTGAAACTAAATATTGTATGTCACTCTCCTCGTCTGTCACACAATCTTATCAGTGTTCACAAATTATGCACCGATAATTTTGTTTATGTAGAATTTCATCCAAATTTTTTTGATGTCAAGGATCAACAATTCCACTAGCTTCTTTTTTGGAGCTCAATCATTGATGGTCTCTACCAGCTTCCATCTTTTTGTCCAGTGAGAGCTCTCCAAGCCTAGTCTCCTTCTCGGTTAAAGACTCCTTCCTGTTTTGGCATTACAGATTAGGACAGCCTTTACCAAATGTTTTGCAGTGTCTTATATTCGTGTAATCTTTCTATATCAAAAACAAATATGTCTCATGTCTGTATCTCTTGTTCGATGAGCAAATCTCATCGCTTACCTTTTCAAATTTCAAACTCTCATGCAATTTCTCCTTTTGACATTGTACACACTGACGTTTGGGATCCGTCCCCTATCAATTCTATTACTGGTGTACGTTATTTTGTTCTTTTTGTAGATGATCGTACTCGTTTCACTTGGTTTTTTTCTGTAAAATTAAAAAGTGACGTTTACAACATTTTTGCACATTTTCATAAATTTGTTCTTACTCAATTTGGAGTTCATATGAAAACGGTCCAATCTGATTGGGGTGGAGAATTTCAATTCCTTGTCAGGTAAGTTCCGATCCGCACAAAAGCCATAACAATCTGGGCACTATCTCAGAGAGAGGCTCGGTGAAATAGACATGTCTGTGAAGATGCGGACTACTAGCACCTCGACAAAAAATACCCTACGAAACTTCACTGTTCCATGGGGTTGACTTTGGACCTTTCTTGTGCACTTTTTAGGGAGCCATCAATGAAATACCACTCTGAAATTTATAGTCTTAGTCACGGTTCATTCTTCCATGAACCAATAAAACATATACTATACATCATATCATAAAATTAAACTATCATTTAACTAGATAGTACAAAATCTGCTTGCTTTTTAATGGGTAATGACAACTTTACCATCTAATTTCACGGCATGAGAATGTATTTATGTGTAATTCATTATTGATATAATAAATAAAAATGAAAGATTAATTATATCAATTATTAAATGTTATGCCATAAAGTAAAAATAGAGTGTTAAATTAGAGAATATATGTACAAATTAATTAAATTGTACACATATTCTATGAACAAATTACCTTAACGCGAGAGAATACGTGACAATCATCGTCATTAGCTAACTGCATGATCTCTTCTTTTAGGCAACTCTTGTGAATTACCCCTTCGTTTATTAATTAAATTGCATTTTACAAATTTCATTATACTTAATGAATTAATTAACTATATTGATGTCTTAATTAAAAAGGCATTTAATGGGTTCTGTGAACCTTATCACTAGTCCAATATGTGAACTTGTTTCGTGAAATTACCATTTTGCACAAGGTACAATACATACTAGGGCGGGGAATCTGACATTGGAACCATTTTCGGTTTGGATATTGGCTCCTTTCAAAAATTGATCAAAACCAAATAGACTTATAATTTTTTAAAATTTTATATTGAAAATTACAAATTATAAATTTAAATTGTCAAAACCGGCCCAAACTGAGTTTAAACCGCACAAAATTGACACAAAAACTAAATTTAACTCGAAAAACTGAGAAATAAAACCAAAACGAGGAGAACCAAAAATTGATCAAAAACCAAACCTTGGTTTTTAGTTCTCCTCCGTTTCATTTATCCAAGACCAAACCAATCCGAGTTGATTCTACCCATAATACATATATGAATAATGACATTTACTCTCATCTTCTACTCTCTTAAAATACCTACTAGAATGTCAAACAATCATTATTTGACATTCTAGCAAGTATTTTAAGAGAGCAACTGTAACATTATTCTTATATATATTGCATACATTTTTATGCATTTAATATGATGCTTCTGGGCTGAGATCGCAACAGGTACTTCAATAACTATTAAAGTTACAAACATTATCACATTTAAAATTAATTAACAATAGATGTACCTTAAGACCCTTGAGAATGAAAAGCTCTCTTTTGGATGATCCTTTCGTCGATCAAATTCCATCCCCCAAAACTTAAAATTCGGTAGAGGTTTGCATACTTTCACATGGAATTCGATGGTTTTAGACTGCAATTTTGTCACGAATGTGACTATTCTTGCTTACTAGTCGATTGCACGATAAGAATGTGTTTGTATTTTTTTTTTTTTTTGTAGCAAATTATAAATACATACCAAAAAGTAAAAATGTGGTGATAAAAAATGGGAATACAAAAATTACTATCCACTTTTTTGGACGGATCATTGCCGATGCAATAATAAAAAGCTAATTTTAAGGAAAGCTAATTTTATGGAATTAAAAGATAAAAAAAAAACTAATTTTAAGGAAAGCTAATTTTATGGAATTAAAAGATAAAAAAAACTAGTTTTTTTTTTTATTTTTAGCTATTCCAATACCTGCCCTCCCACGTATTTCTTGCTTCAATTATATTCAAATAATATTACTAAATTTGAATTTATGATATTATATCATAAATTTAAAATTATTAAAAAAAACTTAAATTAGTAAAATAGTACTTAAGATTCGGCAATTACTATTATGTCCTTTTGTTTTTATCTGAATTTTTTAACTCAACTAATTAAAGTTCGCTCTCATAATTTCTTCCGCGCTTGCTTCCGAAAACCCTAACTAAGTTTCAGCAATGGCGGAGTCTACGACGCCTCCTACCTCTTCTCAACCTCCACCTCTTCCTCCGTCTCCGATGATCATCGACGGGTCGGACCACGATTTAGCCCTCGCCGGCTCTGAATATCTGACCCGACGCGAGGTTCTCGAGCGCCGATCCCGACGAGTCAAGCAGCTCGCCAGGATCTACAAGGACCACTACTGGGCGTTAATGGAGGACCTGAAGGGGAAGTACAGGGAATACTACTGGACTTTCGGGAAGAGTCCGTTTAAGGAGGACGAGAAGGATCTCAGTGTTGATCGCTTGGAGCGGATTGGGGAGAATGGGAAGGCGGGAGGGTCTAGTGGTGGAGGAGATGATATTAGGAGGTGTGAGGTGACAGGATGTAAAGCGAAAGCCATGGCATTGACCAAGTATTGTCATTCTCATATATTGTCAGATTCAAAACAGAGGCTGTACAAAGGATGCACCTTTGTCATCAAGAGGTAGAAGTTTTATTGGACTTTGATGAACGGTTTTTTGGTTTAATTTCCAGTTTTGTTGCTTATGATATTTCTACCAATTCTTCTTATACTTATTTCGATATTTTTGTTTGAAAAAACATCCATGAGTACGGTTTAAGGCTATTTTACACTTGAAGAAATTCGTCTAGTGATTAAGCTTCATGTCAGACATGTATTTGACAGATATTGCAAATAATTAGAACATGCAATTATCATCTAGCCAGCTGTATTTGGTGAAGTAGGTGAAGCATTAGATGTTCCAAATTATTGTTCAAAGGACATGCTGTAATATTGATGTAGCACACAATTGTCACCTAATCCATGATCCAAGCCTCCATGAATTTCATACTTTATTAGTTTTCTATTTTACTAAATTTTATATTTACCCTACTTTCTTAATTTATTAGTTTCATTTCGTGATTATTTCCTTTTATCAATATGGAAAACTCTATAAAAAGAGTATATTGTAGTAGTTTGAAGAAGACACTTAAATTAACACAATTTTCCTATTTTGAGAATTTTTTCATTGGTAGTATTTTTCTTTTCCGTTTTGATTTCGAACTAAATATTTTGATACACCAAGTATGCTGACCCCAATAGGATGTTCATACTTTACAATTTTGCGATTATAACATTCAAGTCTAGTTTTTTTTTTTTTTTTTTTTTTTTTTTGTCACCAAAATGTTCGAGTTTGTAATTCAACTGAAAGTTAGCACTTTAATTTGATTTTTTCAGTGTTACTCAGATGTTTTTTTGCCATTTCCATTTCCATTTCCGTTTCCGTTTCTGTGACTGTATATTGTTGTAGTTCAATTGATGTTCTATTTGATTCCTCCATACATCAATAGTAAGTAGTAGGAATGCTTTTGTCCAATAAAGTTGCTTTTCATTTAGGAATTGTAATATATTCATCTTAACTTTTTTCAATTTCCAGTATGCAATCAGGACCTCTTCTTTGTTCTAAGCCCGTATTAAGATCCATGGTTCCTTCATACTGCCCTGGCCATCTTCAAAAGGGTGAGAAGTGTTTTGCTCGAGATCTGAGAAAGGCAGGTCTAAATGTCTCCTCAACGAATAAAATTCATCCAGATTTTCATGTCTTGGTCTCTGAATATGTTCGCCAAATTCAATTAAAACGAAAAGCTGCACGGAAGGCAATTTCAATCAAAGCTGAGTTTAAAGAGCTGAATATGAATTAGAGTCCCTCAGTTAATCTTTTAAAGGCCGAGAAGTATTCTGCTCAATATATGAGAGAGGCAAGTCTTAGCTCCAAAGGTGAAATTCTTCCAGATTTCCATGTCTTGGCTTCGAGTACACATGCCCAAGTCATATAAAAAGAAAAGCCATGGGTAGGCAATCAATGTTGAATATAAGTGGGTGAAAATGAAGTCTCGTTTGCTTTGGTTTTCTCTTTATAATGTTGAGCAATTAGCTGGGAAGATAGATTTCAAAAACTTTTCCTATGTGAAACTTGGATCATAAGATTGGAACTTGCTTATGCATATTGCATACTATGCTTTGTACCAGTTCAAGGTATTTTATTTATTCATTTTGATTGGTCATTGCAAAAATAAGTCTCCCTTCTTGAAATTATGCCAACTCTTGCATTTGTATTTTTTGCAGTTTGGCACAATACGTTAAAACATTTGTATCTCGGGATACTTTTGAGTGATATTTTTTGTGCCTGCAACATTTATCTTATCTTCAAACCCAAATGCAGCTAATTTAGGACTTGTAAATTAGTAGTTTGTTGATTATGCAAAAATAATTAGGACGACTTACAACAGTTTTCTATTTTTAGTTTTATTGCATTTTTTTTTTTCATTATGTGTTAGTCTATGTATCTTAGCTGCGTACTTTTATTGCAAGGTACCTGGTCTATACAAAGTTCATCGAGGAGGTGGATTCAACTGATTTGAATCTCATGTGATGCCACTAAAGAAATCACCCGTGTGATCATTTCAACAGGTCATACCAATGGATTTTTTCCCTTCAAATTGTTAAGAATCGAGTCATCAGAAATCCATAGATGGAATTGTAGCCAAATCATCTGCATGTAAATTTTCTTGGATTGTTCAAATCTTTTTTGCAGTTGGAATTAGTCCTTCACTCCTTGTGCATTGATGCAATCTGATTTGTTTTGATGATGAACTGTAAGTGCAGTGCTAAGGAATCTATCTCATTCAAATTGTGCTAAGGAATATATCTCATTCAAATTATGGGGATTGAATTATCGTTCGTATGGTTCAGTAGCCACCTCGATTGAGGAATGAGATTAGAGATAATTCAGGCATTGGATTAGTCCAAAAATATAAATACAACCCAAGTTTTGCTTCAATTCTATAAAAATTAGCTTCTTATGATAGTATCTACAGTAGCCGAAAGTGGATCAGATGTTTTTACTGAGTTGTATTATTCATGTTGTATCGCATTTATAAGAGAGATGTGATAACAAAAGCTAAACAAGCTCATTTCATTCTCATCCCATCCCCGAACTGCTTAGATGCATCCATTGCGATTGAACACAAAATTACTAAACATATTCACAATCCTGCACTGAATTTGAACGATTGCTGATAGAACGCTAGCAATTAACACCAAACTCCATTATATAATCATCAACTTCCATGTGAACTATACATACCTGCACTGAATTTGAAGTTGCGGAGGGGATTTGTTCGAGTTGCAACTACGAAACGAAGCTAGGAGTGGAATTGCGACTCCAGTAGATCAATCAATCCAGAAGAGAAAGCTTCTCATCCTCAAGGAGGGTCTTGATCTTATCTTCAACCTATTTGCGGTTCTGTCCTCCCCACTGCAAAAGTCCTCAACATCATTATAACTTTAGTTCATTATAACCACAAATCCCACAAAAAACTACGCAAACACGAGTTGATTCGTGTTGAAACCAGGGACGATGATCAATCAAGTCTTTGAGAATCCTTCTGCTGGGACGATTTATAATTTCATTACCTGAACAATATTTACGCGGTATTTTAAATATTGAAGCGATAGATGTTTTTCGAGTAAATTGATTATTATCAATCATTTTATAATTTCAAAATAACTAAATCAAATGAACAAAAATACCCTGTGAACCATGTCAAAGCTTCATCAATAAATTATAAACTTGACTTAGATTCAATACATCGAATCAATCTCTTCTTCTTGTTTTGTGCTTTGGAATGATTACTAGAATGCATAATCGGTCTCATTGAACGCACT
Source organism: Begonia masoniana (assembly GCA_022432975.1). NCBI lineage: Eukaryota > Viridiplantae > Streptophyta > Magnoliopsida > Cucurbitales > Begoniaceae > Begonia > Begonia masoniana. The sequence continues at coordinate 15,105,518 of CM039506.1, forward strand.
AAGAAACTGTTCTAAATAATTGAACAAGGGACAATGGTTAAATAGAACCCTAAAGAGTGGACCGATACAAATCTCTATCTCTCGGCTGGGCATGAGACAATCTGAAGCCACGTTAATTGACCATCTACAAGTTTATTAATCAAAATGTTGGTCATGTTGAATCTGAAAAAGCCGTGAATTTGAAACATACATGTTTTTGAGTTCACTGAACTTTCGAAAAACCTCATTGATCCCATCAACTGATTTTTGTTTCGGCAATGTTTGACATTCAAAAGACGAAGTTTTTTCATATTCAGGTAGCGGTCCACTAACACATACTCAGCCTGTGGAAACTTAACATACTGGTTCAACCCCTTGAAACTTGGCAGATTCACAAGATGGAGGGTGTTAAGGAGAGAGGAAACATATCTTTCTACCCAGTTTTTCTTCAACTATTTCTACAATCGAGGAACAATTCACGATGAATAGACTTCTGAGATTCTCCAAATGGTTAGCAACTGAAGCATAAAAAACATATAGTAAAGTCGGACAGGTGTGCATCGAAAAGGAACGAAGGCTCAGAAGGCCAAAGCTTTCACAAGTATTCTCGTTCCACCATAGCTGCTTCAACTTAGGCAATTATAAAGTTCCAACTGTTGTAAATTAGACAAGAAGGGTGAATGATCTTCTAGCTGCAAAGACATGTTCCAGTGATGCACACGATTGGACGTGAAGCATCGCAAGGTTCTATAGACCAGCAAGCAGATTAGACAGAAAAATTTTCAACAATCTATCACAGCATTCGACCTTGAAGAGATTAAGTTCACCCACAGTCATGGCGGGATGGTCACGGTGTCATATCTCTTCAATCAATTCCACTCCCCCCAACTTCAAATGGCTCAATCTACCAAATTAAACCTAGAAAATATGGATTCAAATGGTTCAAGACAGTAATAGACCTGAAATTGCACCAAACTCCTTGATATATGAAACACAAATTCACTCGAAAAAAATGAAAATTCCAGTTAGACTATGGATTCTCTTAAAGAATATCAACACAAAATGGATCCTATTATATAATGATACCCAAATAACTAATGATACCCAAATAACTATGTCTTGCCATTGTAAAACACGAGAAACAATAACTTCTAACAAAGAGCTTGTTAATCAAAAGCACAAGAAACGGACCCAAAATTGCACCGAACTTCTAATATATTAATTACATTATGTAAACAATCATTCGAATTAGAGTTATGAATAAAATGTGTAAAAAAAAAAAGAAAAGAAGAATTCCATTTACGATTCAAGAAACGGACTTGTTGACCAAACAATGCCTCTGACACGAAATTTTGGTGGCTTGGTTCAGGTGTTTCTCTAGTCATCGAGGAAAACGTTTTCAGCTGTGAACAACACTCTATCAAAAAATCACCAAGGCATGGGAATTTCAGAGCATATTGTCCATTATAAAAGCTAGTGAGATGTGATAGATTACCAAGCTTGAGAGTATGTACTTAGAAAACTCGATAACTTTGTCAAACTTTTGCTCCAAGCTCGGCTCTCCTACAATTAATTCCATAATTTCACATTCATTTACAAATAACTCATGGAGTTGCACCAGACAACTGACAGCTGATGATGTCAATAGACTTTTCAAACCATTGCAATAATAGAAATTTAGTGAAGTCAAACTTTGAAACCCTTTACATCGATATAAGCTCTCACTCCACTCAATCGATTCATGAATCAAGCAAATCTGCAATATCCTTAATTTAGGAAGAGTTGCTATAACTCTAGGATGAGTCTTGCAATTATTATCTTTTATTATTAACTCCTCCAAAGCCTCTAACCCCTTAATTATATGACGTTGGTCAGCAGTCGATGACAGACAACTGATACCCACAAGTTGAAGCTTCTTCAGTTTCAGAAAGAAAGTTAACAGTTGTTGATCCACGATAGACTCGAGGTTATGCAGTCTACAAAGTGTCATGATCTCCATGACTGAAAATATCACCTACAAATTTATACTGTCAGAATTTACAATTTTTAGAACTCGTTAGTCATAAAGACATTTGAATTCGTCTTCGACCTGTATTTTTTAATGAAAGTCACGTATTAAGTACAAAATTATTTTTTATTCATACATTTACTCTGCATAGGTGTTTATCATTATTAATCCACCAAATTTGTCTCAAGTTAGGCAGCTCATTTAGGTTCAAAATTTTTAGCTGATTTAATATTGTCATAGTTTTGCTTTCATTGACAGGACAAGAGTCCAACTGAGATAACTTTTTTAGCAAGTTGCAGTGTTTGACTGTAACTTGTTCTAAACAATGCAAGTTAGGGACAATATGACACGAGAAAACCTCCACTAGTTGATCACATTCTGAAGCTTGTAATTGTTGTAACTAGCTGAAGCACTTAGTAGATATGTTACTGTGCCAGATCTTTTTCACGCTCTTTAAACCCTCCACGTAAATGCTCTTCAAGAAGGAAAAATTGACCTACAAAAAAGTATATTTGTTCTTCAACTAGCATTTGTTAGTCAATTGACATGGATCAACAGTCAGTTCAAGCATATATTGGCTTTCACTAATTATACTTTTATTTAATCAACAAGATAGAACTTTAACTGTTTGTATTGAATTACTACCAATTTAAAAAACATATTTTTTGGCTTTTCATTTTCGACATTATACCTAGCATGTAAGAAATATTTGTTTTATTTAAGAAATAATTTTCATGGAAATAATAAGTGCATTATCCATATTAGGAAAAATAAATTTTGCACACACCATTGCTTGAGATATATTTTGTGAGGTAGTGCTTAAAATTGCTGTCAACTCGGGTAAATTCACCAATTTTAGGGTAAATAGTCGAGGAAAAAGAACCATCTCATCGCCAACAGTCAAAGGAATATCATCTTATTGAAATAATGTTTCCAACTTGTAACAATTCTCTATGCAAATTTCTTCTAAATTTCGTAAAGCTGAATAGCTGATGTTGCTTGGGGTAGAAAAACAACCCAGAGCTCTGGACATTGTGTCAACTTTAGGATTTTTAGCTGAAAAAATGACTCAACTGGACTATGAATATGTTGTTAGAATTATGAAGATTTATAATTCTATTTGGATCTAAATTGTTAAACTATAAATTATATATTATTATGTTATCATCAAGTTTAAGTCCATATTAAAGTGATTTAATATAGTTTCAATGGATTTTAGAGTATATTAAATATAATATGGTTATATTATAATGTGTAGAGGAGACACCAGAGGTAATTTACCAATTTGTGATAGGCAAACTGGTAAATTACCCAATTAGTTTTAATATAGGGTTATGGTCCCCAATTCACAATTGAACCCTTTGCCTCTTAGAAACTCTATCATTCTAGAGAGACATTAGAGAGATCGATTGTCGAATCGGAAGATCTACGTACCCAATCTACGGTATTTTGCATTCAAACAATGGATCCGGGTATGTCCTTCTTGCTTTTACAATTTACTTGTAGAATTTCTAACGTATTGATTCAGGAACTGGGCTCTCGCTCTTTTCAAATTTGAAATTTATCTTAGATTCAGTTAATTCGGTTGTTTTTAATTGAATCCAACATGTGTCATATCTTTTTCAGCCTCTCTAGCTTATAGATATCTAGCGTCTCTAATACAAGTAACATCACCTGCAATTATTATTTTTGGTTAGTGGATGATGTGTCCCACATCAGATTTGAAGTGCCTCCTGGACTGGTATATAAGGCCGGATCAAACCCACACTCTCGAGCTAGCTTTTGGATGTAGTTAGGATTATGTTCCTTATCATATGGTATCTGAGCCGGTTGTTACTTCATGATGCGTGTGAATCATGTCCCACTTGGGGTTTGACAGAACGCCGACCGAGGTAGTCGGATCTTAAAGTGGGTGGGGATGATGTGTCTCACATCAGATTTGGAGTGCCTCCTGTACTGGTATATAATACTGGATCAAACTTACACTCTCGGGCTAGCTTTTGAGTGTAGTTAGGGTTCTGTTCCTTATCAGTGGATGAACAGATGAAATCGTCATATCAAAAGTTTCTTCTTCGACAACAATTGAAAATAAAAAAAGCAAAACAAAGAAACATTACGAAATACACAATCATTGATTTGAACTTCAAGGTAAATTCATAATCTTGATGAAAGTGAGCATTTTTAGTTTTATGTTTTAAGTTTTCATTGATGCACCATACCTATTAGCCGAAAAGAGTTGATTCCGAAGTGAATTTTGAGCCAAAAGATGTTAAATTTTCTAGTTCTGAAAGTTTTAAGTGACGTAGTTGAGGAAAGATTATAACGTTATCCCGTTCTTCATTGGTGAGATATATTGCTCGCAAATTTCTACAATATCTCACTATAAGTTCTTTGAGCTTCAAAAAACTTTTAGCAGTACTTTGCTTGAAGACATATTTCAATTCATTGCATGTTTCCACTTTCATGGTAGTTAGATTAGTGAGAGCAACTAATTCGGCCTAGAATGGCCACAAACGAACTAAACTTGGAAGCTCAAGTAGCATTAAGTGTTCCAACTCGCTGACAAACATGCTTGGAAATTTGTCTATGCTTGGAAATCTCTTTAAACAATTGAAGATTAATGAGATGTAGTTGTTGCAGAGAAGGTGTTTTGGGTTCATATTTCGATTCATTCATGTTCAAGACGTAATTCACATCTTTATAGTGATTCAAGATAAGCTCCTTCAACTAGACATGACTAACGAGAGATCCGAGCCGAGCTAGAAGTAATCTGGCTCACCGAGCCTAACGAGTTAAAAGAGCCGAGCCTAATGAGCCAGCTCGCGAGCTGCGAGTTAAATGAGGCCTAACGAGCCGAGCCGGCTCAACGAGCCTAACGAGCCTTAACGAGCCGAGCGTGTATAAATATTTTCAACTTATGTTAATATAAGTTTTTTAAAAAATTTCATTTAAAATTATAATAAGTATTAATAATTATAGTTCAATGATATTTATTCATTTAATTTAAAAATTAGTTATGTTAAGCCAATGTATATAAAATTGAATGTATTAATAAAAAAATTATTTGATACTATTTAATAAAAAATATCATATAAATATCATTAAAAATATTTTGACATATACTTCAATTACAAAAGAAATTATAAAATTACAAAAGAAATTTAATAAAAATTACAAATTTACAAATTTAAAAAAAAAAATTACTTTAAATTACAAAAGAACTCAACCATCCTGTAACAACCCATATCCCAGCAAGATATTGTCCGCTCTGGGGATTGGGCCGCAGCCCAATATCCTCCCCTCACGGCTTTGTTTGGCGAGAACTTCACAGGAGGTCACCCAACCTGAAATTGCTCTCGCCGAAGCACTTTTAACTTCGGAGTTCTTATGGGATCCGTTGCCAATTGTGCTCCAAAACGCGTCTTGCTATCTTGGGAGAGTCTCTTTACATATGTTTCATTTCAATGTACTTCCCCAAGCGATGTGGGATTGTGACAACCCCCTCTTTACGACCTGTCACCTTCCGGTTCGCCCACGCGGACGTACCGCCATCCGGGTTCCGGTTCGTGCAGCCATCGTACCCATACGTGCATATTCGGGTCATCACAATCCCCCCCCCCCTCGGGGGCCCAACGTCCTCGTTGGCCACATTTTCGTTGGGTACAGCTCTGATAGGCTTTGTTTGGCGAGAACTTCACAGGAGGTCACCCAACCTGAAATTGCTCTCGCCGAAGCACTTTTAACTTCGGAGTCTTATGGGATCCGTTGCCAATTGTGCTCCAAAACGCGTCTTGCTATCTTGGGAGAGTCTCTTTACATATGTTTCATTTCAATGTACTTCCCCAAGCGATGTGGGATTGTGACAACCCCCTCTTTACGACCTGTCACCTTCCGGTTCGCCCACGCGGACGTACCGCCATCCGGGTTCCGGTTCGTGCAGCCATCGTACCCATACGTGCATATTCGGGTCATCACAATCCCCCCCCCCCCTCGGGGCCCAACGTCCTCGTTGGCCACATTTTCGGTTGGGTACAGGCTCTGATACCATTTGTAACGATCCCATATCCCAGCAAGATATTGTTCGCTCTGGGGATTGGGCCGCAGCCCAATATCCTCCCCTCACTGCTTTGTTTGGCGAGAACTTCCCAGGAGGTCACCCAACCTGAAATTGCTCTCGCCGAAGCACTTTTAACTTCGGAGTTCTTATGGGATCCGTTGCCAATTGTGCTCCAAAACGCGTCTTGCTAACTTGGGAGAGTCTCTTTACATATGTTTCATTTCAATGTACTTCCCCAAGCGATGTGGGATTGTGACAACCCCCTCTTTACGACCTGTCACCTTCCGGTTCGCCCCCGCGGACGTATTGCCATCCGGGTTCCGGTTCGTGCAGCCATCGTACCCATACGTGCATATTCGGGTCATCACACATCCACTCCAAAACTAGAGACGGGTCTAAACATAAATGTCGAATTGAACAATCTAATCTCTTGAAGAGGACTCGACCATCCACTCTGATACGCCTACAACTGTCAAAGCACTGGATTTGAAGACAAATCCTCATTCACTCGGAGAGTATGATACGCCTACGACTAACAAATCCCAAGGTAAGGAACGTCGATCCTTCAATATTATTCCTAACTCGTTCGTTATTTTTATAGAAAAGTCCCTCTTTAAGACTAAGAAGGGCATGCACGGCATAAAGACGATAGTCAGAATTGACGCGTAAAGCAAAGATGCATGATCGGGTCAGACGAGCACAAGAGGATGTAATCAAAGACTTATCACATGCAAGGCACATGCTTGACCAAAAGAAAAGGGATTTCACATGAATGATTGGCACGTGCAAAAGGAGAACCACCCAAGGGCTGAAGACTTGATGGCGCACAACAAACACCGAACTCAAGATCGTACGACGCACACCACTGTCCATCGAGCACACAGATTGCTTACCCGGAAGAGCGCCAACCAGACGATGGCCGATAGAAGGAACCAGATTCACCTTTCCTTCTATAGGGTCCTCCAGCCAGCCACTGCAGCATGAAATGCTTCACGCAAGGCAGCCACTTCAGTGCTGCATCAAGCTCACATGTGCGGAATCACTGCCGAAGATGGCGCGCGCCAACAGCACAGCAGCCTACGTGGCCGAAAGCTTCGATGCTCCAACGTCTCTTTTTCCTCAATGGCTAATTCCTTTTCTGATTTCATCACCAATTGTTTCTGTTTTGTTTATAAACCTGTTGTCTTCTGAATGATGGTTTTTTTTTTTTAAATTTGAATATTTGGAAATCAGAAGTTATCTTCTTCAGTGGAATTTTCTATCCCAAGGGTCGGTTTCCCTCTCAAGGGTCGGTTTCCCTTTTCTCGCCGGTGCTCTGCACCAAGCAAAAGCCGATTGCTCTCCAAGGAATGGTACTTGGAGGTGCTCTCATCCCGTTTCTTCTCTTCCAATCCACAGGTTGGACTGGAAGAAAATGGTTAAAAAGAAAAACCGAACCCAATGCTGTGAACTCTTCGTCCGCGAAGATGCTTCTCCCCAAAGGCGCAGAGTTGCACATCGCACTACCTTTTGACCAGCCACGGGTCCTTCATTTCCACCCTCCCCTGTCAGCCTCTTCTGTGGAAGAAGCACGGAAATGGCAGAGCCTTTTATCCTATTGCTGGAACTCTCTTAATCAGCGAAGGAGTTTTCCGACGTAGCACAATGAACGTCTACCAACCGGCAAGGACCCGCTTCAATCCAACGACGTCCTCTGAGGTATTTACAATCGATAAATTCCTCACCCACCTTCCCATTGACTGGTTACATTCTTCTCATCACTCTCTCGCCATTTTCTGTTACGTTGTTTTCTCTGTTTTGGGGTGTTCTTTGGGTTCACCTGAGAGCACCGAATTCTGTTTAATTTCCAGCTTCTGCATGCTTTGTTTAGCTTACCTTTGGTGTACCAAGAAGGTACCCCGAAGCTCATCACACTCCAAAACTAGAGGTGTAAAATCTGAGAATTTTAAAATTTTACGAAACAATTTTGCGTTTTTCGAGGTCAATGTGTTCGATTTGACTCGATTTTGTTATTACACGTTGGCACTTGATCACATGTATTTTTCTTCGATCAATCGATTAATGAGTGACTTTGATTTAACTTCGGAATTGAATTTTCAAAATTTCTCTTATTTTCGTTGAATTTTTCTTCCTTCTTGGCTCGTTCGACACATTCAGATTGGTGCATGGCAGGATAGAGAGTTGAGCGCATTGGAGGTAAACTAATCAATATATTTATATACATACATATAGTGGGTATTATATAGTATAGCGAGTTTTGCGTTTTTTCGAGGTCAATGTGTTCGATTTGACTCGATTTTGTTATTACACGTTGGCACTTGATCACATGTATTTTTCTTCGATCAATCGATTAATGAGTGACTTTGATTTAACTTCGGAATTGAATTTTCAAATTTCTCTTATTTTCGTTGAATTTTTCTTCCTTCTTGGCTCGTTCGACACATTCAGATTGGTGCATGGCAGGATAGAGAGTTGAGCGCATTGGAGGTAAACTAATCAATATATTTATATACATACATATAGTGGGTATATATATATATATATGAGTTTATTATATGATATTATTTTATGAATTAAAATAATAATTAAATTAAATTTTAATTTAATTAAAAAGTGAAAGAAGAAGAGAAGGGTTGAACGTTGAAGACCCTTCTCCTCTTCTGATGCGCGGCGAGAGACCCGAGCAGAGAGAAAGAGAGACAGGCGGGTGGCGGACCTCCGACCGGCCTGATTTCGGTGTCAAAGTGTTCGTCTCGGTGTGCTCTACCTCTCTAGTGAAGAAAGTTTTTGAGGTTAGTTGATTTTTGGTTCGATTTTCACAGAGAAAGCGTTTAGGGAGAGGGAGAGAGAGGGCGGGCCAAGGGGGGAGGCGGGCTGCGGGCAGCTGGGTGGCTCGCGAGCTTGGCTCGGTCCCTGGCGGGCTCTCGAGGCCAGGGGCGGGGCTCGGCTCGACCCGCCTATTGGGATCGGGCCAAGCTCGACTCGCTACTATAGCGAGCCGAGCCAAACTCGTCCCGCTTGTCACCCCTACCTCCAACGATCCATATCCGCCTAAGTGAGAAGGAAAGGCAATATATATACTTGAAATGTGTTCCAAGTCCAGATGCTGAGCGTTTTTTATTAGCATTTTGATTCCGGATTTTGAGAGCACATTTTCGGAAAGATAAGTAAGCTTTAAAATTTGTGAACTCGAACAAAAAATATTCTTCCTTTCGAGCTCATCTTTACCAATTAATTCCTTAAATTTTGTTAAGTTTCCAAATTGCACTTCATCTGGCATCATTTATGCATTTAATATGCAAATTTGTAAGATCATTAAGCGCGATAAGGGGATCAACTCTGAAAGACTTGCAATTTTTGGGCTGGAATCTTATTCTGCGTCACACCACAAAACGTTTCTTCCCGTGTACAACACTTCTAGTTGAGATAAATTTTGAATCACTCTAGGTGTTATTACTTTTAATCTTTCACAGCTCGACAAATCTAACAAGGTCAGATTGCTTAGCTCCCTAACCTCTTTTGGCAATACTTCGATATTAGAATCATAAAAGCTAAGCGGAACCAAGTTTTGTAGCTTCCCAATTGTTGATATATCTCCTAATTTACATCGCTCAAACGCAATGTTTGGAGGTTTTCTAGACCTGCAAAGGTCTTTAACCTGATTGTTCTGACTGAAAGTCCGAACTAATTGGCAAGATATCATTGCTTCATCCGATCTTCTTCTAGGAGCATCCGATCATAAAGCACAAAGTAGGAAAAATGTTTTTTCTTCTACGCGATACAAATTATCATAACTTCACTTGATAGTGGCATGCAGTTTTCTATCAGGATTGAACTTAACGCAATCGATTCAGCATCAGTCCAGTAGAATAGCCTCCTGTTGAGTAACCCTCTAGCAAAAATGACTATGGAAATGGGCAAACAGCCGCATTCTTTGCTTAACTTCTCGACCAAGCGCCCTTTTTCGGAAGATCTATTGTCAACGCCCGACATTTGTAGAAATAAACCAAGTGCTTCGATCGCACTCAGAAGACCAATTTTGAAGTTCTTTCCGGTTCTCATCTCCGCACACACATCTCGAATTCGAGAAGTTAAGATGACTTTGCAACCTTTGTGCTAAATTCCAAAAGGAATTCCTATATCATTTAGCTCAAGTCTATCCCAAATATCATCCAATATTACCAGGATCTTCTTCCTAGCAAGAAGCCTTTGTAGCAATTGGCTGGCTCTTCCTCCTTCGTTCTCGCTCGTCAATTTCAAACCAATCGTGTCTGCAATTTGACCTTGAATGGCTTTGACACTCGGATTCTGTGACACAACAGTCATAGCCACCAACTCGAAAAGACCTTCATCTTTAGCATATTTGCCAACTCTTTTCACCAAGGTGGTCTTTTCGATCCTCGGCATCCCCCATATTCCGATCATTTCGACTCTATCATCTTTTATAACGTCCATTATTTCGTTGAAGACCGACCTCCTTGATTCAAAATCAAATTCGTTTTCATTGTTCATGGATCCTATTTGCAGCGGTGGAGCAGGAAGAGAAACTGAATCGAATCTGCCCGATTGGATCATCATAGGACTTATATATTAACTATGTTATTTTAATACGATGAACTAGAACATCGAATATTTCGACATGCTTCGAGTAAATTTTGAGGTGCATTGAAATTGAGTTTGGATTTTTTGGTTCGGTTTATCCTCTTTTGTCATTGCTCGTGTTCGATTTTTAAAAATTTTGTAACCGGATGAAACGGGTCCATATTCTATTCAATTCAACCTAGTTGAGTACATATAATCCATGACCCGACCCGGGGAGAGCCCAGAGAGGCAGAATTATTTGTACCCTAGCCCCAAAGCTTGCTCTCTCGCTCTGCAGATCTCTCTGGCGCTCCCTCGTTTCTGTTCTTTCCGCTAGTTTTCACTCTCTTCTCGTCATCTTTATCGTAGATTTGCTTTTACCTCATCAACCTCAGGTACTCTCTCTCTCTCTCTCTCTCTCTCTCTCTCTCTCTCTCTCTCTCTCTCTTTCTTAAGCTTTCCGGCCTTTCTGCTGTTGGCTTATACCAGACATCTCTAAAACATTTGTTTAATTAAGTTGAAAAGGACATGAGGTGCATGCTACCATTTGAAATTAGCTTCTTTCAATGGTAACCAGGAACTCGAATTTTAATGCAATTTTGCTAAATTAATTAAAGAAGAAAAACAACTTCAGCTGCTATTTGAAACATAATGATGAGTTTATTTAAGTGATAACTCTAATCTTATTTTATTTAAATTACTTATAATGACTGTTGGTAAGCTTATTTGTCTGAATTAAATTAAGGTAAAGGTGTTTACAATTGTTTTTCCTAACAGATTTTTGTTATATTGTCGAGTGTGTAGAGAAATTTTACGGATTAATTAATGATTGAGGATATGAGATTATGGAGATTTAAAACAAATTTGGGTGTAATGTGAGACAGATATAACACAAATTGAATTGAGAGAACCTTTATTATTTAAAGAGCAATTACAAGTTATGAGATTGACTCGAGATATTAAGTTGTATTGACATAATATCATATACATCTCTTTATCGATAGAAAAACAAAAAATTCCTTTCTTTGGTTCTGATATGGGAAGAGTTCATGATGTTCTTAACTTTATTCTTTGAGTAAATTTGTCTCTTACTCTAGACACACTTAAGCGGCACCATGGTGTGACATATTTTCTTTTAGCCAATATTTGTTGCTATTTTTTAATAGAAATATATAAGAATAATGAAGAAGTTATGCATTATGGTCTGAAAAAAATATCTAAATTAGAGTGGCCCCTTAGTGTTGTTATTTTTGTTTTGTTGGAAGGAAGGAGGACCTAAGGTATAAATTGTTGTGAAAAACCTTAAAATTTTTATAGTTCTGTGAGTGCAGGCAACAATGCCCAAGATAAAGACAAACCGTGTCAAATATCCTGAAGGCTGGGAGCTAATTGAGCCTACTCTCCGGGAATTACAAGCAAAAATGAGAGAAGGTTTAGATCCTTACTGTTCATTATTCTTGTATGCCTTCTCTTTTTTATCATCTGTAGTCTGTGAAATTGAAGTGTGTTATTCTTTTTGTAAACAGCTGAAAATGATTCACATGATGGTAAGAGAAAATGTGAGGTGTTGTGGCCTATTTTCAAAGTAGCTCATCAGAAGAGTCGCTATGTCTTTGATTTATATCATCGAAGACATGAAATATCCAAGGAATTGTATGAATTTTGTTTGGACCAAGGATATGCTGATAGAAATTTGATTGCAAAATGGAAGAAGGTATTTTTTACAATCTTTTTTGTGTTTTTTTGGTAAGCCAATGTATATGACTGATTTTTTGACCCTCTGAAATCAATTTTACTTTTCTGATTGTAGTTGGAGGTACAGAAAAAATGTGAAAATTTTGTTAGAATTGATTGTGTAGAATCTTAGGAGGGAAAAGAACCATATGTATGATTTAAGAAATTGGAAATGAGTAGATGGTATAAGCTGAGGAAAATGCAGAGTTTACAGTTTCTAATCTGTCTAGAAACTCTTATACTTGTCATTTGTTTGATAGAAGAATAATTGCTTTAATAATGTCTCCTATATCTCAAAATGGATTTTTTGTTGGCAGCCGGGTTATGAACGATTATGCTGCTTGCGATGCATGCAGCCTCGGGATCATAATTTTGCAACTACATGTGTGTGCCGAGTTCCAAAGCATCTTAGGGAGGAGAAGGTTATTGAGTGTGTGCATTGTGGTTGTAATGGTTGTGCGAGTGGAGATTGATCAGATTTCAGTAATTGTTACTTCAGGTTATCTCTACACTATCAAATACTTTCTTCCAATGTAAACTAATCCTGCAATCTGTACAACTCTTATCTTTTATTTAGCTCTCTATGTGTGAACTCATCAAAATTAGCTTTGACATCTTAATGAATTGGGATGATGGGTCTGTGCTTATGAATTTCTTTTGTTCTTGTGCTGTCCAGGATACGTTTAATGATCCATTTTTCTTATTTACTGTATATAATCATTTTTCTTGTCAGATTAGTGCGCAAATACGATTCCGTTTGTGGTTTTTGATGTCAGAAACTGTGAAAACCATATGTAATCGTGGGGCGAAAATCCTACCCAAATTCAGTTCAAACTTGGAGTAAAATCCAAAAATAATTCATAATTGGGCTCAAATTTCACTTGAGCTTTACAAAAATACTCTAAATATATGTATTTTGATTTATTTTTATAAATAGAGTTCTCTTCATCATTTGTTACAACGCGTTTTAGGTTAAATTTAAGAACAAATTTATGCAAATTTTCACCCAAAGTGGATAAATTTGTACTCCAAGCACATTACATTTCAAATATGTCATCTCTAATGGCGTAAATTTCTCAAATGCAACAGTGCATTCTTACCAATAAAATCATATCATTTACAATGTTTAATGAATTAATTATTTATAAAATGTAAGTTTTTTTTGGCAAAAAAAAAAAGCACAAATGACGCTAAAATAGCAAAGTGAGAAGCGTACACGTGGAGTACAATTTAAAGTTATATTAAAAAAAAAACCGTCTTAAATGTATCACAATCTTACACACCACCACTCTTTAAGCCATAGATTTATTTAATGTTAAGTGGGTTTGCAATTGCAGTACGTACGTGGGCTTTATTATATTTCACAAATTAAAAATAATTATTTATTTATTTAAGATATAAACTATATATTCTTACTGTCCTATGTGTCTGCAATGTTCTATTAATTTAAATTCCCTACGTAACACAATTTTTTTATTAACCATTTATAGTTTTTAGTATAATGTTTATTTATTATATTAAATATGAACTATACATGCCATTAATGAGAACGTGACCACATTTTTAATAAGCCTTCAATTTCACAATTTGTCAGACCTAAATATCATCCTATTTTGAATTCGTCTTTTAAAAAAAAAAATATTACTAAATAGTGTAATTAATTTTTATCAAAGTAAAATTCAGGAAAAAGTACAACTTAACCCCTGAGTTTTGGAGTAGGAGATAACAAAATTATCCAATGCCTCTTGTTTTTTTGCTTATAGTGATTATCTTAATATATTCTAGTTACCATGAGCCACTCGATTCTCGTACAAATTTGATATCATAATCGATTTCAAACACCAGAAGATAGTCCAACTAAGATATGTATTCCAAATCGAGTGCGAATTTGAATATGTACGCAAAATCGAGTGAATTAAGATGACCAGAATGAGTTAAATTGACTAATACAAGAAAAACCGTGAAATATTTAGCTGTTTTGCTAATGATATAAAATATAAAGACTATTATGTTCAAAAACATTATCTATCAATTGTACCTTATTTTTAAGTTTAGAAGTTAAATTTCACTATATCTCAAAATAAAAATGAGATCATATAATATTTTTAATTATTATTTATAAAAATGAGGTGGAAAGAAAAATTTAATTTGTGAATATGCCTTAAAATAAATATAATAATTTTAAGTGTAATTATCGATTTTAACCTTGTACTATGCACTTTATTTCAGTTAGCCCTTTATACTAAAACAATTAGCAAACCAAACCCTGTATTTTGATTCTGTCATCAGTTTTGACATTCCATCAATAATTTCGTTACACCTTCATTTAAAAAATTACTAAATGATATTGGATTCACTTGAAATGTTTACCACATGTTCACTACTTAATGAGAAGATAATCTGACATTTTCGTGATTTTTTAATACATGTTCGATTTATTGTAATTTTATTTTAGTAATTTATAAAAATATTATAATAAATCATAAAAAATTTATAAAATCATGAAACTTGTTTTATTATCTACCCATGATAGGATAAACATGTGAAAAGGTTTTCAAATAAATCCAATATTGTTTGGTATTTAAAAAAAATAATTTATAAAGTAAAGAAGAAATTGAGATTAATTTTAAAAAAATACCAAAAGATATTGGATTTATTTGAAACTTTTTTCACATGTTCACCACATCATGGGTAGATAATAGAAATATTTTCGTGATTTTCTAAAACTTGTATGATTTATTATAATATTTTTATAACATAATAAAATAAAATTACAATAAATCGAACATATGTTAAAAAATCAAAAACAATTTCAATTTATCTTCTCATTAAGTAATGAATATGTGGTAAACATTTCAAGTGAATCCAATATCGTTTGATAATTTTTTAAATGAGGGTGTAACGAAATTATTAATGAAATGTCAAAACTGATAACAGAATCAAAATACAGGGTTTGGTTTGCCGGTTTTTTTAGTACATGAGACTAAATGAAATAAAGTGCATAGTACAGGGTTAAAATCGATAATTATCTTAATTTTAATTCTACTCATGGGCCTCATCCCTGTTGACTTAAATTATGTTTAAGTCTAACGATGTTTTTTGATGATGTGTTTTTAAGTAATGTAATTTGATTGAGATTATATTGCTGAGAATAATAAGTTGATTATTGAATTAAATATATGAGATTAATGAATAAATAAATAATTATGTTATTTGCATTTATCTGGAAATGTCCTTTGAAAATGGTATTTTAGTTGTTTAATAAATCTATCTAAGTGTTCAGAAAAACAGGGCTGAAATTGTTTTATATACTGCATATCCACCGATGGCAAAGAAAAGTTTACACCGCCAGCTAAACGACAAAATTGTACATCCACCGCTGGAATTCAAAGAACACATCCACTGCTAGAATTCAAAGAACACATCCACCGCCAGCTAAACGACCAAATTGCACATCCACCGCTGGAATTCAAAGAACACATCCACCGCTAGCTAAACGACAAAGAACACATCCACTGCTAGATAACGTCAGAGTTCAACATCCACCGCTGAAGTTTCTGAAGACATCAACCGCTGAATAGTAACCTTTGAAGACTTCATCCAGTGAACTGTACCGGTTCAAGAATTATAAAGTCACATCTACCGATGACGGTCCAAGCATTTTATAGTTACATCCACCGATGGTTTTTCAAAGGCGAAGTCATCGGGTGAACAGTAACTTCTGAAGACATCCATCGTTAGACTTTCAAATTCAACATACACCGCTAGTCTCCAAAGGCGAAGTCATCCGGTGAACAATACTTTCCGCCAAATTCAAATTACCGCGAAGCTACAGTGATAGTCGTCCAGAGCCTTAACTCCTGTCCATTAATGGCGAAGCACGAAAGCAACTTCAGAACGAAACAGCTAGCTGTCTAAGTACGGATGCTTCTCCAACGGTAATATATTTCCATATCCAGAAAGAAGCATTCAATGAAGAGAGCCGATTACAAACAGAGTATTTAAAAGGAAAAAGAAGCTCGGGAGAAATAACTTTTGCGAAAATCATTGTTGAGCCCTAACGAGCAGACTTTTGTAAATCACTCTGTAATTTCTTCTACATCTCTCTGATTCTAAACTTGAGATTCAATCTCTGAGAGAGTGTAGTTTGTGCTGAAAAACTACATACTTATAATTGTGTAAAAGACAGTGGATTGTCGCCCGTGAAGTACAATCTGGTTTTGTAAAAGGCAGTAGATCGACGCCCGGAAAGTTCGATATGGTTTTCTCGTGAGGAGAAGGAAATAATCTTTAAGGGGAAGCCTTGAAGCGTGGACGTAGGCAAGAGTAGCTGAACCACGTTAAAAACTGTGGTGTCAATTTCTCTCTCTCTCTTTTTTATTGTTTGATTATTTGCTGTTTTTTTATCAGTTGAACATAAGAGAGAAATTGATTAGATTAACAAATTAAGTTTAAAAAGTCTAATTCACCCCCCTCTTAGACAAATACGATCCTTCAATTGGTATCAGAGCGAGGTTAAATATTGTCTAAGATACTATTACAATGACATTCAACACAAACTCCACACACGTAGAAGGTCAAGCTATTAATAGACCTCTTTTTTTTTATGGTAGTGATTATGTGTAGTGGAAGGCAAGAATGAGAATATTCGTTCAAGCCATGGATTATGAGATCTAGAACTTAATAAAGAATGGTCCGTTCTGTTGACTTAAATGATGTTTAAGTCTAAATATGTTTTTGATGATGTATTTGAATGGTTAATATTGTAATTTGATTATGTTAAGTGAATGAGAATATCGAATATGCATTAGTAATTTTAATCTGTTGGAAATGCCCTTGGAAATGGTATTTTAGTTGTTTAACAATCGTGATTAAGTGTACAGGGCTGAAAACTCATCTGCCGATGAGTTGTTAAAAATAGACATATACCGATCGCTAAACGACAAAACAAAGAAGGCTTCTGCCGATGGCCTTCATCTACCGATCGATAAAACGACAAAAAAAGAAGTCGTTCAAAGTCTACTTCAACCGATCGCTAGACGACATATACCGATGGAGTTTAACGGTGCTTCTGCCGATGGCTTTATCAAAATACTCATACCGATGACGCTTGAAATTGCACATGCCGATGGCGGTTCAGCGCATATATCTTACTTATGCCGATGGCAGTTTAGCGCATATATTCTTACTCATACCGATGGCATTTCAAGCTGCTCCTGCCGATGAACTTTTCAAGATGCATCTGCCGATGGCTTTCCAGAATGCATCTGCCGATGGTTTTTCAGAATACATCTGCCGATGAAGTTTCAAGGTGCATCTGCCGGTGGAGTTCAAAGCTTGCTCATGCCGATAGCTTATTCGTCTTGCATCTGCCGATGGCGTTTGAAGATACATCTGCCGATGCATCTGCCGATGACGTTTGAAGATACATCTGCCGATGGCGCTGTTAAGCTTGCACCTGCCGATGGACTTTAAAGCTTGCACCTGCCAATGAACTTCAAAATGTGCACCTGCCGATGAATTTCAAGATACATCTGCCGATGGTCTTTCAAGCTTCACCTGCCGGTGGCGTTGAAGATATATCTGCCGATAACTTTTAAGTTGCTTATACCGATGGACTCTTAGATCAACACATACCGATGACGTGGCGATTGAATTAAAGCTGCTTCCACCAATGATCTTCCGCCAGAATTCAAAATAGCCGCGAATCTACAGTGACGTCGTTTTTAGCATTAACTCCAGAACTTAAATGGCGACGACGACTTGCAACTACAGACGGCAACGGCTACCTGATCTAGTACGGATGCTTCCCAACGGTAACATTTTCCATTTGAAGAAAGAAGCATTCAATTCAGAGCTGAAAAAGAGACAGAGTATTTAAGCCGAGGTTAGAGCACGAAGATACAACTTTTGCGATTTGAATTCTTGAGTCCTAACCTGCGAAATTTTACTCTGTATTATTTTTCTACACCTCTCGATTCTAACTTGAGATTCAATTCTTGTGAGAGTGTAGTCTGAGCTTACTATTTACGAACTAAACATTGTATATAAGGCAGTGGATTGACGCCCGTGAAGTTCAATCCTGAATTGTAAAGGCAGTTGATCGGAGCCCAAAATTCTGATCTGTCGTTTCTCGTTGAGGAGAAGTAAGGAATTTTCAAGGGGGAGCCTTGGACGTAGGCAGTTTGGCCGAACCACGTTAAAAACTGTGGTGTCGAATTTCTCTCTCTCTCTCTTTACTTTATTTGGTTGTCTGCTATTAATCTATAAGTATTTTATTCAAGAGAGAAATTTGGTTAGACTTGAGATTAAAATTAAAAAGGTCTAATTCACCCCCCTCTTAGACAATATCGTTCCTACAATTGGTATCAGAGCCTGGTTAAATATTGTCTAAGTAATCTAGAAAATATTGTTTTACTTGTAACGTAGATATATTTTCTGATATAGCTAAAATGGCATACAACTCAAACTCTACACATGTAGAAGGCCAGTCTACCACTAGACCTCCGTTCTTTGATGGTAATGATTATGTATACTGGAAGTCTAGGATGAGAATATATGTTCAGGCTGTAGACTATGAATTATGGAATAATATAGAAAATGGTCCATACATAGCTAGTAAAACTGAGAATGGTGTTAGGATTCCCAAAGCTTCACACGAACTAAATGATACAGATAAAAAGAACTTGAGCCTAAATGCCAAGGCAATAAACACCTTGTACTGTGCTCTGAACAGAGACAAATTTAATAGAGTACAAGGGTGTGAGAGCGCTCAAGAGATTTGGCGCCTATTAGAGGTCACACACGAGGGCACAAATCAGGTGAAAGAGAGCAAACTGAATATGCTAATACACGAGTATGAACTATTTTCTATGCCTAAGGATGAGTCTGTTTCTTCAATGTTTACTAGATTTACTAACATAACTAATGGTTTGAAAGCTCTTGGTAAATCTTACTCTAGTGAAGAACAGGTCAGGAAGATCCTCAGATGTCTTCCAAGAAGTTAGTAGCCAAAAGTGACTGCCATACAGGAAGCAAAGGATCTCAAAGCTCTAAAGCTTGAGGAGCTCATTGGATCTCTCATGACACATGAGATCACAATGAGGGCAAACGAAAAGGAGGACCTCAAAGAAAAAGAGGTCACAAAGAGAAAGGACATTGCTCTGAAAGCCTCCTCTAGCAGAAATGAAGTATCTGAGGATGAAGAAGAGGAAGATGATGAGGATATAGCTCTCATCACTAGGAGATTCAGTAAATTCCTGCAACGGAAGAGGATGCAGGGAAAAAGATTTTCAAAGGGTGAGAAGTTCCAAAAAGACAAGGAGATCACATGCTTTGGGTGTGAAAAGCCTGGTCATATGAAGGCAGACTGTCCACAAGCAAAGAAGTATCCCAAGAAATTCAAGAAGAAGGCCATGAAGGCTACTTGGGATGAAATTGAAGGTGACACCTCTTCCTCAGAAGATGAGGAAGTTGCCAACCTCTGCTTTATGGCACACGAGAATGAGGTTAGCATTTCCTTAAGTGATAGTGAATCTGATGAAGATGGTGATATGATTGATGCATTCAATGATCTGGTAAAACAATTTAGCATGCTAAAGGTCAAATATAATTTGCTGAAAAAGGAAAATGCAAGCTTAATTGAGAAGCATGAAAATGAACACAATCACCATGAAAAAGAAGTTTCTGAACTGAAAAAGAAAAATGAGACCTTAAATAGTTTTGTTCAGAAATACACTTATAGTAGTAATCAACTGAGCATGCTGTTAAGTGACCATAGAATGCAATTAGATAAAGCTGGCTTAGGGTATGACAGGTTGAGCAAAAAGAAATCTTACAAGAATTACTTTGTTAAATCTACTGTTTGCCATATGTGTAATGAAGTAGGACATAAGTCTTTTGTATGTCCTTTAAAAACAAACAGCATGAAACTAGGTAGAAAATTACAGTGGGTTCCTAAAGGAACCAATACTAACACTAGGACCCAAAAGATTTAGGTACCTAAGAAGACTACTTGATCACTGTTTTGCAGGTTGTCAGCTCTCCCGGGAAGAATCAGTGGTACCTTGACAGTGGTTGTTCAAGGCATATGACGGGAGACTCAACCAAGTTTGCTGTTGTCAACATGAAAAAGGGCAGTGTTACTTTTGGTGGAAATCAAAAGGGCAAGATTGTTGGCATCGGCAATATAGGTAATCCTTCTAAACCAATCATTGAAAATGTATTATTAGTAGAATGATTAAAACATAATCTGCTAAGCATAAGTCAGTTGTGTGACAAGGGCTATAAAGTAACATTCAAATCAAATGCTTGTGTGATCAAAGACATTTCAACTAACAATGTTTTGTTTAAAGGATTTAGAAAAGAAAATGTCTATATTGTTGATCTGAATGATTTTGAGTATGTTGATGAAAAATGTTTTGTTGTTAATTCACTAAATGACTGCTGGACTTGGCATAGGAGATTAGGACACATAGAGATGGATACCTTAGCTAAGATTACTAAGGAGAATTTAGTTAGAGGAATCCCTAAGATATCCTTTGAAAATGATAAGGTCTGTGAAGCCTGCCAAATGGGCAAGCAGATCAAAAGCTCCTTTGCATCGAAGAATGCAATTTCTACTTCTAAGCCTCTCCAACTCCTTCACATGGACCTCTTCGGTCCTTCGAATATAGCCAGCTTAGGAGGAAAATTCTATGTTTTTGTCATTGTTGATGATTTTTCTAGATTTACTTGGGTTCACTTTCTGAAGTCTAAGGATGAGACTTTTGACACCTTTTCTAGTTTTAGGAAAAGAGTTCAAAATGAAAAGGAGCTCACCATAGTTGCTATTCGTAGTGATCATGGTGGAGAATTTGAAAATGAGAAATTTGAACTTTTGTGTCTCAAGTATGGAATTGAGCACAATTTCTCTTCCCCTAGAACCCCTCAGCAAAATGGTGTTGTTGAGAGAAAAAATAGGTCTCTCCAAGAGCTAGCTCGGACTATGCTTAATGAGAATTCCCTTCCAAAATATTTCTGGGCAGAAGCTGGGTCAACAGCTTGTTATGTGCTTAATCGGGTCTCCATAAGACCTATTCTTGAGAAAACTCCCTATGAGCTTTGGAATGGTAAAACACCCTCTGTTAAGTACTTTAGAGCTTTTGGAAGCAAATGTTTCATTCTAAACACTAAGGATAACTTAGGAAAATTCGATTTCAAATCTGATCTTGGAATTTTTCTGGGTTATTCCCTTTCCAGCAAAGCTTATAGAGTATTCAATAGGAGAACTCTAGTTGTAGAGGAGTCAGTTCATATTAACTTTAATGAGTCCCCTCATCCCACAATCAATGTGGATGAGGATGATATTTTGGATAAACAACTTGATTCTCTTTCCTTAGAAAAACCTAGTGATCCTCCCCAAGTAGAAAAATCTCTAGAACCTTCCTCTACTTCTCTAGATATTGTTCATGTCAAGGATGAAAATCCTGCTCTTCTTAGAGATTGGAAGTATGTCAAAGACCATCCAATAGATGAAATTTTAGGTGTCCTTCTTTAGGAGTCAAGACTAGATCCTCCCTTAGGAATCTCTGTGCCAATGTGGCATTTATTTCTCAGATAGAGCCTAAGAAGTTTGAGAAAGCCGAATTGGATAAAAATTGGATTGTTGCAATGCAAGATGAACTAAACCAATTCGAAAGGAACAATGTTTGGGAACTTGTTCCAAAACCTGTTGATCATCCTATTATTGGAACTAAGTGGGTTTATAAGAATAAAATGGATGAAAATAGGATTGTAGTAAGAAACAAAGCTAGGCTAGTTGCCAAAGGTTACAATCAAGAAGAAGGAATTGATTTTGAGGAAACCTTTGCACTTGTAGCTAGGCTAGAATCCATTAGAATGCTCTTAGCCTTTGCCTGCTACAAAAACTTCACACTCTTTCAAATGGATGTAAAGAGTGCTTTTTTAAATGGATATATCATGGAAGAAGTTTATGTAGAGCAGCCCCTAGGATTTGAAGACTATGTGAAACCTGATCATGTTTATAGACTTAAGAAGGCTCTTTATGGACTTAAGCAGGCTCCTAGAGCTTGGTATAATAGATTGAAGAACTTCCTTGAGGAAAGGAATTTCAAAAAGGGAAATACAGATTCAACTCTATTTACCAAGCAAAAGGATGATGACATTCTGTTAGTTCAAATTTATGTTGATGACATTATTTTTGGATCAACTAATGTCAACTTGTGTAATGAATTTTCCTCCCTCATGCAAAGTGAATTTGAGATGAGTATGATGGGGGAGTTAAAATTCTTCTTAGGATTCCAGATTAGTCAATCTCCTGATGGAATTTTCTTCTGTCAAGAAAAGTACATTAAGGAACTTCTTAAGAAATTTGGATTAGATTCTGTTAAATCATCTAGAACTCCCATGAGTACCACAACAAAATTAGACAAAGATGAAAATGGAATAAATGTGGACATAAAGAAATATCGTGGTATGATAGGGTCTTTGCTTTATCTGACTGCTAGTAGGCCAGATATTCTATTTAGTGTCTGTCTTTGTGCTAGATTCCAGACTGCCCCTAAGGAATCTCACTTATCTGCTGTCAAAAGAATTTTCAAATATTTAAGTGGGACTCATGATTTAGGATTATGATATCCAAAGGGCACATCCTTTGATCTGATAGGATATTCAGATTCTGATTATGCAGGAAGTTTAGTTGATAGGAAAAGCACCAGTGGAACATGTCAATTTCTTGGTGAATCTTTGGTTTCCTGGTACTCTAAGAAACAGAATTCTATTGCATTGTCAACTGCTGAGAGTGAATATATTGCTGCAGGCAGTTGCTGTGCACAAATGCTTTGGATGAAGCAAACTCTAGAGGACTATAATCTGTTCTATGATAGGATTCCTATTCGGTGTGACAACACCAGTGCAATTAACATATCTAAAAATCCTATTCAGCATTCTAGAACCAAACATATTGATGTAAGATATCACTTCATTCGTGATCATGTACAAAGAGGTGATATATCCTTAGAATTTGTTAATTCAGTAGACCAACTAGCTGACATCTTCACCAAGCCTTTGGATGAAAAGACATTCAATAATATTAGAATAAGGCTAGGCCTCATTCGGGTTGTGAAAAACTAAGTTTATTTCTCTGTTGGAAATTCCTGAGTGTTAGAGCATTTCCTTCTGTGATGGCATCGATAGATGCTGAGTTTTCAATAGGCATCGGAAGATGCATGTCTATCGGAAGGCATCGGTAGATGCTATGTTTTTCTAGAGGCATCGGAAGATGTAGTTGCATTTCTTAAATCTACCGACACGTGTGACCCATCGGGTTAATCTGTCTTACACGTGTGACTCCATCTCGTCGGGCGATGCCCCTTTTTCATTTAAACTCTGTTTCTTCTCAAAGACGCTTCACATTTCGCGCTCTTACAGAAAAACTCCTTCCCTTCCAATCGTCTCTCTCGAGTCCTATTCTTCCCATGGATTATTAGGGTTCATCCTCCCGCGCCGTCTCCAAACCGGTCCAGAAGAAGGCCAAAACTTCAGCACGTCTTCCACGAGTGATCCCTCGTGCAAAAGCATGGCCATCTCTCTTTTTTCTCTCAGAAACTGCTGAGTTGAGATACCATGACGACTTTCAGTTCAAGTCATTAATTTCCAGTCGAGGTATCTACTTTGATGACTTAGCTGGTATGAATATTGTCGAACCCTTGAAGGATCTCGGGTTACTAGGTCTTTTTGATGTAGATTCATTCTATTACCCGAAAGCCATTAAAATGTTCTATGCCAATCTAAGTTTTACCTCTGATTTCTCTGCTATCAAAAGCTATGTGTATAACAAGCACATAGAAATTACTCCTCATTTCATTAATGGCATTTTGGAGTGCCCTCACCTAGATAGTTGCCCCAACAAATATGTATCCGGCACTGAGCCTCCGTTCTTTGGTACCGATGATGGTCTCGGTTTTCTCAAGACCATAGCCAATCTAAGTTTTACCTCTGATTTCTCTGCTATCAAAAGCTATGTGTATAACAAGCACATAGAAATTACTCCTTATTTCATTAATGGCATTTTGGAGTGCCCTCACCTAGATAGCTGCCCCAACAAATATGTATCCGGCACTGAGCCTCCGTTCTTTGGTACCGATGATGGTCTCGGTTTTCTCAAGACCATAGCCTTGAACCCAAACCATATTCCTGATCATTTAAAGGGCAAACACCTGACCACTAGGGCTAGACTATTTCATCAGATGATAGGGTACAATATTGTCCCTAAGGGTGGTCACCATGACGAAGTGAGTGCCATGGAACTTTTTGTTCTGTTTGCACTCTACTACAAGACCCCCTTCAACATTGGATATGTAGTTGTTCGAAGGATGATTCTGGCAGTGTCATCCAAGGCTACCTCTTTACCTTACAACCTGCTGTTAATAAAGATTCTAGCTAAGCTTGAGGTTGTATTTCCTGAGGATGAAGATCCTGTCACTCTTAAACCCTCCAGTTACTAATCCAAAACCACTCTGAGCAAAATGGGAATTAAGAGAACCAGAGCAGGGGAGCTTGTGCTGCATATTACGAAGAGAAATACTGCTAAGGCAGCAGTTGCCAAAAAGGGAAAGAGAAAACTTGACCTGTTAAAGGAGTCCACTGCTGAAGGAGGGGATGACTCTGAGATACCACTATTTGTTAATTCTCCCTCTCAATCTCAGGCTTCTAGCTTTCAGCCTCCTCCTTTAATACGAAGGCATCGTGTCCCTTCCTCAAGGATAATTCTTTCAGAGGACATGTCTACTCCCTCCTCTGTGTCCCTTCCCATTGATCAGAATCCTACACCTCCTCCTCATGCACTTCGTTTACCAGCTCTGCCTCCTATCCCTCCTCCATCTCCAGTCCAACAGGATACAGCTCCTCCATCACCAGTCCAACCACCTCCTCCAGTCCAATTACCTCCTTCAAGTCCAATTGCTCCTTCCAATCCATCTGCTCCCCAAGGCCAACATTCCTCACCAAATCTGCAATCTGCTCCTGCCCCAGTATCTCCCATCCTTTATCAGAGGAGATTTTCTCTCAGCGAGGAACAGTATACTGAGTTGAAGTCAAGCATAGACAATCTAGGAACAGCCATTGATACAAAGATCACTCAACTCAAAAAGGATTTGAGCATTGAAGCTGTTGTGGCTCAGGGTCTACTGGATCGAAATAATGAGATTTTCACCCGTAACCTTCGGGCTCTCAAATCTCAAGTTGAGGCTCTCTGCCCTGCACCACATACTCCTCTCTGCCCCACTAAGCCTACTTATGAAGATCTCCTTCTTCCATTTTCCCGGCCTGAAGTTTCTGGAGATGTGCGTTTCATGAAGCTGGATCTTCAGGAGGCTGAATTTGCATTCTCTCCTCCTGATGCGTCTACTGCTGCTCCTTCTGTCGAAACTCCTCCATGTATGGACATGGTGGTGTATCAAGGCCTTTCTACCTCTGCGGCTCCTCAGCCAGAGACTCCTCCATGCCTGGCACTCGTGCCTTATCAACCATCCATCTCTCTTGGGATTCACTCACTTCCAGCACTTGTAGATGCCTATCTCAATTCGAACTGTGAAGTGCCCGCTTGGATTAACCAAGCTTTTTGGACACATTTTGTAGCTTTCTTTAAATAGATGCTTTTCTTTGTGAACAATTTTTTTTTCATTCTACTTACATTTTTCTCTGTTGTTTCTCTTCTTTGTGATGAATGCATTGGTTCTGCCTGTCTCTCTGATTATTTATCCTTTTTGTTTTTGATAATGTCAATAGGGGAGAATATATTTGATTGATACTTGATATGCATGTGTACTTAGTTATTGTTACTATGATTTGGATATAAATACTTTGGAAAACTGTAGATTTTGATATACATACTTTGGAAAACTGTAATCTGGATATCTGTATGTTTTTGAAAATTTGGAATATATGCATAGGTTGTGGGGGAGCTAGGATTATGGGGGAGAGTGACTTAATCAAATTAAATTTTGTCATCATCAAAAAGGGGGAGATTGTTGACTTAAATGATGTTTAAGTCTAAATATATTTTTGATGATGTATTTGAATGGTTAATATTGTAATTTGATTATGTTAAGTGAATGAGAATATCGAATATGCATTAGTAATTTTAATCTGTTAGAAATGCCCTTGAAAATGGTATTTTAGTTGTTTAACAATCGTGATTAAGTGTACAGGGCTGAAAACTCATCTGCCGATGAGTTGTTAAAAATAAACATATACCGATCGCTAAACGACAAAACAAAGAAGGCTTCTGTCGATGGCCTTCATCTACCGATCGATAAAACGGTAAAAAAAGAAGTCGTTCAAAGCCTACTTCAACCGATCACTAGACGACATATACCGATGGAGTTTAACGGTGCTTCTGCCGATGGCTTTATCAAAATACTCATACTGATGGCGTTTGAAATTGCACATGCCGATGGCGGTTCAGCGCATATATCTTACTTTTGCCGATGGCAGTTTAGCGCATATATTCTTACTCATACCGATGGCATTTCAAGCTGCTCCTGCCGATGAACTTTTCAAGATGCATCTGCCGATGGCTTTCCAGAATGCATCTGCCGATGGTTTTTCAGAATACATCTGCCGATGAAGTTTCAAGGTGCATTTGCCGATGGAGTTCAAAGCTTGCTCATGCCGATAGCTTATTCGTCTTGCATCTGCCGATGGCGTTTGGAGATACATCTGCCGATGCATCTGCCGATGGCGTTTGAAGATACATCTGCCGATGGCGCTGTTAAGCTTGCACCTGCCGATGAACTTCAAAGCTTGCACCTGCCGATGAACTTCAAAGCGTGCACCTGCCGATGAAGTTCAAGATACACCTGCCGATGGTTTTTCAAGCTTCACCTGCCGATGGCGTTGAAGATATATCTGCCGATAACTTTTAAGTTGCTTATACCGATGGACTCTTAGAGCAACACATACCAATGACGTGGCGATTGAATTAAAGCTGCTTCCACCGATGATCTTCCGCCAGAATTCAAAATAGCCGCGAATCTACAGTGACGTCGTTTTCAGCATTAACTCCAGAACTTTAATGGCGACGACGACTTGCAACTACAGACGGCAACGGCTACCTGATCTAGTACGGATGCTTCCCAACGGTAACATTTTCTATTTGAAGAAAGAAGCATTCAATTCAGAGCTGAAAAAGAGACAGAGTATTTAAGCCGAGGTTAGAGCACGAAGATACAACTTTTGCGATTTGAATTCTTGAGCCCTAACCTGCGAAATTTTACTCTGTATTATTTTTCTACACCTCTCGATTCTAACTTGAGATTCAATTCTTGTGAGAGTGTAGTCTGAGCTTACTATTTACGAACTAAACATTGTGTATAAGGCAGTGGATTGACGCCCGTGAAGTTCAATCCTGAATTGTAAAGGCAGTTGATCGGAGCCCGAAATTCCGATCTGTCATTTCTCGTTGAGGAGAAGTAAGGAATCTTCAAGGGGGAGCCTTGGAGCGTGGATGTAGGCAGTTTGGCCGAACCACGTTAAAAACTGTGGTGTCGAATTTCTCTCTCTCTCTCTTTACTTTATTTGGTTGTCTGCTATTAATCTATAAGTATTTTATTCAAGAGAGAAATTTGGTTAGACTTGAGATTAAAATTAAAAAGGTCTAATTCACCCCCCTCTTAGACAATATCGTTCCTACACGTTCAAGGCCATGAAGACTGAAAATGAAATTAATATTCCTAAAGAGTCTCATGAATTAACAGATTCTGACAAAAGAAATCTGAGCTTAAATGCCAAGGCAATAAACACTTTGTACTGTGCTCTAAATAGAGATGAATTTAATAGAGTACAAGGGTGTGAGAACGCTCAAGAGATTTGGCACCTTTTAGAGATCACACATGAAGGCACAAATCAAGTGAAAGAGAGCAAACTGAATATGCTTATACATGAGTATGAGCTATTTTCTATGCCTAAGGATGAATATGTTTCTTCTATGTTTACAAGATTTACTAACATAACTAATGGTTTAAAAACTCTTGGTAAATCCTACTCTAGTGAAGAACAGGTCAGGAAGATTCTCAGATGTCTTCCAAGAAGTTGGCAGTCGAAGGTGACTGCCATTCAGGAAGCAAAGGATCTCAAAGTCCTAAAACTTGAGGAGCTCATTGGATCACTCATGACGCATGAGATCACAATGAGGGCAAACGAGAAGGAGGACCTCAAGGAAAAAGAGGTCACAAAGAGAAAGAATATTGCTCTGAAAGCTTCCTCCAGTAAACAGGAAGTTTCTGAGGAAGAAGAAGAATAAGATGATGAAGATATAACTTTCATCACTAGGAGATTTAGCAAGTTTCTCCGAAGGAAGAAGCTGCAAGGGAGAAGTTTTCCCAGGAATGAAAGGCAACCTAAAGACAAGGAGATTACCTGCTTTGGGTGTAGAAAGCCGGGTCACATGAAGGCCGACTGTCCACAATCTAAAGGCCCCAAGAAATTAAAAAAGAGGGCAATGAAGGCCACTTGGGATGACAGTGAAAGTGATACTTCCTCAGAAGATGAGAAAGTTGTCAATCTGTGCTTCATGGCACACGAAGATGAGGTAAGTCATTCTTCTTGTGACAGTGATAATGATGAGGGTGATCTAATAGATGACTTCAATGACTTAGTTAAACAGTATTGTATGCTCAAAGCTAAATATAATTCTATGAAGAAAGAAAATGCAAACTTGATCGATGAGCATGCTAAGAAATGTAATCTGCATGAAAAGAAAATAATGGACCTTAAATGTAGAAATGAAAAACTGAATAATCTTGTTCTTTGGTTCACAAATGGTACCAAGAACTTAACCTTGCTGATAGGAAATCAGAGAGCTACTCATGATAAAGCAGGTCTATGTTATGATAAGTTCAATAAAAGGAAAGCTTTTAAGAACTTTTTTGTTAAACCAACTACCTGTCATGCCTGTAATGAAGTAGGGCATAAATCATATAAATGTCCCTTGAAATTTAGTAAGGAATCAAGTGGTAAACTTCAATGGGTTCCTAAGGGAACCAGACCTAACACTAGGACCCAAAAGATTTGGGTACCAAAGAAGACAACTTGATCTTCAGTTTTGCAGGTTGATTGCTCTTCCAAGAAAAATCAATGGTATCCAGACAGTGGTTGCTCAAGACACATGACGGGAGACTCAACAAAGTTTGTTGTTGTCAACAAGAAGAAATGAAATGTTACTTTTGGTGGAAACCAAAAGGGTAAAATCGTTGGCATTGGCAACATAAGTAACCCTGTCAACCCTATTATAGAAAATATTTTGTTAGTTGATAGGTTAAAATATAATCTACTCAGTATAAGTCAATTGTGTGACAAAGGATACAAAGTGATATTTAAATCAAATGAATGTGTGATTAAAGATATAGCTAATAGTAAAATTCTGTTCAAAGGATATAGAAAAGAGAATGTGTATATTATTAATTTAGATATCCTTAAACTTGTTGATGAAAAGTGTTTTGCTGCTAACTTGCTGGTTGATAATTGGATTTGGCATAGGAGATTAGGACATGTAGGCATGGATACCTTAGCTAAGATTACTAAGGAGAATTTAGTTAGAGGGATTCCAAAGATATCCTTTGAGAAAGATAAGGTCTGTGAAGCTTGTCAAATAGGCAAGCAGATCAAAAGTTCCTTTGCATCAAAGAATGCAATCTCCTCTTCTAAGCCTCTCCAATTTCTTTACATGGATCTTTTCGGTCCTTCTAATGTAGCAAGTCTAGGAGGTAGATTCTATGCTTTTGTCATTGTAGATGACTTCTCTAGGTTCACATGTGTATTCTTCTGAAGTCAAAGGATGAAACTTTTGATACATTCTCTAGCTTTAGGAAAAGAGTTCAAAATGAAAAGGAGCTCACCATTGTTGCTATTCCTAGTGATCATGGAGGAAAGTTTGAAAATGAGAAGTTTGAACTCTTGTGTCTCAAATATGGAATTGAGCACAATTTCTCTTCCCCTAGAACCCCTCAGCAAAATGGTGTTGTTGAGAGGAAGAATAGATTGTAGGATCGAGATTGTCTAAGAGGGGGGTGAATTAGACATTTTAATAATTTCTTAAACTAATCAGCAAGCACAATAATAAAAATAACAGAGAAAGAGAGAAAAATCAACACAAGAGTTTTTACGTTGTTCGGCCAAGACCTGCCTACATCCACGCTTCAAGGTTACCCCTTGAAGATCCTTAACCTTCTCCTTAGAAGAATAAATAGATCGGAATTCCGGGCTCCGATCAACTGCCTTTTACAGATCTGGATTGTACTTGACGGGCGTCAATCCACTGCCTTATACAGATATTTGAGTTTGTAAAAATTCAAACTCAGACTACACTCTCAAAGATTAAAATCTCAAGTTATCGAATCGAGAGGTGTAGATGAAATACAGAGTATGATAGATTTAGCAGATTAAGGCTCAAGAGTAAAAATTTGCAAAAAGTTATTTCTTGCTCTAACCTCAGCTTAAATACTCTGTCTGATTTTGCTTTACAGAATTGAATGCTTCTTTCTTCAAATGGAAAATGTTACCGTTGGGAAGCACCGTACTGAAGCAGATATCCGTTGCATCTGAAATTGTTGTTCGTCGTCGCCATTAAAGTTCTGGAGTTAATGCTGAAAACGACGTCACTGTAGCTTCGCGGTTATATTCAAATTTGGCGGAAGATCACCGGTGGAAGCAGCTTTAAAAAATCGGAACGTCATCGGTGGATGCAACTTGAAAAGCCATCGGCAGAAGCAATCTTGAAAGCCATCGGTAGAAGCAGTCTTGAAAGCCATCGGCAGAAGCAGCTTGAAAACGCCATCGGCAGAAGCAGCTTGAAAATGCCATCGGCAGAAGCAGCTTGAAAACGCCATCGGCTGATGAAGCTTGAAAACGCCATCGGCTGATGAAGCTTGAAAACGCCATTGAAAACGCCATCGGCAGATGCAGCTTCAAACGCCATCGGCAGATGCAGCTTCAAAACGCCATCGGCAGATGCAGGCCTTGAATGCCATCGGTAGATGCAAGCCTTGAACTTCATCGGCAGATGCAAGCCTTGAACTACTTCGCCTTTTGTCGTTTAGCAATCGGCATGTGTGATTCTTTAAACTCCACTGTTTTTGTCGTTTACCTATCGGTGGATGCCATTCTTTTCTTCAACTGGTGGATGTCTTCTTTGTCTTTTAGCTATCGGTTAATGTGAACATTTTATACAATTTCAGCCCTGTACACTTAACCAATATTGTTAGAAAACTAAAATACCCTTTTTAAGGGTATTTCCAACAGATTAAAACACAAACATAATTTATTATTCTCATTTAACAAGCATAATCAAATTACATATTTATCATCCAAATACATCATCAAAAACTTAGTTAGACTTAAATACTAATTAAGTCAACATAGATCTCTCCAAGAGCTTGCTAGGACTATGCTTAATGAAAACTCTCTTCCTAAGTATTTCTGGGCTGAAGCTGTTTCAACAGCCTGTTATGTGCTCAATCGGGTCTCTATAAGACCAATTCTTGAGAAAACACCTTATGAGCTCTGGAATGGAAAAACTCCTTCTGTCAAATACTTTAGAGCCTTCGGTAGTAAATGCTTCATTCTTAATACTAAGGATAACTTAGGAAAATTTGATTCCAAATCTGATTTTGGAATTTTTCTAGGTTATTCTCTTTCCAGTAAAGCTTATAGAGTGTTCAATAGGAGAACTCTAGTTGTAGAGGAATCTGTTCATGTCAACTTTGATGAGTCCCCTCAACTCACAATCAATATGGATGAGGATGTTTCTTTAGAAAAGCATCTAGATTCTCTTTCCCTAGATAAGCCTACAGATACCCT
This sequence comes from Begonia masoniana, assembly GCA_022432975.1. Taxonomy (NCBI): domain Eukaryota; kingdom Viridiplantae; phylum Streptophyta; class Magnoliopsida; order Cucurbitales; family Begoniaceae; genus Begonia; species Begonia masoniana. Next base: position 15,137,734 of record CM039506.1, read on the forward strand.
TCAAGGAAAAAAATCCCTAGAACCTTCTTCAAATTCTCTAGATATTGGTCATGTCAAGGATGAAAACTCTGCTCTACCTAGAGATTGGAAGTATGTCAAAAATCATCCCTTAGATGAAGTCTTAGGTGACCCTTCCTTAGAAGTAAAGACTAGATCCTCTCTTAGGAACCTCTGTGCCAATGTGGCATTCATTTCTCAAGTAGAGCCTAAGAAATTTGAAGAGGCCGAGAATGATGATAATTGGATTTTGGCTATGCAAGAGGAGTTAAATCAATTTGAAAGGAGCAAGGTATGAGAACTTGTTCCACGGCTTAAGGATCATCCTATCATTAGAACTAAATGGGTTTACAAGAATAAAATGGATGAAAATGAGATTGTTGTAAGAAACAAGGCTAAACTAGTTGCTAAGGGATACTCTCAAGAAGAAGGTATTAATTTTGAAGAATCTTTTGCCCCTGTAGCTAGATTAGAGTCAATTAAAATGCTCTTAGCTTTTGCTTGCTACAAGAACTTCATACTCTTTTAAATGGATGTAAAGAGTGCATTCTTAAATGGTTATATCACTGAAGAAGTTTAAGTTGAGCAACATTTAGGATTTGAAGCCTTTGATAAACCCAATCATGTATACAAACTTAGAAAGACTCTTTATGGTTTAAAGCAAGCTCCTAGGGCTTGGTATGATAGGTTGTAGAATTTTCTTGTGGAAAGGAAATTTAAAAAGGGTAATACAGATTCAACTCTATTTACCAAGCAATCGGATAATGACATACTCATTGTTCAAATCTATGTTGATGACATTATTTTGGATCAACTAATGTCACTCTGTGTGATGAATTTTCTTCCCTAATGCAAAGTAAATTTGAAATGAGTATGATGGGGGAGCTAAAATTCTTCCTAGGATTTCAGATCAGTCAAACTCCTGATGACATTTTCTTCTGTCAAGAAAAATACATTAAGGAGCTCCTTAACAAATTTGGTTTAGAATTTGCTACATCCTCTAGAACTCCCATGAGTACCACAACCAAATTGGACAAAGACGAAAATGGAAAATGTGTGGACATTAAGAAATATAGAGGTATGATCGGTTCTCTGTTGTACCTAACAGCTAGCAGGCCTGATATTCTTTTTAGTGTGTGTCTGTGTGCTAGGTTTCAAGCTGCTCCTAAAGAATCCCACTTAAATGCAGTTAAGAGAATATTCAAATATTTGAGTGGCACTCATGATCTAGGATTATGGTACCCTAAAGGTACTACCTTCGACTTAGTAGGATATTCTGACTCAGACTATGCAGGAAGTCTTGTAGACAGAAAAAGCACTAGTGGAACATGTCAATTCCTAGGAGAATCTTTAGTGTCATGGTATTCTAAGAAACAAAATTCTGTTGCATTGTCAACTGCTGAGAGTGAATATATTACTGCTGGTAATTGTTGTGCACAAATGTTGTGGATGAAGCAGACTCTAGAAAATTACAATCTTTTCTATGATAGGATTCCTATTCGGTGTGATAACACCAGTGAAATAAATTTTTTCAAGAATCCAATCCAACATTCTAGAACTAAGCATATCGAGGTTAGATATCACTTCATAAGAGATCATGTTCAAAGAGGTGATATTTCTTTAGAATTTGTCAATTCTGTAGATCAATTAGCTGATATCTTTACCAAGCCTTCGAATGAAAAGACCATATTAGAATAAGGTTAGGTCTCATTCGTGTTGAGAAAAACTGAGGTTCTTCTTCTGTTGGTATTTTGAGTAATAGAGCAGATTGGTCAATGAAGGCATCGGAAGATATGCATCATCCTTTTTCCATCGAAAGATGTATATCTACCGATATTTCCTTGAATCAGATGACACGTGTCACCCATCGGGCGATATCGGTGTTACTAGTTTGTCTTCTTATATTCGGGCGAAGCCCTAATTTAAACTCATCTGTTTGAGACGCTTCATAATTTTCACGCTCTTTCGAAAACTCCTGCCCTATCTGTCGTTTCCTCACTTCCTAATCTTCCTCTCTTTCGAGTTTTCGCATCCATAAAGCTGTTTCATCTATCATGGCATCTTCATCTCGCGCTGTTCAGGAACCAGCTAAGAAAAAGGCCAAGGTTTCAATTCGTCAGCCACGAGAACTTCCTCGTGCAACTCAATGGCCGTCTCTCTACTTCCTTAGTCAAGTTGCCGAAGAGATGTATCACAATGATTTTAAGCTTAAAACTCTTATTCCCAGTCGAGGTATACTAGTTGAGAATTTTGATGGCTTGAATTTAGTTGAACCCTTGAAATGTCTCGGGTTATTAGGGTTATTTGATGTTGAATCTTTTTACTACCCTGTTGCCGTCCAAATGTTTTATGCCAACCTTAGCTATCCTTCGTATTTCTCTATTGTTTCGAGCTATGTGTATGGAAAACACATAGTTCTAACCTCCAAATTTATTAATGAGCTTCTTGAGAGTCATCATTTGGATAATCACGTCAAGTTCTTTGAGACAGGTTCTGAGCCCCCACTTCTTAACTCTCCACAGGGTCGTCAGTTTTTGAAGACCATTGCTCTAGACCCAACTCACATCCCTAGTCGCTTGAAGAGCAAGCATATTAATATCAGGGCTCGGCTCTTTCATCAGATGATAGGATACAATATCATTCCAAAGGGAGGTCACTACGATGATGTGAGTGACATGGAACTGTTTGTTCTTTATGCACTCTACCAAAAGGTCCCCTTCGACTTAGGGTTCATAGTGTAAAAAATGATGATCCAAAGTGTCTCAGCCAGGGCTACGTCTTTGCCCTACAATCTACTTCTCATGAAGATTTTTGAGAAGTTTGAAGTTGAATTTCCAGAGGAAGATGACCCCTTCCGTCTTCAGCCTTCCAGTTATTACTCGATCTCCACTTTGAAGAGGATGGGGATAAAAAAAACCAACAAGGGGGAATTTATTTTGGACGAGGCCCGCAAGAGGGTTTCTAAGGCAATTACTGTTCGGTTGGGGAAAAGGAAGCTTATTCTACAGGAGGATGAGTCTTTTCGTGAAGGTGAGGATGAATCTGCAATCCCTGCCTTTGTTGATTCTCCTTCCTCCTCTCAGGTGTCCGGCTCACTTGTTCCTTCTGTTACCAGACACCCTACCCCAGCCTTTCCATCCTCTACCCTTATGGCTCCTCCTGCTCACTCATCTGTGCCTCTTCTACCTCCCGAGAGTCCAACTTCTCCTTCACCTACTCCTCATTTGCCATCTCTGCCTGCTCCACCCCCTGCTCCTCAAGTCCAAACCTCCTCAAATCCAAACCTTCAAATTGCTCCTCAAACTCCAAAGACCTATAAGAGGAGATCATTCATAAGTGAGGAACAGTTCACTGAGTTAATGACCTGCATAGAAAGCTTCGGCACTGCTTTCTCATCTGTTAAGGATTAGAGGAATAAATCTTTAGATGCCAAGCTCACTAAGAGCAGATTGGACATGAGCATTGACCTTGACTCAGTTCAGGACAGGTTGACTAAAAGGATGGATAGACTTGAAGGCTCTTTCTCCAGGGACTTTCGGTCTCTTCTGTCTGACATTCAAGCTCTTCAGCCAGAACCGCCTCGACCTTTTTGTTACTCAGCGGCTCGTTCTAAAGACTTCCTCCCTCCTATCATCAGACCTGAGGTTGACCAGGAAGTGAACTTCATGCCTTTAGATATCCAAGATGCTGAGCTCAGGTTCACTGATCCTTTTAGTTCCCATGTCTCCTAGTCTACATCTGATCTTCAAGGGTCAATGGATGCTCTTCAGGCTGCTCCTCCAGTAGAGCCATCACCATGTCTGGACTTGGTGGTATATCAAGAACCATGTCCATCTTCTGCTCCCTGTATGGACTTGGTAGTGTATCAAGGACCAGTTCTACCTTCTGCTCCATGTATGGACTTGGTGGTCTATCAAGAACCATTTCCTCCCGATATTGCATCACTCATAGGTCCTTATTTCTTTCCGGACCTTGAAGTGCTTTCTTCTCTTATCCAAGAGCTTTGGAAGCGCTTTTTAGATTTAGATTAAATAGGTAATTTTTTTAAACAATTTTACTGCTACCCCCATATTTGGTATTCTGATTTTCCTCTTTCATTAATATACACATGTTGAGTTGTTGATTGCTTTATACTGTTTTTTTTTTTTTTTTTGATAATGTCAAACGGGGAGAAAAGAATGAACTGTTATTTGAAAACTAAATTGGCTTGCATGCACATGCTGTGGGGGAGCTAGAATTATGGGGGAGTGATTGTCAATCAATTAATACTCATAGTTTGTCATCATCAAAAAGGGGGAGATTGTTGACTTAAATTATGTTTAAGTCTAACGATATTTTTGATGATGTGTTTTTAAGTAATGTAATTTGATTGAGATTATGTTGCTGAGAATAATAAGCTGATTATTGAATTAAATATATGAGATTAATGAATAAATAAATAATTATGTTATTTGCATTTATCTGGAAATGCCCTGTGAAAAGGGTATTTTAGTTCTCTAATAAATCTGTCTAAGTGTTCAGAAAAACAGGGCTGAAATTGTTTTATATACTGCATATCCACCGATGGCAAAGAAAAGTATACACCGCCAGCTAAACAATAAAATTGCACATCCACCGCTGGAATTCAAAGAACACATCCACCGCTAGCTAAACGACAAAGAACACATCCACTGCTAGCTAAACGTCAGAGTTCAACATCCACCGCTGAAGTTTCTGAAGACATCAACCGCTGAATAGTAACCTTTGAAGACTTCATCCGGTGAACTGTACCGGTTCAAGAATTATAAAGTCACATCTACTGATGGCGGTCCAAGCATTTTATAGTTACATCCACCGATGGTTTTTCAAAGGCAAAGTCATCCGATAAACAGTAACTTCTGAAGACATCCACCGTTAGACTTTCAAATTCAACATACACCGCTGGTCTCCAAAGGCGAAGTCATCCGGTGAACAGTTGTAACAACCCCAGAGGGATCGTCGCATAAACCATATCTTTCTTAAATTATTTTATTTTTATTACTCACACATGATTCATTATTAGTAGTGTATTTTATTTTTTTTTGAAACATAATTTAACTCAAGATGTCATACGCGATTTGCTAAGCCTCAACCGGCAAAGGAAAACATTACGCATCTGCCGGTGAGCAGTGCAATGTGTATCGACTAGTGAAGGAAAACTTTAAGCTTTAGACTACATCTACCGATAGAAGAACAAACCACATCTACCGGTCCCTAGACGACAAAACCGTGTTTATACCATCCGGTGAAGAAACTCTTTACATCATCCGATGAAATAAGGGAACATCATCCGATGGACATGTGTTCCTCACGTGCATAATTAAAACATGACCCGGTCACTAAACGATAAGGAAACCCTCACATCATCCAGTAACTAGACGACAAACTATACTTACATCTTCCGATAGCTTAAACGCTCTTCATCTTCCGATTACTAGACGACAAAATAGCACTTCCATCATCCGATGACTTAAACACTCTACATCTGCCGATCACTAGACGACAAAACAGCACGTCCATCATCCGATGGCTTAAACACTCTACATCTGCCGATCGCTAGACGACAAAACAGCACTTCCATCGTCCGATGGCTTAAACACTCTACATCTGCCGATGACGTCAGCCGAATGATTGCCTTATCCAACTTCTATCACACGGCAGCAAACACCATAATCATCAAACAACCTCATCCAATAGAACATACCACAACTCACCCGAATCTTAACTCAGTAACTATACACCTCAATAAGTAAGGATCATAAACTCATCCAAAATACGCATAGCGGAAGGCTTAAGCAAAACAAACCATTCAATAATCCTTAAAATCGTATTCAGACTCTAAAGACAAACCATTCAAATCCGAATCTCATTGTTATAAGAAATTCTGTTCTACTTAGTCATCTGTTCATCATAAACTTTTCTGACTTACTATGAGCATAACCAGGGAGCTTAATCGTCTATCCAACCTTGCACTGTCACACTGAGCATCCTCCAGCAACCAGCTTTAAACGTTCTCTTGGAATTGGGAATCCTCACCTATTAACTCTTCACCTACATCATAAGGTTCAACTATAAGCCTAATGCTTAGTAAGGAATGTAACAATAACGTGAATGCATGAATGCATAATTCAGAGAAATACATGGTCATAAGTCTTTTCTTGTTCATAATCACCATCCATAATCATGAATCATAATCATCATTCATAATCATTGTTCATAATTATTGTTCATAATCATTGTTCATATTCATCAATTAAGTTGTGTGGAATGAGAGAGGATTTGTGCCGGTAAAGGGGTTCGACAGTGAGTTTGATCATGGTCCCTACTGCGGGTCGTATTCATATGTCCTTCTTTGGACTGTGACATACACCGAACCGCCGCCAACCCTCACTCAACCACGTTGCAGGGATTTTATCATCTTATCTTGTTCATGAGAAAACATGCTTTTAAAATATTTTCATGTGCATAAAACATTGATAATGCATGAACATGGGAATTCTTAACTCATTCAGGCTACAGAACAGAACATTCATCCAGTATGAAAACTTACCATTAAACTAAACGTCAACATAAGTACTAGACTGTAGCATAATAACCTCTAATCGTCATATCAGTTACTATCTGGCATCCTTGTGATGTAGGGCCCTATTGGCCGGAAATCCTATACATTCACTTACCTGGTGTCCTTAGCAATGAGAGCTCCTTTTCCTCAGACTTCTTTACCTAAAACATTTACATTACAGTAGTTAAAACAAAATCCTAAAAGTTCTACTCACAAGTCATCCTAGGGTCTAATAACTAAGAGTCATTCCCGAATTCTTAGTTTAATACTCAATGTAGTCTGAAATCCCAAAACCAAAACAGGCAGATTCGATTATCGATAACTCGGAGGTGGTTGTTTTAAATGTCCAGAATCGATTTGATAAAAGCATTCCCACTCTCAGATTTCAAATGTTCTTATTATTAGTCGGCCATTGGAAAATCCAAAACTCCAATGCCGAGTAGAACGTAGGGCTAACAAACTAACAGACAGCTACGTTGTCTATTGCATACCTCGGGCACAGAGTAGTCGAGTAGTGGCAGAGAAAACCGATCGCCGAAGAGAGTATGCTGAAAGCAGAGAGCAAGAGCTCGGGAGAGAAGAAATCGCCGAAAAGGAAGGTGTCGGCTACAGTGGTTTAAATGAGGTTTAAGACATTTGCTTTTTCTTTATATACTGGTCATCACCCTCCATTATTACTGTAACACCCCTAATACTGTACCCGTATTTCCCGTATTATTATTATTATTATATATATATATATATTTTTTTTTTTTTACACTTATTACTTTTTATACTTTAAATAAAACTTTGTGCAGAATCAAAACTGTAGTTGAAATCAAAACTGAAATCGGAATTAAACGGAACCTTGAACATTTAAAACAACTATAAAACAATTTAATAAAACTTAAAATATTAAAACATTTAATAACATTACAGACAGAGGGCAGAATCGGAACTAGCTGCCAAAAAGGAGGGGGGCGATCGATCTCTGTAAACTACAGAGATCGATCGCTGCTTGCATAATGGCAGCAAGCGATCGATCTCTGTAGTTTACAGAGATCGATCGCTGCATGCAAGATCGATCTCTGTTGAAAGCAGATCGATCGCTGCTGCCTACATCAAGGGCAGCGATCCCTCTTTCCTTCGTTCAATTTCCTTCCTTTCCTTCAGTGACTTTTAACACTTCAACACTTAACCATTTTCCTCAATCCTTCCTGCTTCACAATTACCTCAATTAGCTCTCTGGAATCCTGAATTCCAGAGAGCAAATTTCTGTTAATTCACGCCAACAATCACCATAATTCACAACCTAAACTCAACCAATTAAAACATAATCTAAACTCAATCGACTCGCGTCGGACTTTACGAAGTCCAACTGCGTAGATAGCTCTAAAAACCGAGCTATCCGTATCAACCTAAAAATAGTTCATAACACTTAATTTAAACCAAACAGTTCCAGAATTTCTATAACGTTTAAATAACTGTTTAAACCAAAACATTTTATAACATTCATCAAAACGTTATCTAACCCCTGTCCAGATCCAAACAACCTAAATATTCTATACAATTATCAGATCAATACATCCCAAAATAACCCCAGAGTCCATACATATATCCCCACGGGTCGGTTAAGCCTCGACTACGCCAGCACACCACCGCAGCCATCCTCCGTCAACTGAATCATGCCTCAGGTGGAGGGATCTCATCCTCACCTGTTTCCTCGTAATCACCTACACCATACATATAAGTCGTGAGCTTAAGGCTCAGTAAGTCTACGTGAATGCTTATGCATGAACATGTTTATGCAGTTTTTATAACACCGTCACTCATGCATTTCATTCATTCTTTCTTTCTTTCATTCATTCATTCTCACCATGACATTCTTTTGGTTACCGAAGTCTATTCACTCGGCAGATGGTTAGGGCCCGTCAAGCGGTTAGACAGCCCACACCATCTGAAGGGAGGAAAACCCGCTCACCACGGAACGCCGGGTCTGAACCTCACCCCGATAACCACATACAGAGGGTTGTTTACATGATACTTTACTTGCCTTTACGTGCATTTCTTTTTCATGAAAACTATGCTCAAATTCATTTTCATGACGTTTTTAAAACTATGATGCATGAACAGATATAAACATAACATATCAATCATCATACGTACCATCAAGACACTCAGGCATAACCTACAAAAGAACTAATCCTAACTACCCAACCAAAGCATTTAAACAAACAATTCTCCAATTTCCTCGAACAACAAAAGATCCTATGGTGTAGGCCAATCGGCCAAACAAGTCGCGGAGACTTACCTGAAGTCCTTAGCAAATCGAGAGCCGTCAGGGAGCTTTGTTCACCTAAGCCAATTTACAACAGTTTTCGTTAAAATTAGTTTAAACTCCTAAACGTCCAATTTAACAAAACCTTAACTAAAGAATTTTCCTAAAATCTTAACTTAACTAATCGAAGCATTTAAACCAACAATTAATGCTCGATAGTCCGTAATCCAAATTAACGAGTTTTGCCCTAAAACCCGAAAATTAACCAATTTATAACATTTTCACAAATTGATTTAACTTCGTCCCATAACGTCCAATACGTTCAATATATACCTAATCACGGCTAACCTATTAATTACGAGTCCTAATTCGCGTTTTTAACGATAATCTAAACGAAACCCTAAATGTTATAAACCCTAAAAACAGAAATCTAACTTCCGAAAACTGTAGAGACTTACCTAGAACGTCGACCGGAGGAGAAAACGTGAAGGATCGAAGTCGATCGGAGGTCGGAACGGAGGAGAACCGGCGATTGGCGTCGGCGGCCGTGAGGGAGAAGCTCCCTGGATCGTGATCTCCAGAGAAGAAAAGGAGAGAAAGTGAGGGAGAGAAATGATTTTTGGTAAGTTTTATAATATTAACTTGATAAATTACTAAAATGCCCTTCTTTGATTTTTATATTAGTTTCGTTCTTCGGTTCGTTAATCGTCTAGCTATTTGGTTTCACAAAATCTCCTTATTTCACCAATAAGTCCAACTTATCATTCGGGATTTATTAAAACTGTCCGTTTGCAATTTGGACCTCGTTTACTATTTTTACTAAAACATCCTTTATATTACGAGAAACTTAATTACTCGGAATATAGCGTTATCGTTCTGAAAATTCTCGTAATATTCTTAAAATCCATATTAATAATTAGGATCCCAACGACACCTTCTGCTTGTAAAACGGGCTTGATTTGACATATTTACGAAAATGCCATTATATATTAAAATAATAATATCCAGAAAAGCTGGATATTACAATTACAACTTTGCCATCCAACCTAGTTTAAATCCACATGAAATTAATTATTCTTGGTATAAAACTCTAAACCGTGAAGATTGAATATTTATGACCGTTAATACAGTTAGGAAGTCACCTGGCTAAAGTTGTCGGGTGTTACAACAGTACTTTCTGCCAAATTCAAATTACCGCGAAGCTACAGTGATTAATGGCGAAGCACGAAAGCAACTTCAGAACGAAACGGCTAGCTGTCTAAGTACGGATGATTCTCCAACGATAATATATTTTCATATCCAGAAAGAAGCATTCAATGAAGAGAGTCGATTACAAACAGAGTATTTAAAAGGAAAAAGAAGCTCGGGAGAAATAACTTTTGCGAAAATCATTGTTGAGCCCTAACGAGCAGAATTTTGTAAATCACTCTGTAATCTCTTCTACATCTCTCTGATTCTAAACTTGAGATTCAATCTCTGAGAGAGTGTAGTTTGTGCTGAAAAACTACTTACTTACAATTGTGTAAAAAGCAGTGGATTGTCGCCCGTGAAAAACAATATGGTTTTGTAAAAGGCAGTAGATCGACTCCCGGAAAGTTCGATCTGGTTTTCTCGTGAGGAGAATGAAAGAATCTTCAAGAAGGAGCCTTGAAGCGTGGACGTATGCAAGCTTAGCCGAACCACGTTAAAAACTGTGGTGTCAATTTCTCTCTCTCTCTTCTTTATTGTTTGATTATTTACTGTTTTCTTATCAGTTGAACATAAGAGAGAAATTGATTAGATTAACAAATTAAGTTTAAAAAGTCTAATTCACGCCCCTCTTAGACAAATACGATTCTTCAATCCCAACTTCGGTTTTTCACTACTTATTTTTTAATGGAAATTAATCTTTATTTAATTACATAAAGTTTCCACGTTTAACCTTACTTTCTTCGAATTACATCCAATGCCAAATTACAACTAAGAAAATGGTTTAAATGATTTATTCCAAAAATCTCTATGCTTTCGAGAGCGAGATCCTGCTCCAGAAGTAGTGTCTAAGAGCCGGCTCTTGGTCCAACACAATAATTCATGGAGCGTGGTTTTGTTCTTCAATACTGGGCTCCCGCACAAACAAATGTTAATGGAGATATGGTTGGTAAATATTATTTTGTTAACGGAACATAGTTGAATGACAAATTTTTTAACGAACATAATTTGAAGGTGAATATTATTAATCATCCAATAGTTTAAAATTTTTTCTGTTAATTATTTTTTATTAATTTATCAATGATATAATATTTTGATTATTTGTAGTTTTTCATAAATACATTATTATTAATAATTAACTCGTCATAGTATAATATTAAGATATATAAATATAAAATTGATATTTCAAAATTAATTATCAAACAATTTTTTAGATAAAAATTAAATAATTATGTGAGTTTTGAGTTTTTAAACATAGTTACGTTTCACGTGAAAATTGTAAAAGAAAAAATTCAATATCAATAATTATTGGCTACATCTAGTCAAATATATACATATATATCAAATATTTTTATATAAAAATAAATAATAATGTGAGTGTTGAGTTTTCAAACATAATCGCGATTCACGTGAAATCACACGAGAAAATGTAAGATCAATAATTCTTAGTCATATTTTGTTAAGAGTCTTCCGATTAGCTGTCACAAAAACATTATTGCACTCGAGTTTCTCGTAATAGGATCCTTATAAACTTTTGTGTTATTTTCAATTATCGTTAAGTAGATTTTGTGTTGGACTCAATTTTTTATTAGCATGATTGGAAGTTGAAATTAATCGTAAAATTCATTTTCTAAAATTTGTGTTAATTTGTTAATTTTAACTGCTAAAATATGTGTTAATTTTATTTTAACTAATTTATTTTAGAGTAAAATTTATTTTTATGAATTGATGTGATGTTTACCGTCGCTTATTAATTTATTACGATAATTAAAATAAAGTATAAATAATTAAAATAATATATTAATTATACATATTAAAATGAGTTATTATTAATCCAAGATAGAGCGTAAAATTTAAATATAATTATATCATTATTCATTAATATTTTGACTATTAATTAATTCTTTTTAATAAAAACTTTTACATAATTAATTAATTAACTAAATCCCTAATGATAAAAAGCGTTAATATTTGTAGACGCAGTGGCAATTGCGAAGGCTTTTTCTTTTTAATGGACTAGCCGTCTCTCTCTCAGTATTACCTCATTTTGCTCTGTCGCTCTCTCTCTCTCGGTTGCCCATAGTTTCAGCTGAAGCTGCAGAATCCATACCGAGAAAGCTGCTCTTGTGAAGAACGGAGCAAATTGAAGCTGAGTTCAATGGCGACGTTCTCATCTTTCAACCTATCTCCTAAATCCAACAATCTCAGATCTCCGAGAATCTTTATGGCTTCTACTCTTCATTCCACCTCCATGTGAGTTAGGACTATTTCAATGCATCTTGTATGTAATGATCTGGTTGCTGATTCTTCTAAGTGCTTCATTGATCGGTTTTGGTTTCTTTTTGTTTGCTACAGTGTGCGATTAATTTGTTCTTTCTTTATTTTTTTCTTGATCACATTGAAAATATATTGTATTCTTTCTCGTCGACTGTTGAAACTTCAATCGAGGTATGAGGTTTCGCTTCTTTCAGTTTCATCTGTCATTTTTTATTGAAATTAATCAGTTACATATTTTCTTTTAGATCGAATTTCTGTTTTCATTTTGGTGCATGCAGTCATGTCTTCTAAATATTTATGTATATTTAAGTAAAAAAATTGTAAACGAAGATTGATTGTTTTGAATCTGGCGTCGCTTGCTCTATGTCACTGATGCTGTTTATGTAATTTATACAGTACTTGGCGCGACTGTGTGTCAGATTTTCTAATTTTCCTTTCCACTTTGGAGCTCTTGCATCAATGCATGTGCAATTACATTCTCATTTCGATTTTGTTTTTTTGGCTGAGTTTTTGGTCTGAAATTAGAATTTTTTTTCCTTGAACATCTAAGTTGGAAATGGATTCTTTTATTATTGATGTTCGTCTGGTTTGTTTGTTTGCTTGCTTGCTATGCTCTGGATGTCTTTTTTTGCATCTTCTTCAAACCTTTTTCTTTTTGGCTTTTAAGTGCGGCTAGCATCTTTTACACATTTGTATGAAGTAACAGATTCGTCCATACTATTGGTAGAGTTTGTAAGACCAAGACTGATCCTCAAAGGAATGAATGGAAAAAACAGCATGTCGTATCAATGGGGAATTCGGGGAATATTTTTACCTGATGGGTTTTGTAGTACTCATTGAGGCGATTTTTTTACTGAACATTTTCCGTAAAACATATTAATAGAACTTGTAGAAAGTTGACGGAAAATTATGGTTTAATGATAATGTCTAAAAGAAAAAGAGAGTCTCTTGTGTTTTTGTTTTAGGAAAATTGAAACTAATTTTTCAGAACTCAACCAATATATCTATTTTTCCTTATTTCTGCTCAGATTAGGTGGGACCTTTAATCACGCATGATTAGTTTTTGGTGGTTGTTTTTGTATTTTATCTCATGATCTTTCGTTGCTGTGTTGTTGTTTTCCCATTCTTGTGTTTTTCTCCCCGTTGGCAAGTTTGTCAATGTAGTTGTTCGTCCATGAATTGGGTTGCTGCTGGATTTTTGACTTCTCTGTTATTCATATTCTGGTGGTTGGCCAAGTTGGGTGTCCATTTTTACCATCTTCTTTGTACCATTTACGTTATGTTTTGGATAGTCTCTCTCTCTCTCCATCTCTCTTTTTCTTACCCGGTCCACAAATAATTTCTTCTGTAAGATATATATCCACTCTGCAAGTCGATGATATGTTTATTGGCTCAAATTTTTATTTCTTTTCACTTATTATTAAGTAAATCAGCATTCACTAGATAAATGAATTTGAGTATACACGATTGAAGGGAAAATGGTGAAGTAACTCTTCTTTTCAGAAAGAAAAGATACATTGAAAAAAAATAAACTTCCAAGACAGGAGGATAAGGAAGTTGCCTACTCATCTCACTTGCTGATGGACTTGGAAAATGTGCTTATAGTTCACAAGTTGTCCTGTACAATCTTTCTTTCTTCTTCTTTTTTTGTCCTCGTATTGTTATTCAGGTAGAGTGAAGTGTATATATTTATTCATAACCTCTTTCTGAGCTTTGTTTCCTATTCTGAATAGGGAGAAAACAAAGATGAAGAAGCCAATTTTGCCTCCCCGAGAGGTACGTGTCCTAGTGACACATTCCATGCCACCTCAAAAGATCGAGTTATTTAAATCATTAGAGGATTGTGCTGAGGAGAACACCTTAGTCCACTAAAACCTGTGGAGAAATGTTGGCAGCCTCAAGATTTTCTTCCGGATCCTGAATCTGATGGATTCTATGATCAAGTCAAGGAGTTAAAGGATAGGGCAAAGGAAATTCCGGATGACTATTTTGTGGTACTGGTTGGTTATATGATTACTGAAGAAGCTCTTCCTACTTATCAGACAATGCTTAATACCCTTGATGGTGTTCGAGATGAGACTGGCGCGAGCCTTACTTCATGGGCAGTATGGACAAGGGCATGGACTGCTGAAGAAAATAGACATGGTGACCTTTTGAATAAGTACTTATATTTGTCGGGTCAGGTGGACATGAAGCAAGTGGAGAAGACAATTCAATATTTAATTGGGTCAGGAATGGTGAGATCCTAATTCTCATTTTCTTTCAAAAAAATTTTAAGGTCAAAATTCGTAGTGTTTAGATTTTTTTAACGACAATAAAAAAATGACAACGTAGAAATATAAGCATATTTAGCATGCCTTTTTCTATCCATGCAGGGGAATGGCAAGATAAAGTTTCACTAAGTTTGTGGTATAGTTAGTTTGTGGTATAGTTTATTTAACTAGAGGCAAGATAAAGTTTCAACGTAGAAATAGAGATAGAAATAGAGGAAGAAATAGAGTTTCACTAAGTTTGTGGTATAGTTTATTTAACTCAAACCTTGTGACTTAAGTTAATGGTTTTAGGAGGAAGAAAGGTTGAGATTTGTGCATTCCGGGCACTATTATTTGTTCTTCACTGCTATTTTTCTCCACTTTTCAGGATCCTAAAACAGAGAACATGGCTTCATTTACACTTCATTTCAAGAGAGAGCAACGTTTATTTCTCATGGCAACACTGCCAGGCTGGCCAGGGGTATGGTGACAGCTGGCTCAGATATGCGGGACAATTGCTTCAGATGAGAAATGCCATGAAACCGCCTACACCAAGATTGTGGAGAAGCTTTTTGAAATTGACCCAGATGGCACTGTCCTGGCTTTAGCCGTATGATGAAGAAGAAAATCTCAATGCCTGCCCACTTGATGTTTGATGGCCAAGATGATCATCTTTTTGAGCATTACTCTTCTGTTGCACAAAAGCTCGGAGTTTATACTGCAAAAGATTATGCAGATATTTTGGAGTTTCTTGTAGGGAGATGGAAAATAGAGACATTTACTGGTCTCTCGGGCGAGGGCAGAAAAGCACAAGATTTTGTGTGCAGACGGCTAGAAGAAAGGGCACAGGGGCGAGCCAAGCAAACTTCAAATGTTCAATGTAGCTGGATTTTTAACAAAGAAATGAAAGTCTTCTCTCTCTCTCTCTCTCTCTCTCTCTCTCTCTCTCTCTCTCTCTCTCTCTCTCTCTCTCTCTCTCTCTCTCTCTCTCTCTCTCTCTCTCTCTCTCTCTCTCTCTCTCTCTCTCTCTCTCTCTCTCTCTCTCTCTCTCTCTCTCTCTCTCTCTCTCTCTCTCTCTCTCTCTCTCTCTCTCTCTCTCTCTCTCTCTCTCTCTCTCTCTCTCTCTCTCTCTCTCTCTCTCTCTCTCTCTCTCTCTCTCTCTCTCTCTCTCTCTCTCTCTCTCTCTCTCTCTCTCTCTCTCTCTCTCTCTCTCTCTCTCTCTCTCTCTCTCTCTCTCTCTCTCTCTCTCTCTCTCTCTCTCTCTCTCTCTCTCTCTCTCTCTCTCTCTCTCTCTCTCTCTCTCTCTCTCTCTCTCTCTCTCTCTCTCTCTCTCTCTCTCTCTCTCTCTCTCTCTCTCTCTCTCTCTCTCTCTCTCTCTCTCTCTCTCTCTCTCTCTCTCTCTCTCTCTCTCTCTTTGTTTCTCACTCCAGACTAGAGGTTCTTTTAAACAAAATATTACAAAAGTTCTCTCTGTGTTGGGTGAAATTGGGTGGGTGGCGCCTCGGTAGATACACTGTTTTCCTGGGATTGCAAAAGAGGAAATAAGCAGAGTTACGGCCCATATTTCTCTGTTTTGAAACTTCTTAGGACGTAGAAAGAGTTGGTATTTGATTTTCAAAAACTCGTATAATTCTCTAAAATGTTGTTTGTTCTTGGTCTTTTATGAATTAGCACCCTCTCTCTCTCTCTCTCTCTCTCTCTCTCTCTCTCTCTAGAATGTTTAGGATTTGATTAAGAAAATGTAATTCTACCTCTTTTATGACTCATAAAGTGCATTATAATGTTTCACTATTCTTTTGTCTGGAAACATTCCCGTTTTTGCTTTGAAAAAGTACTAAAGAGAACAAAGAGATCATGACTTTGGATAGATTCATTCAAAATTTTAAAAAGAATAACTTTGAGAGATTTGAAAAGGACGATCTTTCTCCGTTTCAATCTAAGAAATTTTTCATTTTTTCCATTTTTATTAGACTAATGGTAAGTTTATTAAATATTTGCTGATCGGTGCAATTAATGTATAATTAACATAACAAATTATAAATAGTTAATTTATTACATTAATTGTACAAATTATCGTATATTCTTAACTCCTCATATCTCAAACATTAATCGGATCGATCGTAACCAATGAGACTGAAATCAGCTGCCACAAGAGAATCTATGCTCTTTTTCTCGGGATTTATCTTCAGAATCTACATTAAAATTCATTGAGAAAATATCAACAAAAAAAACAAAAAAAAAAAAAGAAATCAGTGTTTTCCAGATGGAACTAGGCCAAATCTTTCAAACAAGACTCACTGGGAATGGCTTGGGCAGTTTCTGGAGCTGTTCCTGCAGAGGCCTGACATGCGTGCGATAAACATGAGCATCCCCTATGACATGAATAAAATCACCCGGAACCAGATCTGCACCGGAGAAAAAGAAACAAAATGTAAGAAATGAGCATCTCATAAATAGCAATTTAGAGGCCACGATCTACAAATTCAAAACACCAAGTTTCCACCCCTTGTTACACAAAAGCAAACAATACTAGACGTTATAAATTGGATCACAGAACCTCCAGTTTCTTCATGTACTGCCCAGTAACCCAGAAAACTTACTGCAAACATGAGCAATCATGCAAGTCAGGAGAGCATATGATGCAATGTTAAAGGGAACACCCAAGCCCATGTCAGCAGATCGCTGATACATTTGACATGACAACTCCCCGTTTGCTACGTAAAACTGCAATTAAAATACACTCAGTTTTTTTTTTCATGCTATGGACAAGATCATTGACAAGGAGCAAACGAACCTGAGCAAACATATGACAAGGTGGAAGTGCCATCAATTTTAGATCAGAAGGATTCCATGCACTCAGTATGATTCGGCGGTCATCTGGATTATGTTTTACTTTGCTAATAACATCGAGCAATTGATCAAATCCTTGACCAGAATAGTCAGCATGCATGTCAGAATACCTGCAAGATTACGTCTTAAAAACACATAATTTACAGTCTAAAATCTGAAACGATAAACAAACTATCCCCAACCTAGCTCCAAAGTGTCTCCACTGAAATCCATATACAGGTCCCAAGTCACCCTCCTCCTTGTCTCCCAAACCAATGCTGAAATAATTGATGCATATGTAAGAAGTTACAACTACAAAAATTAAATTTGAAGGCACGCATAATCATGCATAGACTTGTAATTGCCTGTCCAGGTAGTCTCTGGATGCATTACCATCCCATATATGAATGCCTTTATCCTGTAGGACCTGTTTAGAACACAATATTTTAGAATATAGTTCTTTTTCATCCAATAATTATATTGGAAATGGCCCAAGGAGACTCCATAATCTGCAGGCTTCACATTTATAGTAACAGATACTATTATGGTCGCATTGTTTGACTGCTACTTCATCATATAGTTTTCAAAAGGAAGTGAGATTAAATATTTAACTTAAATTACCATTACCTTGGCATTTGTTGAACCGCTAATGAACCACAAAAGCTCTTCGACGACTCCTCGCCAAAACACTTTCTAATTAACAGATAAAAAAATGATCACCCTCAAATAAATTAAACATGTGATTGAGGGGGAAAAAAGGAACTGGTACAGGAAAGAAGCAAAAATCAAATTGAAAATGTGATGAAATGAATCAATTTTATACAGGGATCAGTACATGTCTTAGTTGTAAGCAATGGAAAAGTTTTACGGAGGTTGAATCGCATCTATGGAAGAGTAAGCACAAAACCCATGAGAGAGAGAGGTCAGGCAGGAGAATTATGTAAAAGAAAAACTCAAATAATGAGAAATTAGCACTACCTGGCTGCCAAATTTGGACAATGTACCAGTTCCTGTTCTATCGTCTTTAAGAGTGCCATCAGAAATTATTTCTTGGACGAGTCTTAGGTACAAGTTCTCCTCGTGTTTCTCAAATATGCTCTTTGGCAGGAAGGAGAACTTCTTTACCTCAAATTTATCAGAATCAAAACTATTGTCTGAGATCATTTCCTCGTTCTGACAAGGGGAATCAACTTTAGAACTCCTCACTCGAACATAAGTTGTAAAGCAAGAACGAATGTTATTCTCCACCGTAGGAAAAGACGAGTACCATGGTTGGAAAACAGACATATCAATTGCCGGTATAAAGGTATCACATTCGATGTTTGTCTCAATTTCTGTAATGTGGATGGCATCACATTCAGGTGCATTCAAAGCCTCCCTGGATAAAAATATATGAAATGTTAATATGGAAAGATATAAATGTCAATCCAGCTTCGCCAACAAGTTCTCACCTTAATATCTCACCTCCACCAATTACAAACACTTTCTCAATTGACAAACAGTACGGAGAAGCAGCCAAAAGCTCTAAAGCAGAAGCTATACTACCACATATAACGACATTCTCAGCTGTTGCTATGTCAAAACTACCAGAGCGAGTCAGAACAACATTGAGACGACCGGATAGAGGTCGATTTTCAACAGGAATGCTCTCCCATGTTTTCCGGCCCATTAGAACTGCATTTCTTTTCCCAGTATCTGTTGTTGTGGTGGTTATGTTCTTAAATAGTTTGAGATCAGAAGGCAACCTCCAAGGTAATACCCCATTTTTCCCAATCCCCATATTTGGTGTGGCAGCCACGACAACTTGATAGGTCCTGCGTGGATCAGGGTGTGTGTTGATATTGCCATTAGAAACCACCAGCGAATCACCTGTCATGATTGAATTCAAAACTCCAAAGGAACTGGAAGACGATGAATTGAGAAAATGATCGTACTTTCAACCTCGATGCAAGCGCGGTAAATCCTGAAAACGAAAGTTTATAAACGGAAGCGAAATGAAGTAGTTTATATTTGGTGCATTGCATAGCATGCCAACGCATACAAAAGCAACTCCAGAACATAAATTTAAATTCTAATGAGAAAACTTTAAAAACCGAATTAAAAACGTTGGAAATTAATAAACAAGTGCATTTCAAAAACAATCTACAACAAGTCAAATGCAGCAAACAATCAATGAATAAATTACAAATTCAAAATCGCCCAGATATTAACAAACGAAAAACAATGAACCCCGACTTGAATGAAAAAAAGAAAGAAAGAAAAGGAAAGATCAAATAGCATGCCCGGCCTTCAGCTGCAATGGAGGAAACGAAGATAACGTATTAAAAAAAAAAAAAAAAAAAAAACCTTACAGAGACAATATCGCAGCCAAAAGTCTCTTCAGCAATCCTTGAAGATTAATCCGAAATTCCGAAGAGATTAGGGTTCTAAAGGCAAAAAAGGTCGTCCATCGGTTTTCCCTGTGTCTTTAGCTTAATGGGCATATTTCTCGAGTAGGAGTGTGGGAGGGGAAAAACCGAGGGCGGGAGAGAAAACCATCAAGCTGGAAGGCTCTCTATTTATACCCAACTACCATTCAACGTCTTCTCCTTCCGCGAGAATCAAGGATAAAATAGAAAATCGAAAAAAAACACACAAAATCCAAATACGCGCTATCTGCGGAGTATCGCCGACGCCTCAGGACGAGGACAAGCATTGCTTTTTTCTCATCCTCTTCCCCTTTTACCCTCCTTGTTTTCAACTGTTTACGAATACGCCCCCGACAAATTGTCTGTTTCATGTGAAAGTCCGAAGTTCTTACAATGTTGTTTAGAATACTAAATTAAATACATATTAATCATGAAACCTAATTAAATATCATTATTGTCTTCGAGTAAGTAAATATGTCATCCTACATCACATTTTAATACAGGCTAAAGTTACACTCTTCTTAGATAAAACAAATCTTATTATTATTATTATTTTTTAAATTCTTCTATTGTCCATGTAGAAATCTCATAGTGTAACCACAAAGGTTATATTTTTGACTTATATGTCTATAATATTTACATATTAGAAGTTATGGTCAAATCAATTCATTGGAATAAACAAATGTAGTTCAAGGTTATTAGGTTTTAATCACCAAACAAAGCATGAGCTTTAATGAGGAGATATTAGTGTTTGAACTTCCTTTTCATGACCTGCGAAAGTGAAACTTTACTCATTAGTTCTAATCAAGTTATAATTTTTTGGATCATTCGATATGATATCTCGTTATTAAAGAAAGTTTTAGGATGAAAACCAAAGTCTATCACATATTGTCTATAATGTTTTCTTTTATTGTAGCATATAAGAAATGTATTTCGACGAAACATCTGCAATATGCCTTGTATTGGCGCACATGATAGATCTGTCTGCTCTTTATCTCATTTTTTTCTTGTCCATCGTTGTCTCAATCTAGATTGTTCTCGTTAAATCTAAATGGTTTAGATTTACTCAACAAAAAAAGAAAGACTTTCATTGACTTTAATTGATTTGATCTAAACATTTAAAGTTGAGATCAATAGTATAGATTTAAACAAGTAGAAACAAGAAGTGAACAAGGACAACATCCTAAATGCATAAATGTAATGAACAAAGATAACACACTTTTGTTATTTTTAAAACAAAGCCAAAAAAATATATCAAAAGTAAAAGATAAGGTTTTTCCATGGACTTATAAACACTAGCATTTATATGCTCGAAAAAAGTAAAGAAAATTTACCTCTGGTAGCTCATTTTGTCCATTCCACCAAGAAGGACGGTAAAACGATACATGATAACTCTTGAAAAAGAGTTACATTATGCATTTTATGAATATTGTTATTAAAAATTAGTGATTAAATAAATCAAAGAATCACATTTTGCTACATAATGCTATAACATCGTGTGTAGTATCGAATTATCATGAAATATACATTTTTAATTTTTTTAAGAAAATATTTATTCAAAATCAATATTTTTGTAGATTGCTAATGATGCAAACAGATTTTGAAAAATGAAGGATTTCAAAGCTAGAAGTTACAAAACAAGCTTCTAGAGAAAGAGAAAAATAAGGAAATAACCAAGATTTTGGGAGAAAAAATTGAATCTAATCTAAATTAAATAAGAAAAAAAAAATCTTAGAGGAATTTTATTTTTAAAAGGAGAACTTTTGATGGAGGAGGAGTGCTACCAACATAGACATAAGGCCCGAAAAGGCTGAAGAGTAGAATTTGATGCACAGATTTTGAGAAGAAAAGAAAGAAGCAGAGGAAGGAAAGAAGTGTTGAAGAAAGAAGAGAATGTCATTCAAAAAAGGAGAATAATTTCTATTTTTCTTTATTATAAAATGAATTCTCCTTCTTTGCTTAATACATATTATTTTATTTTCTGTATTATGAACTAAATTTCTAAGTGGTAGGAGCTGAGAGTATTAATCTATGTTTCTTTTGTGAAATTGTTGTGCTAATTGTATTAGAAAATTCAATATGATTTTAATATTTAATTTATTCAGTTCTAGAAAACATAGATATTAGGGCTGCTATTATATGTGAAGTAAACAAAGTTAGAAAATATATTGAATTGTGCAAAAAATAGTATTTTTATATTGATTTATTAATTGTGTAGAATTAAATAAAATTGTTATTAAACGAGTTCAATAAGATATTTGTCTTTTATAAAGTAACGAAAAAAATATCATAAAAACTAATCAAGTAAATGTGACAAGACTTGATCTATAAATAATATTGTAAATCTTCTGATTCAATTGCTACAACATTTTCTACAACTTTTGTAGTAAAATAACATAGTGAGGGAAATCGATTCTGATCCACGTTTTATTAATTGGCTTCTTGAAATTTGGAGTCAACCAACTTTTTTACTGTTTTGATTATTGCTCTGATTCACCTTTATCTCATTCTAGTTAAATTTAATTCTTGATTTATTTGTCCTCGTGGAATCAATACTCTACTTTTACTATATTACTGGATTGAGGCACGTGCACTTGCGTAGTGTAACAAATTTCGCACAACAATACATCAGATAAGCTAAATTCTTGGTGATAAGCTGATCTGATACCACATCGGAAACAGAGAGTTGCCTGAACTAGTATATATATTAGGGTCCAAACCTCCACTCTTAAGTGCACTTTTGAGAGAAGTAAGGGACTTGATATCATATCATTTGGTATCAGAGCCTCACTTCTGTCGGCCGGTTAGGCAGCACATCAGCAGACCGCCGATTGAGGCAGCCATCGGGATGTCCCGGTCAGATCGCCGACTGAGGTAGTCGCCCTTAGAGGGTGAAGGGATGATGTGATACCACATCGGAAACAGAGAGTTGCCTGGGCTAGTATATATTGGGTCCAAACCTCCACTCTTAAGTGCACTTTTGAGAGGAGTAAGGGACTTGATATCATATCATAAGCTAAATATGGATGAGTCCTATACTGGGTTAGTAATCCAAACAGAAAGTGATCGACTAAGAAATGATGAAATTTCTCATTAAATATATTTTGTAGGAGTCCACTAGTCAAACTATGGGAGTCCATTGGTCAACCCGAGAGAGTTCGCTTTGCACTGTGGGAAACTCCGCTTTGCAAAGCGGGACTCTGCCGTTGAAGTTTGCATGCGACAGATGTTGTCAAAAACGTTGTTCTAGTGACGGTTTTGCAAGAAACTCATCGTTTTCTCCAACTTTCATCTCCAGTAAACCCAACAATTTATCTACACTTCAAATATATTCAAATAACCCATAAATAAAAAAATAGATTCGAGTTTCCAAGCTCGAATCTTAATTCATCGAAACCTCAAACTTTACCTACGAAAATACGTCGTTCTAGCCACTTACCCTCGAAGTTTCTTTACGAAATTTGTTACTTGTAGTCTCGTGAACACTTCCTTTGCTTTAGAATGAGACGATTCACACGATGGAGAATTCCTTCTCTCTCACTTGCGGTGGCTCTTCAAAAATGAAAGGAGAAGGGTTTCCACCCTCTCCTATTAAAATAATCTTCTTTATTCCATTTTTTTAATATAACTCCAATTTATATTAAATAAAAATCTACAACATTTGTAATGGTTCAAATTTTCAATGAAGATTTGGTGAAAATTTTTGGAAGTTGGAAAAATTTTGGAAGAAAATTTTAGTTTGGATAGATTGTGAGTTGATTGATCGCCCCGATCGAAGAAGAGATGATCGAAGGTAGAGGGTTCGCCGATCGATCGGTGTTTTTTTTTTAGTCGATTGATCTCCTCTCTCGAAATTTCGGGAAAGAACGGGCAGTACGTCTGCCGATCGATTGGCCCTCGTTTTGAAGAAATTTGATTTTTGAAGAAAAATCAAATATTTTTGGGAAATTTTGAGGTTTTTAAAATGTGATTAACCTAACTCTAATCTAAAGAGTTACTAGAAGACAAACATGATTAAATTGATAATTAATCAAGGTAATTTTGTGAAAAACTAAAAAGAAAATTTTGAATCGGTAACTTTATTATTAAAGCAAGGGCAAAATGGGTAGCTTCACCCATGAAACTTCTAGAAAACTTGAGAGAGGCCACGTTTTATCCATTTTTGTGGGGAAGAGGCGGCAGAACAGGGGAGAAAAAGGAAAGAGAGACAAAGTGATACACCCCGGAGGCTGGTGACACGATCCCAAGACAATTCGCTTAA
The DNA here is from genome assembly GCA_022432975.1 of Begonia masoniana. Classification (NCBI taxonomy): domain Eukaryota; kingdom Viridiplantae; phylum Streptophyta; class Magnoliopsida; order Cucurbitales; family Begoniaceae; genus Begonia; species Begonia masoniana. The sequence continues at coordinate 15,161,783 of CM039506.1, forward strand.
CTTTATTAACCTTTATGCTAATGACTATTCTATTTTTGTAGGTGGAGGCCCAACGGATTGCTCGGAATGGAATGCTTATGAAGAGATGTTCAAAGACTTAGCATGGGAGCCTGAAGCCCACGACACGGACCAGCCTAAACACATACTCATTTGGGAGACCCAAGGAGAAGCACTTAAAGATCAAAGGGGAATTTGTATTCCCGGGGATCCATGATGTAACTCTCTATTTTATTGCTTTAATTTTGGCAAAACATTAGCCTTGTACTTTGACAAACTTTGCTAGTTTTTTTTATCATTTTAGCATGCATTAGTTGGTGTGGTTAGAGCTAGATTGAATGGTTAAGTTAGATGGTGGTAAGGGTGGAAGTCATTAAACCCACAGAAGCATCATGTAAGCCCGAACTGATGAAGGGAGAGGAAGCGGGCCACTTGAAGATTGGAAGTGCGATCCACTTGAATAAAAGGCCGAAGCCCAAACCACCCTAGGTTTACATATCGTCGTTATTGGTGTTTGTCATTCAGTTTTTTTCCCAGATCAATATACACCGGTCAGTTCTCTCTCAAGATCCAGAGCCGAGGCTCGAGGTAAGTCCTTGATTGTTCATCAATCGAGTGGAGTGTGTCTCCAAATTGTCTTCCTAACTCGTGGTTACTAGGAAGCTCTTATCACCATCTTCTCTCATCCTTTCTAAAACCTTAGAAAAAGAAGGAAAGGTGGCCAAAACCAAATCCTACACCTTTGTAATTCTTCTTGAAGATTACATTTTCCTATTGGTGCCATAGTTGCCAATTCGGGCCGGTTCAGGAATTGTTTGCATATTTCTTCTCTCATTTTAATTTTCACAAATATTGAAGGACGTTGTTTACCACTCTAATGACATGATTTCTCCTTCACAAGTCGTTACATTTTACGTTTATTTACTAATTCTTAATATTCGTTGAGCCGAGAAAACCGGTTTGTGTGTTTTATCGTATAACCTTGGATTTTGCAGATCTAAAGGTCATCACAAAGAGAAGAGAAATGAGGAAAAAAAATGGAGATTTTGGGATTTTCTTCAAAGGAGAGATTCAAAGCTTGGAGAAGGGAGCTCTAGGGTTCAAAACCAACCTCTAAGTTTTATTTTCGTATTTTCATGGAAGCTTGAAGACAAATATTAGAGGTAATTAAATTTTGCATTTAGAGTATGCAATTTACCTCTAATGCATAATTTAGCTGAAGATAATGTTGTTAATGATTAGAATTAGTAGCTTTAGATGCTTTGATGATTTTTGAAGGAAATTGATGATTTGTCAGTTATAGTTTCGTGAAAGAGATTGAATAGTAAATTAATTTAAGATATATTGTGTAGTGGTGAATTGTTGAAGGGAAAAATGTTGGTTTTGGTAGAAGTTCAAAATTGATGATTATTGTTGTTAATCAAATAGTATTTTGAGTAAAATAAGCTCTACGGCTAGATGATTATGTGAAGTTTTGGGGAAATGGAATTGATGAACTTCTATGGATGTACTTTTGTCAAACAAATTAATAATTTTGAAGTATTTTTTTTTTAACATAGTTTTTTTTTTTTTAATTAAGAATTGATTTGAAAGCCTCAAAACCACTCTTTATATTATGGTGAATTCCAAACTGGATTTCAGGAATCAATCACAAAATGGTTTTCAAATGAATGTTGCATGAGTTTTATATCAACTTTGATCATGTATTGACAAAAGATGAAATTTACACTTAAATGTGAGATTGAATTTACTCCTCATTGTGCACAATATGTATAACTATGGTGGAAAGAGCAGGAGCCTTACGCATAGTCGTTCCCCTTTGGGTTGAAAGTCCTTAAACCTCGCCATGGTAGTAGGCTCGAGGTACTACAGCCTGGCTGGTGAAAGCCCAAGAATCTATAGGAATTTGTTATAGTTATACATGTTGAGTGGACTTGTGTTATGCATAGAATTTCACAAATATCATCGATTGTTAAATTGTGCATGAATATTTCTTTGATTAATAATTTTTAAATATAAAATTCTAATTTCATCGTGCCTTGATTTTATTGTAGTTGTGCATCAGTTTATAGTTTGAAATTGATTTTCTATTATTGATTTCTGACATGAATTTTTATGGAAATTGTATGATTTTAAAATGTGGATGTGAAACCTATTATAATTGGAAATTTAAATCTTTTGCGGTGGAACAGATGGAGGAAGAACTTATGTCATGTGGGTAGGGTTAAATTGATTATTCTAACTGTAGGATTTATTTGCTAGGCTCAAAGGCTCATTATGTGGGATATTACATTTTTCAGATAACGATAACATTTACAGGGACGAGAAACGCAAGGCAACCTATGTCGGTACAGAGGCATAGTGAACTATCAAGGTAGATGGTGTTTTTGATTAGAGATGATGTTAATAATATTTTGTAAAGTCACATGTAGTGACTTATATATTTTAGGATGTTTCCAATTTATTTTGCGAATTATGTATAAACTGGTTTAGGTAAATAAATTTGGCAAATTTTAGTTATGGTTTTGATTATATCCTATCTTAGGATTCTGATTGAATTGAAGTATTGACTTTAATAATGGAAACTGTTTGAGAAATTATGAATTGTTCTTAAGATACCAGGTACCTGAAGGACTAGTTTAATGAAAATATAAATGTATCCATGCAGTTTAGAAACTCAAAATTATTATTATTTTCCCACTGTGGGAGTATACAACTTGTCGGGGTCAGGAGGGGTCCTGACAGAAATGGTATCATAGCCATACATAATAATTCTAACTGTTAATGAAAAGTTAGTAACTATATTAGAATGCCTCTTGGTTGCCTTGATGGTGAGCGTTATCTGATAAAACTATAATTGTTTATTGTAGATGGATGGAGAAAGAGGATCTACTAGTAGAGGTTAAAACCGTGATGATGAAATTACAGAGATGTGGAGAGCTATAATAGCCTTAGCGGATATTGTGAATAAGAACGTTATCCAACAAAGAACTGAAAGGGAGGAAAGTACTGATACCCTAGAAGTGAAATTGCTAGAAAGATTTCGGAAGTCAAGAACTCCACTATTTAAAGGGGAAAGTGATCCAGCCATAGCGGAAGAATGACTGAGGCAGATAAAGAAGAAGTTTGAGATGGTGGGAATTCCAGATCAGTTCAAAGTTAAGTTGCAGTGAATCAACTGGATGACATGGCCGACAAATGGTGGGATTAGACCAAGGTGTCCGTGGGGAGCCAAATTGATTAGAAACAGTTTGAGTATGTTTTCCTGGAATGGTTCTTTCCTAAATACGTGAGACAAGCAAAAGCCAAGGAGTTCTTGGAGCTGGTTCAACGAGACATGAGTGTCTCGAATTATTAGGCTAAATTTGAGGAATTAGCAAAGTACGTCGGACAGTTTATTCCTGACGATGCTATTAAAGCACAGAGGTTTGAATAGAGCCTCAGATCAGGAATTTCTAATAGACTCAGTGGCTTTGAAGATCAAGTCGTATTCAGAAATGGTGGAGAGGGCCATGTTAGTTGAATAGAAGTTGGTGGCCGGAAAAGATGAATGGGAATCCAGGAGAAGGACCAAGGGAAAAAATCCAGAAATAGTCAATGAAGGGGAACACGATCAAAGAAACTGAGATTCACTCCTTCTCAACCTCAGAGCCAAACTTCACACCAGAGTGGATCAGCCAAAAGTGAAGGTGACAGTTCCCGACCAACTAATCAGTGGAATATAACCTACTTTTATTGTGGTAAAGAAGGGCATATGAAGAAAAATTGTAGAAAATGGATGGCTGATCATCCTCCAGTTCAGAGAGAGAGCCAGCAAACCCAGTTTCCGGTAGCAAGTCCTCCTGCAAATACCAGACCAAGTCAACAATTATTGAGACAGTCAGGAGGAAATACTTAATAGGCTGCCAGTTCGTAGCCCAAAGTACATGCTTTTGGTACCTTCAAGGAACAAGCGGACAACGCGGTGATTGAAGGTATTTTTCTGCTTTATAATTCTAAGGTACAGATTTTATTTGATTCCAGAGCAACGCATTCATTTGTATCATCTACTGTTGTGCATGCTTTGGAATTGGAAGTCACATCTTTACCTTATGCTTTGAAGGTAGAATCACCTTTGGATACAAAGGTGGCTACAGATCAAATTTGCAAATCTTGTGTAGTCAGGATTAAAGATCATGAATTTATGGTAGACTTGATAGTTGTGGAATTGGACTGGTTTGATATTATCCTTGGAATGGATTGGTTATCTAAATATAAAATGATTATGGATTGTTACTGGAAGAAAATAACAGTATGCCTTCCATATAGAGATACCTTTTCATTCTATGGAGAGAAAAACGCAATTAAATGTCATTTTTCTCGGAATTCCTTTGAATTTAAATGATGGATAGCTAATCTTTTAATTGAGGAAGATAATGAGAAAATGCTGGAAGCCATTGAAGTAGTGCAAGAATATATGGATGTCTTCCCAGAAGAGTTACCCGGATTGCCTCCAACAAGAGAAGTAGAATTTGTGATTGAAGTATATCCAGGGACAAATTCAATTTCCATTCCTCCTTATCGAATGACACCGGCAGAATTAAAAGAACTGAAGGTGCACCTACATGAACTGTTGGAAAGAAGATTTATAAGACCCAGCACGTCACCTTGGAGTGCTCCAGTATTATTTGTCAAGAAGAAAGATGCCACATTGAGAATGTGTATCGATTATAGGCAGCTAAACTGAGTAACAATAAAGAATAAGTATCCACTTCCCCAAATTGATGACTTGTTCAATCAATTGAGAGGATCATGCTGGTTGTCACGGTCCTACTTTAAAGGGGCGTAATGAGACCGTGCGGCACCCAACATCACACTTGTACTGGGTCAACCAACGAGCATGCCAACGGCACCGAGTGCCAACTTCGTTAGAGCGAGCTTGTGTCTAACGAGTAAGCAACGAGCGAGCGAGATTAACCGAAAAGAGCGTCATTGAGCATAGTATGCATAAAGAGAGTGTGTGTAAAAAGCTTGTTCATTGATTGGCAGCAAATTACATCAGTGGGTAGGGGGGTCTACATGCAGTCATGCCTCTCCCCCTAAAGAGCAAGCTGGACCATCTCCACTACGGCAGTAGTATACATGCTATAGTAGGCGAGGAGTCACTCTTAAGATATAAAAAGAAAATAAATACAACTGAATTACTTAAAAAGGAAATAAATCTACCTAACAGCATGGGCGGCCATAGGCAACATGCCTTGGACAAGCCCGGACCTTGACATTCTCCCTATTTGAGCTGTTGACGTCCTCGTCAACTCTACTTCTACTTGAATTCTTTGATCATTTTGCTGAGTCTTCCAAATCTTCTTGCTTCTCCCAAGATACCTCGTCGTCTCCAAGTCCCTTCCATCAGATCAGATACTCCTGGTACTGTCGTTGACCTATTTTGACGTTCCGCCCTGCAAGGATTTCTTGAACTTCTTTCTTCTTTTTGTTGTTGGTAGAGATATTTGGTCTGGTGATGTTGTTCCTCTCTTCGTCTTCGTCGTCCACATGATAGGGCTTTAAATTGTTGACATGGATGATAGGGTGAATTCTGAGCCATGCTAGAAGATTAACTCTGTAGGAGGCTCTTCCGACTTTCTCCATGACTTCAACAGGGCCTTCGTATTTTCTGACGAGTCGCTTGTCCTTCTTTCCCCTGAAACAAAGTTGTTTAGGTAACAACTTAACTAGCATAAAGTCTCCAGCCTTGAACTCCATTGGTCGCCGCTTCTTATCCGCCCACTTATTCATATGTTTAGAGGCACGTTCTAAGTAGGCGCGAGCTATTTCCGTATTTTGCTTCCATTCTTTGGAGAAGTTGCACGCCTTTGGACTCTTCCCTAAATATGGCTGCTCCAACGTGTGAGGCATGATGGGTTGTCTCCCGCAGACTATTTCAAACGGACTCATCCCCGTCGAAGAACTCTTCTGACAGTTGAAATAGAATTGTGCTACATCGAGTAAACTGGGCCAATTCTTTTGATTGGTATTGATGAAGTGGCGCAGATATTCCTCAAGTAAGCTGTTGAAGCATTCCGTCTGGCCGTCTGTTTGAGGATGGTAACTGGACGATATATTGAGACTTGATCCGAGAAACTGGAACAGTTCGACCCAAAAAGACCCTGTGAATCGAGGATCTCGGTCACTGACAATGCTTTGAGGAATTCCCCACAACTTCACAATATGTTTGAAGAAGAGTTGGGTAGTCGTCTCTGCGGGGCAGTGCTTCAGAGCCGCAATGAATGTGGCATACTTAGAAAACCTGTTGACGATCACCAGTATCGCCTCAAAGTCGTTGGCAGATGGCAAATTGGTGATGAAATCCAAGGAAACACTCTCCCAAGATCTTTCTGGTACCAGTAGAGGTTCTAGTAGGCCCGCAATCTTGTTCCTTTCTACTTTATCTTGTTGGCACACCAAACATGTTTTGGTGTACTGCATAACATCCCCCTTCAATTGGGGCCAGTAGTATTCTCTTTTCAAGAGGGCATAAGTTCGCTGCTAGGCTGCATGACCGACCCACAAAGTATCGTGGCATTCTTGCAGAAGAGTACGCCGTAAGTTATTGCTTCGAGGAACATACAAACGACTTCGTTGGTGAAGAGCAAGTCATTTTTGATCCAGAATTGCCGAGTCTTTCATTCTTTCACAAGTTGCGTTACAACCCGAGCTGCGGGGTCATCTTGCAAACTGTCCCGGATGCAATCTTTTAATGATCCATTAACTTTACTTGCTTGAAGTTGAGACAGATAACATAGACTAGCGCACTCTGCCTTCCGACTTAATGCATCAGCTACTCGATTGCTCTGGCCTGAATTGTGTTCGAAATTAAAATCAAACTTTGAATTCAATTCGTGCCAACGCACTTGCTTAGCCGATAGTTTTGGTTTCTCAAAGAAGTGACAGATTGAGCTGTTGTTTGTTTTCACGACGAACTTCGACCCAAGTAGATATTGTCTCCATATGCGTAAACAATGTACTACAGCCAGCATTTCTTTCTCGGAAGCAATGTACTTTCTCTCTGCCTCCTTTAACTTGCGACTTTCGAAGGTAATAGGATGGCCATTCTGTATAAGAAGTCCTCCTAAAGCAAAAACTGAGACATCGGTTTCTACCTCAAATGGCCGAGTGACATCTGCTAGTGCAAGTACAGGCTTTGTATCATAGCTACTTTTAAGTCTGCAAAGGATTTTCGACATTCGGAGTTCCACTCGCAAGGAACTCCTTTCTTTAAGAGTTCCGTTAGGGATGTGGCTCTCTTCAAAAATCCTTCCACAAAGTGTTGTAATAATTGGCAAGCCCGAGGAAGAAACGCAGTTCGGTAACAGATGTCGGGGTCTTCCAACTTTTGACGGCACTTATCTTATTAGGGTCCATGCGAAGACGACCTTGTTCAACAATGTGGCCGAGGAATTTGATGCTCTCTTGAGCAAAAGAGCATTTTTCTTTCTTCACATATAGTTGATTTTCTCTTAGCTTTTCAAAAATCAAACGGAGATGCATCTTGTGCTCTTTTAGCGTCTCGCTGTATACCACAATGTCGTCAAGGTACACCACCACAAACTTGTCGAGGTATTCATGAAATACTCGATTCATGAGGGTGTAGAATGTTGCAAGGGCGTTTGTTAGTCCGAAGGGCATCACCAAGAATTCAAAGGCTCCATACCTTGTTACGCATGTTGTCTTGGGTTCGTCTCCTTCTGCAATCCTTACTTGATAATAACCTGATTACAGATCAAGCTTGGTGAAGTACTTGGCCTTATACAATTGATCAAAAAGGTCAGTGATAAGCGGAATGGGATACTTGTTGTGCACTGTGACTTTGTTGAGTGCCCTGTAATCTATACATATTCGCAAACTTCCATCTTTTTTCTTTTGAAACAACACTGGTGCTCCAAAAGGTGCTTTAGCGGGTCTGATGAATCCGGCCTCTAGTAGCTCGTCTAATTGCTTCCTTAGTTCTGCTAGTTCTGGCGGAACCATTCTATATGGGGCCTTTGCAAGAGGTTTAGATCCGGGATTCAGTTCAATTTGATGATCGATGTCCTTTCTTGGAGGTAATGTCTTGGGTAAACACTCGAGCATGGTACTCCTGAACTCTTCTAAGAGTTTTGAGATTTCAGGATGTATTACTTCCTTCTTCTTTGTACTTAACTCTAATGGAACGACCATGTAAGTTGGATCATCGTGTTTCAGCCCTTTCTTGAATTGCATAGCAGAGAGCATCTTTCTGTTGATGACATTTGGTTGTTTCAGAATCGCAGGAACAACAGTTGGGTTGTTACTGGTGATTACTAAACATTTTGTTGAGGGCATTGGGATGACTTATGTTCCATCAAGAATTCCATCCCCAAGATAATATCAAAGTCATCCATCCGTGCTACGACGAAGTTAATGAGTCCTGTCCGTGAGATGAGTTTCAACTGGACTCTCCTTACAATCCCTGAGTACCGGCATCGCTTTTGCTTTCACTGTTTTCATTTTACCATCATTCTTTTCTAGCTTCAAACCGAGATGGTAAGCTTCCTTCTTTGTAATGAAGTTGTGAGTATCTCTCGAGTCTATCATTGTACTTTTAGTAGATCTATTGTTGATGAAGGACTCCACATACATGAGACCTTTATCTGGGATCTTCCTCAGTTCCTCCATCTGTTGTTGTACAGCTGACAAGAAAGTCATGGTCCCAACTTCAGCAAGCTCAGTGGATTCTTCTTCAACAACTTCCTTAACTGAGTTGTCATCATGAATCAAAGCTTGTAAGGCAGTTAAGGCCGATCTATGCAGACACTCAGCTACTTGATGGGGTCCCTTACATAGAAAACATGACATAGGCCTATTTGTTGGGCGTTGGTTGTTAGCACTTCTTGATGCTTCGTAGCCTTCTCTTGGGACAAAGGGTTTTCTTTCAACAGTTCTTGTGTTCGGTTTTTGGGACTTGATGGTGTTTGAGTTACTGGGAGTGTTCTTCTTTGGCCCAGGGTTCTCGATATTATAATCGAACAGTCGCTCTGCAGCTACAAATGCACTTGAAAGGCTTTGCACTTTTTGTTCATACAATTTTGTTTTGGCCCACGGTTTAAAACCTTCGATGAAAGTGAAGATTTTGTTTTTTTCGACATATCTCTAATATTCAGCATGAGTGCCGAAAATTGTTTGAAATATTTACGAATGCTTGCAGTTTGCTTTAGTTCTCGAAGTAGTGTGCAAGCGTTGAACTCAACATTTTCTGGAAAGAATTGATCCTTCAGTTGTCTTTTTAGTTCTTCCCAAGTATCAATCACACATTCGTCAATACTGATATCATGATATTTTGATCTCCACCAAAGTTTTGCATCATCAGTAAGATGCATTGTGGCCAAGGTCACTTTCGAATCATCATCTGTTTTAGTGGCCTTAAAATATTGTTCCATGTCGAAGATGAAATTCCCTATTTCTTTTGCATCCCGGGCTCCCCCAAAGGGTTTTGACTCTGGAATTTTCACTCGACTAAATTCAGCAGCAACAGTAGCCTGGGTTTGACTCCCCATGGCTCTCATAGTAAAGTTCAGTTTAATGTTGATCTTGGCAATCTCGGCCCTGAAAGAATCAAACATTGTTTTGAAGTCCATGGCCACTTGAGACACAGTTTCTAACAACCAGGGTATGAGCTAGCTCGATCTCATCGACACATTCCAGGACCCCGATTATTGCACATGTGGAACTTTTTCCCGTGTCAACTCCCTTTCCCTTTTCTTGTCGGAATTCGAGAGTCTCCACCCGATCCACTAGCTCTGGAATCGGTATGACGTCTATTTTGTTGTGAATAGCCACTAATTCAGTAGGAAATTCAGACATTTCCTTCATTCGTTCTTCTATGAATCGAATGTTATCCGGTATGTCTTGCAGATATTGTATTTCTTCTTCCAACTCGACGAGGTGCTCAAGTTGATCTAATGCCGAACTCGACTTTTCCATCAAATTTTTCTTCGGCATTATTTTTCACGATTTTGAGCCAACTAGACTCTGATACCAACTGACACGGTCCTACTTTCAAAGGGCGTAACGAGACCGTGCAGCACCCAATATCACACTTGTACTGGGTCAGCCAACGAGCGTGCCAACGACATCGAGTGTCCACTTCGTTAGAGCGAGCTTGTGTCTAACGAGTAAGCAATGAGTGAGTGAGATTAACCGAAAAGAGCGTCATTGAACATAGTATGCATAAAGAGAGAGTGTGTAAAAAAAGCTTGTTCATTGTTTAGGCAGTAAATTACATCAATGGGTAGGGGGTCTACGTGTAGTCATGTCTCTCCTCCTAAAGAGCAATTTGGACCATCTCCACTACGGCAGTAGTATACATGCTATAGTGGTGAGGAGTTACTCTTAAGTTATAAAAGAAAAATAAATACAACTGAATTACTTAAAAAGGAAATAAATCTACCTAACAGCATGGGCGGCCATAGGCAACATGCCTTGGACAAGCCCGAACCTTGACACTGGTTCTTGAGATCTGGATACCACTAATTGCGAATTCGAGAAGAGGATGTTCAAAAAACTGCTTTCAGAACTTGTTATGGTCATTACGAGTTTCTAGTGATGCCTTTTGGTTTAACCAATGCACCTGTCGTATTTATGGCTCTAATGAACAGAGTGTTCAGACCATATCTGGATAGTTTTGTGATAGTATTCATCGACGATATCATGGTATATTCCTCTTCAAAGGCAGATCATGAACAACACCTGCATTGTGTTTTGAATCTGTTGAGGCAACATCAACTGTATGTTAAGTTGAGCAAATGTGAATTCTGGCTTGAAGAAGTAAAATTTCTCGGACACGTAATTTCCAAGAATGGTATTGCAGTCGATTCTTCAAAGACTGAAGCAGTACAGAACTGGAAACAACCTAAATCAGTTTCAGAGATAAGAAGTTTTTGGGATTGGCAGGATATTATAGAAGATTTGTGGAGGATTTCTCTAGAATTGCAAAGCCATTGAATCGGTTAACCCAAAAAGGAGTAAAGTATGAATGAGATGACAAATGTGAAGTGTATTTTTAGTTGCTAAAGAAAAAGCTAGTGTCCCCACCGATTTTAATAATTCTGGAAAGAGGTAAGGGGCATATGGCTTATTGTGATGCATCCTTAAATGGCTTGGGATGTATTTTTATGCAGGATGACAAGGTAGTTGCCTATGCTTCAAGGCAATTGAAACCACATGAACGGAATTATTCCAGTTCACGATTTAGAGCTTGCTGCAGTGGTATTCGCTCTAAAGCACTGGAGATATTATTTATATGGTGAAACATTTGAAGTATTTTCAGATCACAAAAGCCTGAAATATTTGTTTACTCAGAAGGAGTTGAATCAAATGTAGAGACGCTGGATGAAATTTCTACAAGATTATGATTTTACGCTGCAGTATCATTCAAGGAAAGCTAACAAGGTTGCAGATGCCTTGAGCAGAAAATCCAGATTAATGGCAGCTAGTATCGATATCAAAGAATGTGAAATGTGGTCTGAAATCGATAAATATTATCTGCAGCTGAGAGAAGGCAATGAACAGATCTATCTTCATAATATTAACTTCAGACCCGATTTGGTTCAAAGAATTTTGGAAGCACAGAGTAACAATGCTGAAATAGCTGAGTTGAAAGCTAAAATTGAAGTGAAAGAACTTGAACAGTCTTCCATTGATATTGACTCGGAGTTAGATACCAAGGTCGTTTGGTAATTCCTGATAACCAAGATTTGAAAGAGGAGATATTACAAGAAAATCACTATTTGAGATTTGCCATTCATCTAGGAATTAACAAAATGTATCAGAATATGAAGAAACAGTATTGGTAGAAAGGAAGAAGGCCGATATAGCCCAGTTTGTTGCCCAATGTATGACTTGTCAACGGATCAAAGCTGAGCATAAGAAATCGGCGGGATTGCTTGTTCCACTACCGGTAGCTGAGTAGAAGTGGGAGTACGTAACAATGGATTTTGTTACGGGATTACCCAGATCTTCAAAGGGAAATGATGTTATTTGGGTGATCGTTGATCGACTTACAAAATCGAGTCACTTTTTACCTATGCATAGCACTAATACAGTAGAGTAACTTAGTAAGTTGTATTTGAAAGAGATTGTTAGATTACACGGTGTACTCATTTCTATAGTTTCGAATAGAGATCTGAGATTCACTTCCAAGTTCTGGCAAGGGTTACAGAAGACTATGGATACCAAGCTGGATCTTAGTACAACGTACCATCCACAAACCAATGGTCAATCAGAAAGAACAATCCAAATTTTGGAAGACATGTTCGGGCTTGTGTCATGAATTTCCCGGGTGGATGGGAAGATTATGTACATCTAGTAGAATTCATGTATAACAACAGCTATCAAGCAAGTATTGGTATGACACCATACGAAACGTTATATGGAAGACCTTGTAGATCTCCATTATGCTAGACTGAAATCGGAGAGACAGTTTTATTGGAACCAGATCTGGTGAATGAAACCAACAAGAAGATTAAACTTATCAGGCAAAGATTGATAACAGCTCAAAGTCGTCAAAAGAGTTATGCTGATAGACGACGAAGACCTCTGAAGTTTAATGAAGGTGATCAGGTTTTTGTTAAAGTGGGATCTCATCGGAGCCTAAGCAAATTTGGCAGAGGCGGTAAACTTGCACCACGATTTGTTGGGCCTTTCTAGATAATCCAGAAGGTTGGCCCGGTAGCTTATAAAGTAGTTTTACCTTCTCAATTGGTGGGAGTACATGACTGTTTTTCACGTTTCAATGCTGGGAAAGTATGAACCAGATCCTTCACACGTGCTCCATTAGGAAGAATTGGAGTTGCAACCGGATATGACAATAATAGAGGATCTGGTTTCTATTCTTGATTCAAAAGATAAGGTGTTGAGAAATTAGGTTATTCCAATCGTCAAAGTATTGTGGAAAAGATGAGGAGTCGAACAAGCTATGACATGCCAAAGGAGGTTGATCACCCGTTCACAAGCAAAGTTCCAAATTTTACTCAATCTCCTTACTAATGACCTTGTTTCTTTTGCAAGTATTGATCCCGTTGAGGATGCGGCATGGGAGCCAAGCTTGACGGACATAGATCACCCCCTTCACCTTTTGTCATGGAGTACCTCCTTGGAGAGCTCGGATTACCATGAAGAAATCATTAGAGCACTAGCTGGAGTATCAGAAGCCATAATTTGTCTTCTGGGAGACAACTCTATGTAATTTTAGCCTTTTTTCTTTTATTTGGCAAACTCTAGGCTATTAGTTAGACTTTTATCATCATTTAGACTTAGTCACGTATGGTGGCTTGATTGGGGTGACCACCATTTGACCCATTGTGGATTTATCACATGACCATCACTTGGCCTTTTTGATGAGCTATTTCTTGGCTCATGCCTTGGCCCGTTGGAAGTTGGCATTTGGAGCATTTGGACTTGACCCATTGGGAGTTGGCATTTGAAGCACTTGGAGCATTTGGACTTGGCCTATTGGGAGTTAGCATTTGGAGTACATGGAGGGAGAAACTTGGCATCATCTCGGCCCTCCCTTCCTTTCGTCATCCATAACTCTCATTACATCTTATTTATGGAAACTCTAATCTAGCCTAGGTGTAACACCCGGTTTTACGGGATTTTATAATTTCATTAAATAATGACATTTTTATAAATATGTCAAATTAAGTCCGTTTTGCGAACGGAAAGTTTTATTGGCACCTAAATAATAAATTAGAATTTATGGTGAAATAAGAAAATTTGGAGAAAACGAATAGTTAGTCAAATAACGAGATAAGTTGGAGAAACCAAACTAAGTTCAACCAAACAAGCAATTGGATGGAGGGGCAAATTAGGAAGTAAAAAGGGGGTAGTTGGGAACATCAAGTGAGAGTCTGACAAGTGTCAAAACTTGTAGGTGAAGCTTGGCAAAGGCAACATCTTCCTTTTCCCTCCCTTACGAGAAACCACATTCACTTTCACCCTTTCTCTCCTTTAACCTTCACAGCCACAAAAATTCTCTCCACCCCTACGCTCCACAATTCAACGGCTCCTCCAACCGACTGATTTCCTTCACGATTCATTCCTAAATCCCGACCCTAGGTAAGGTTTTAATGTTCTAGATTGTTAGCTTTCGATTTTAGAGATGTTATTCAGATAGGGTTTTGTTAGAAATTGCCGATGGAAGTTAGAAATCGTTAGCTGTTGGAATGTTGAATGATAATAAGGCATTTATGATTATGGAGGATAGTTAAGTGGAATTAACGTAGTCCGATTGGGTTAGACTCAGTTCTAATGCCGTGTGTTATAAATTGTCTTAGGTGAACAAGCTCTCGGATAGTGCTTGGTGTGCTGAGGACTTGAGGTAAGTTCTTGTGACTTACTATGGCCGATTGGCCTACAATATATGTCAAGCTTTGTCTCTTGAGGGTTGTTGGTGAATGTTGGTGCTTTGTCCGTTTAATTGCTTTGGTTGGGGTAGTTAGGGTTAATTACTTTATAGTCTGTGCTTGTGATGTTTTGATGGTATTTATATGATATTGTGCATATTGAAATGTTCATGCATCATGGTTTTAAAACGTCATGAAAATGAATTTACATACGGGTTTCATGAAATGAACATGCATGTAAAGACAAGTAAAGTATCACAGTAAACAACCATGGCATGGGGTTATCGGGGATGAGGTTCAGATTTGGCGTTCCGTGGTAAGCGAGTTTTCCTCCCTTCAGATGGTGTGGGCTGTCTAACCGCTTGACTTGCCCTATCCATCTGTCGAGCGTTTCTGATAACCATAGACTGACACGTACCGATATATGAAATAACATGGACGGTTTTCTTAGCATTGAACATACATGATCATGCATTGGCATTTATGTAGAATTTACTAAGATTTTTAACTCATAGGTGTCTTTATGGTGTAGGTGATATAGAGCAAGGTGAGGAGGATTTTCCTCTCTCAGACGAGCCTGTAGCTTGAAGGAGGATGTTCGTGGAAGCGATTGGCGTAGTCGATGCGAGCATGACCCGTGGAAGCATAGGTTAAATGTTTTGGGTGATGATATTTTGATGAAATGTATAGAAACTCTTATTAGGATGCTTGGTATTTAGATAGGTTGAAAATTATGTTTTGATGAATTAGATATTGATTTTGATGCTTTGAGGATATGGATTTGGATGAATATTAATGAAGGTTATGTTTAAATGTTTTGGAAGTTCTGAGTGAATGGTGTGTAAGTACAGGGGAAAATTGTATGGGTTCCGGTTAAGTGTTCGGTTACTGTTCACCGGTGGATGCTGGGTGATTAAGTCATCCGGCTGACGTCACCGGTGGATGTAGCTTATTTTGTATGGGTTCGGTTAAGTGTTCGGTTACTGTTCACCGGTAGGATGCTGGGTGATTAAGTCATCCGGCTGACGTCACCAGTGAATGTAGCTTATTTTGTATGGGTTCGGTTAAGTGTTCGGTTCCTGTTCACCGGCGGATGCTGGGTGATTAAGTCATCCGGCTGACATCACTGGTGGATGTAGCATATTTTGTAGGGGTGAGCGATTGAAGTGTTGAGCGGTGGACGTGATCAGCTGTGGATGTTGCCTGGTCAAAGTCAATCGGCAGATGTCTTAGGTTACTGTTGAGCGGTGGATGTAGCTTAGCAGAAGTGAGCGGCGGACGTGAATAGAAAAATTTTTGGGCTTGGGCCCTTTTTGCCCTCTGTTCTGCTAGGGTCGATTCTTCTTCTGTTTTAATGATTTTATTTAGTTGACTTTTAAATATGTTACCAAATTTAATTTAACGAAAGGGTTTACTAGAAAGTTATAAAAAAATAATATAATAATAAAATACGAAAAAATTAGGAATAGTTTAAGAGTCGTTACAGTTATGGTATCAGAGCTCCTGGGTTTTAAAAACGGTTATGTAGACTGCTCGACTGCGCAAGCCACTTCACGGACATGCTTCTTCAACTGTAAGTACGTTATATGCTTTCTTTGTTTTGATTTCTTAGAATTGTAGTCTTTAATTGTTATAGGTTAGAAAAATGGTGCGAAAAGGAAATGATAGAGACTTGAGAGACGACACCATAGACCAACTCAAGGAAATTATTGCCCAGCATTCTCAAAACCTTGCCCAACAGTCCCAACACTTAGAACGACAGACTCAACATATGGAAAGACAGTCCCAACAGTTCGATACGCTGATTAACCGAGAGGGCAATAGAGCTCAGGAGGTGGCAACTCATAGTAATTAGGGAATGGAGAGATTTCAGAAATTACAACCCCCTGTGTTCAACTGGACAATCGTCGGATCCTTCTTTAGCTGAGGAGTGGATTCGGACCATGGAGGATATGCTAGCATACGCGAGCATAGGGGATGGGGAGAAAGTCGCGTTCGTTGCCTACTACTTGGCACTAGATGCCCGTTTCTGGTGGGATACGATCAAGATGACCACAGATGTGACCGCGATTAGCTGGAAGCGGTTTAAAATCATATTTTATGACAAATATTTTAGCCATACGGTAAGGGAGGCAAAAATGATAGAGTTCATGCAATTGAGATAGGCTGGCTCAGTTGCCGAGTACGTTAGAAGGTTTAAGGCCCTATCCCGGTTTGCACCACGCCAGGTCAGTGTTGATGAGGACAAAGTGCGTCGATTTATACAAAGGGCTAAGTCAGGGGATTAGAAAGAGTGTTATTATATCAGGGGTGCGGAATGTGCCATATACTTAGATTGTAGCGAGAGCGCTGGACATTGAGGCCGCCAAATAGACTTTCGACAAACCGAGGGAGCCAGCTAGAGGGTTCTTTCGGGAGATACAGCCACGGCCTCAGAACAAGGGCTGGCAACCGAGAGGACAACCACAACAACAACAGAGGGGTGCAAAGAGGCCCTATGATGGTAAAGGTGACCAAGGCAAGGGGAAGCAAGTCCAAGGGGGTACTCAAAAGACCATTTGTCCTAAATGCCAGAAGGAACATTACGGCCCTTGTCGATTGGGCACGAACAGTTGTTACAGATGTAGAGAGGTAGGCCATTTTGCTCAGAACTGTCCAAGGGTGGCTACCGATCAAAGGAGGGTGGCCCCGAGAATATTTGCGTTTCTCGAGCCCGGCGATGTTGACGATGAGGCTCAGCCCTCAGTTATTGCAGGTACTATTTTGGTCACGAGAGTAGCTGTATTTTCATTGATAGATACGGGTGCTACGTATTCGTTTATTTCCACTGCATGCGTAGCTATACTGAAGATAGTGCCTGAGTTAGCAGAGTGCGAGTATAGAGTTATGCTACATTCAGGGGAGCTTATGCAATCAGATCACATCTTCCAGGGCAACGTTGTCTCTGTAGGAAGTAATACCCTTTATGCTCGATTGATAGTTATGGGCATAGAGCGGTATGATCTTATATTGGGAATGGATTGACTATCTCGCCAATTTGCTACCATTGACTGTCGATCGGTGGTGGTGACTTTTTTGCCCCTAGGTATGGAGGAGTTTGCCTATCAGGTAATGAAAAGATTGAGCAGCCTACCAACCTCCTATTCCATAAAGGTTAGTGAACAGTTTAAAAGTGAATGCTCGGTTTTTATGGTCACTATGGTCGACACTCGGTTACTTAATGGGGTAAAGCCAGAGGACCTTCCAGTGGTTAGAGAATTCTCTGACATCTTTCTTGACGATCTTCCCGGATTACCACCGGATAGAGAGATCGAGTTTGTTATTGATGTTTATCCAGGCTCAGGGCCTGTATCGAAGAATCCATATAGACTGGCACCTGCTGAACTAAAGAGTTGAAGACTCAGTTAGAAGAGTTGTTAGACAAGGGGTTTATTCAACCTAGTTTCTCTCCTTGGGGTGCGCGAGTTTTGTTCGTTAAGAAGGACGGAACTCTCCGAATGTGCATCGATTACAGAGAGTTGAATAAGCTAACGGTGAAGAATAAGTACCCACTGCCCCGGATTGATGATTTGTTTGACCAACTACAGGGTGCCCGAGTGTTTTCGAGGATTGACCTACGCTCAGGTTACTATCAGTTGAAGGTCCGGAGGGAAGATATACAGAAAACGGCCTTCCGAACAAGGTACGGGCATTACGAGTTTCTCGTTATGTCTTTCGGACTTACGAATGCCCCGACAGCATTTATGGACTTAATGAACCGCGTCTTCAAGGAGTATTTGGACAAATTTGTGGTTGTATTCATTGATAATATATTGATCTATTCAAAGATGAAAGAGGAACACGAAGAACACCTACGGATAGTTTTGGAAGTTTTGCAACAACGCCAGCTCTACCCAAAGTTCTCTAAGTGCGAATTTTGGCTGGACAGAATAAGCTTTCTCAGCCATATCATATGTCAGTAGGGAATCTCGGTGGATCCAGCTAAGATTTAGGTTGTCAGCGATTGGCCACAGCCTAAGAATGTGCGTGAGGTACGCGGGTTTCTCGGATTGGCAGGATACTACAGGAAGTTCATTGAGGGATTTTAAAAAATAGCAGTCCCTCTATCCCGATTGACGAGAAAGAATGAAAAGTTTGTATGGTCTGCTACATGTGAAAAGAGCTTCAACGAACTGAAACAAAGACTGACTACAGCACCAGTGTTGACGTTGCCTATTGAAGGCGATAAGTTCAGTATATACTGCGATGCTTCAAAGATTGGACTTGGGTGTGTGTTAATGCAGGAGGGCAGAGTCATTGATTATGCTTATAGGCAGTTAAAGCCGTACGAGCAAAATTATCCGACACACGACCTTGAGCTTGCAGCGGTTGTCTTTGCTTTAAAAATCTGGAGACACTATCTGTATGGGCAGCAGTGTGAGGTGTTCTCTGATCACAGAAGCTTAAAATATTTGTTTACGCAAAAAGAACTTAATATGCGACAGAGAAGGTGGTTAGATTTCGTTAAAGATTATGATTTTAAAATTAAATACCACCCAGGGAAGGCAAATAAAGTCGCGGATGCTTTGAGCAGGATACCTTCTACTAGTCAGTCTATGCTTGCATCGATGTCGGGAATGCTAAGGTCTGAGATCAAAAGGTTTGATGTGGAAATTGTGGCCGAGTTGTCCACTATGCTCACGAACATTTCCCTCAGACCGACAATAATTGACAGACTTCGAGAAGCTCAGAAGGAAGACTTGGAGTGTGAGAGATATCGATTGAGCACGACATCTGAGGACCCGTCCGATTTCAGCTTATCGGATGATGGAATATTGAGATTCAGGCATAGGTGGTACGTGCCTAATGATGAGGAGCTGAAAAGAGAGATCTTAACTGAGGCACACTCTTCGGCCTATTCGGTGCATCCAGGAAGCATGAAAATGTGCAGAGACCTGAGACAACATTTCTGGTGGCCGAACATGCAGAGAGAGATTGCCAGGTATGTGGAAACCTGCCTGGTTTGCCAACAGGTTAAGGCGGAACTCCAAAGGCCAGCCGGAACCTTACAACCACTGCCAATTTCGGAGTGGAAATGTGAGCAAATCTTTATGGATTTCATTGTTGGACTCCCGAGAACGACGAAGGGGCACGATGGCATCTAGGTAATTATGGATCGTTTGACAAAAACGGCCCACTTTCTATCGGTGAAGATGACCTATTCTATGGATCAACTCGCCAAGCTGTATGTACAGGAGATCGTCAGGCTACACGGAGTGCTTATTTCGATTGTCTCCGATAGAGATGCCAGGTTTACTTCAAGGTTCTGGAAGAGTTTACATAAGGCTATGGGAACTCAGTTGAATTTTAGCACGGCGTTTCATCCTCAGACTGACGGAAAAAACAGAAAGAACAAATCAGATTCTTGAGGATATGCTTAGAGCTTGCGTGCTAGAGTTTCAGGGCTCGTGGAACCGATATTTGCCTTTAATTGAGTTCTCGTACAACAACAGCTTCCAGGCTACGATTGGCATGGCTCCGTACGAGGCATTGTATGGTCGAAAATGCAGATCTCCACTATACTGGGACGAAGTTGGCAAAGCTAGTATAATTGGCCCAGATATTTTGCAGCAAACAACGGAGAAGATCGCTGTTATCAGACAACGTATGAAGATAGCACAGAGCCGCCAAAAGAGTTATGCAGACACTAGACGGAGGGAATTGCAATTCAAGGAGGGTGACAAAGTATATTTAAAGATTTCTCCATTTAAGGGCATTATACGGTTCGGAAGAAGAGGCAAGTTGAACCCTTAATACGTGAGGCCTTTTCCTATTTTGAAGAGAATCGGGACTTTGGCGTACAGGTTACAGCTCCCGGCATCTATGGAAGGTATTCACGATGTATTTCACGTGTCCATGCTGCAGAAAATGCGTGCGTGATCCGTCACACGTCATAGAGGCAAGGGAGATCGAGGTGCAACCAACACTGACCTATGTGGAGAGGCCAGTGCGGATTTTAGAGACCTCTATAAAGGTGTTGCGCAATAAGGAAATCCCTCTGGTAAAGGTTTTGTGGAGGAATCATGATGTTGAGGAGGCTACTTGGGAGAGGCAACATGATATGATGTCGAAGTATCCTGAACTATTTGTATAGCCAAATTTTGAGGACAAAATTTTAATTAAGGTGGATGGAATGTAACACCCGGTTTTACGAGATTTTATAATTCCATTAAATAATGACATTTTTTGTAAATATGTCAAATTAAGTCCGTTTTGCGAACAGAAAGTTTTATTGGGATCTAAATAATAAATTAGAATTTATGGTGAAATAAGGAAATTTGGAGAAAACGAATAGTTAGTCAAATAACGAGATAAGTTGGAGAAACCAAACTAAGTTCAACCAAACAAGCAATTGGATGGAGGGGCAAATTAGGAAGTAAAAAGAGGGTAGTTGGGAACATCAAGTGAGAGTGTGACAAATGTCAAAACTTGTAGGAGAAGCTTGGCAAAGGCCAGCACCTTCCCTTTTCCTCCCTTAGGAGAAACCACATTCACTTTCACCCTTTCTCCCCTTTAACCTTCACAGCCACGAAAATTCTCTCCACCCCTACGCTCCACAATTCAACGGCTCCTCCAACTGATCGATTTCCTTCACGATTCATTCCTAAATCCCGACCCTGGGTAAGGTTTTAATGTTCTGGTTTGTTAGCTTTCGATTTTAGAGATGTTATTCAGATAGGGTTTCGTTAGAAATTGCCGATGGAAGTTAGAAATCGTTAGCTGTTGGAATGTTGAATGATAATAAGGCATTTATGATTATGGAGGATAGTTAAGTGGAATTAACGTAGTCCGATTGGGTTAGACTCGGTTCTAATGCCGTGTGTTATAAATTGTCTTAGGTGAACAAGCTCTCGGATAGTGCTTGGTGTGCTGAGGACTTGAGGTAAGTTCTCGTGACTTACTATGGCCGATTGGCCTACACTATATGTCAAGCTTTGTCTCTTGAGGATTGTTGGTGAATGTTGGTGCTTTGTCCGTTTAATTGCTTTGGTTGGGGTGGTTAGGGTTAATTACTTTATAGTCTGTGCTTGTGATGTTTTGATGGTATTTATGTGATATTGTGCATATTGAAATGTTCATGCATCATGGTTTTAAAACGTCATGAAAATGAATTTACATACGGGTTTCATGAAATGAACATGCATGTAAAGGCAAGTAAAGTATCACAGTAAACAACCATGGCATGGGGTTATCGGGGATGAGGCTCAGACCTGGCGTTCCATGGTGAGCGAGTTTTCCTTCCTTCAGATGGTGTGGGCTGTCTAACCGCTTGACGTGCCCTATCCATCTGTCGAGCGTTTTCGATAACCATAGACTGACACGTACCGATATATGAAATAACATGGACGGTTTTCTTAGCATTAAACATACATGATCATGTATTGGCATTTACGTAGAATTTACTGAGATTTTTATCTCATAGGTGTCTTTATGGTGTAGGTGATATAGAGCAAGGTGAGGAGGATTTTCCTCTCTCAGACGAGCCTGCAGCTTGAAGGAGGATGTTCGTGGAAGCGGCTGGCATAGTCGATGCGAGCATGACCCGTGAGAGCATAGGTTAAATGTTTTGGATGATGATATTTTGATGAAATGTATAGAAACTCTTATTAGGATGCTTGGTATTTGGATAGGTTGAAAATTATGTTTTGATGAATTAGATATAGATTTTGATGCTTTGAGGATATGGATTTGGATGAATATTAATGAAGGTTATGTTTAAATGTTTTGGAAGTTCTGAGTGAATG
This sequence comes from Begonia masoniana, assembly GCA_022432975.1. Lineage (NCBI taxonomy): Eukaryota > Viridiplantae > Streptophyta > Magnoliopsida > Cucurbitales > Begoniaceae > Begonia > Begonia masoniana. Next base: position 15,183,963 of record CM039506.1, read on the forward strand.
GTGTGTAAGTACAGAGGGAAATTGTATGGGTTCCGATTAAGTGTTCGGTTACTGTTCACCGGTGGATGCTGGGTGATTAAGTCATCCGGCTGACGTCACCGGTGGATGTAGCTTATTTTGTATGGGTTCGGTTACTGTTCACCGGTGGATGCTAGGTAATTAAGTCATCCGGCTGACGTCACCGGTCGATGTAGCTTATTTTGTATGGGTTCGGTTACTGTTCACTGGCGGATGCTGGGTGATTAAGTCATCCGGCTGACGTCACCGGTCGATGTAGCTTATTTGGTATGGGTTCCGTTACTGTTCACCAGCGGATGCTGGGTGATTAAGTCATCCGGCTGACGTCACTGGTGGATGTAGCATATTTTGTAGGGGTGAGCGATAGAAGTGTTGAGCGGTGGACGTGATTAGCGGTGGATGTTGCCTGGTCAAAGTCAATCGACAGATGTATTAGGTTACTGTTGAGCGGTGGATGTGAGTTGAGCGGTGGATGTAGCTTAGCAGAAGTGAGTGGCGGACGTGAACAAGAAAAAATTTGGGCTTGGGCCCTTTTTGCCCTCTGTTCTGCTGGGCCGATTCCTCTTCTGTTTTAAGGTTTTATTTAGTTGACTTTTAAATATGTTTCCAAATTTAATTTAACGAAAGGGTTTACCAGAAAGTTATAAAAAAAATAATATAATAATATAATACAAAAAAATTAGGAATAGTTTAAGGGTCGTTACACTAGGTCTCTATATATAGCCTACTCTTTGTAATGGGTAAAAACCTTATTCAAATTTATCAATTGAGTATTGTTTTTCTTTGAACCAAAGTGTTCGTTGTGTTGCCTCGATTTTGGACGCCAAAACCGTGAGAAGATTTGCCTATATTATTAACAATGTTTGAAGGTACCTCTGTTAATTCTTACCTTCATCTTCATAATTCTCTCTTTGAGAGTCTAAAGAGGAGTTGAAGAAGGTGATACCTTCCTTAAGGTGGTTGAATTTCTCTTTGGAAAACTTCTTTGCTTCCAAGCCTAACATTGAGATAGTTTGGGAGGCCTCTAAGGGGTGAGCTTCACGCCCACGGTTTTCAACTCTTTTTCCACACCATCTTCTTCTTCCTGCAAGCTCCATTTCCACCTCACAATCACTTACTCATTCCCCTTGCATTTTCGTTACATTTAGCACCATTTTCATCTCATTGTTTCCTTACATTCTCAGCCACATCTACCACCAGAGGAGTGCATAACTTTTTGTTGGTTTTTGAATCACCTCTTTGAGGCTTATTCCGTCAAGTGGTATCATAACATAGGGAAGCTTCCTCAGAGCAATTTTCATTCAGACAATTCGCTATTTTTCTTTAAAAATAAAATAAAATTGGGCTGCATTTCCATTACAAAACTGGGTGATCAATTTATTTAAAAAAAAAAAAACAGTTTGGGTTTTCATAAAACTGTTTCGTAACTACTGTTTCATTCTTTTTTCATACGATTTTTAGAAGTTTTTCTCTGCTCTCTTTAGCTCTCTTACCTCAGATTAATATTAGTTCCTATCCTATTTAAGTTGTTTTGCAGATTTCATGAGAGTCGACTAAAGGAGTGCTTTGTTTTCTGCGGTTCTGGTTTCCTTTTTCCTTTCCTTGTTTTAATTCTTTTTTATTGTTCTTTGCTGCATTTCGATTTTGTTCTTTACATTTTCAGCACGTTTTGATCTGATATTAACTCCTAAACATTAATATAACAATCACATTTTAGAGTTAAGTATATAATTTGTTTATTGAATCGGTTTTTTGCAAACCGAGTAGACCCATTAAACTTCAGATTTTTATCGATTGGAATCTGATCTGTTTTGTGATTTTTGCTTCTAATCTTTGCTTAATATTTGTTCCAGCAGGTCTATTCACGTAATATTGTTCTATTGTGCTGTTTGTTTAAGAAATTTTGGTTTACACATTATATAATCGAAGCTGATTATTATTGTGCATGAACGTGCCTACCAGCTGTTTGTTAAAATGCTTGGCCAAAAATTTTTGAAAAAAAATTACTCTTTGAATCTGTTATTCAGCACCTTAATCTATCAACTTTCTTGCATGTTTTGCCGTATTTGAATCTATTGTCTTGTACTAAAGTGATATCATCTGACTAAGAAATAAAGTTGTCATATTGGGTAAAATTGATTTACTTAAGGGGTGCTAAAGATCTAATCAACAAGATTTGGAATTGTGCTTATTAATTGTTGTGTGTTTTGCTTTGTTTTAATTCTATTATTTTTATTGTCTTTTAGTTTAATTAAGTATTCCTAATATTTTAATTAGATAATCATTTCACCTAATCCCCTTTAAAGTCATCAACTGTAATTTTTTTTTTTAAATTCAAATTTTCCTTCAAAATTTTCCTAAAGCTTAAAGTTACACCTTTCATATCCTAAACTTTAAGTACTTAAATACTTAACCTCCTTCCTAACACATAAATGGTTAAGACAAGGAGCAGAACTATCCGAGAAATCATTCAAAACATGGACAACACTCGTGGTAAGGAAGTTCCATCAATCGAGTCCTCCACCCATCACGAGGGTGAATCAAGCATGCAAGATCAAATAGAAGGCTTGATTAAAGCGGTGACTTCCCTAACCCAATGAGTTGAGGACATGGACTTAAGATTCAATCAATCTCGCGAACCAAGGACACACAATCCTCGTAGGGACTTCTATTCAAGGGACACCTCCTTAGAAACCTCAATCCAAAGAAGGACGCAATGCCCCCATGGAAGAAATCCTCAACAAGATCCTCGAGATCACCAAGAGGAAGATGAATGGGTTGAAAAACCTCGAAGAAGAAATCCTCGCCAAGATCCTTGAGATCACTAAGAGGATGATGAATGGACTGAACGCCCAAGAAGTAGAAAATTTGAGGATATAACTATTTGGAAAATGATGAATGGATGTTGGACGAAGAGGAGAATTACCGTCCACATAGTCGTAAAGATCACCACAATCGATGAAATGTCAAATTGTCTATCCCGCCCTTCAATGGGACATGTGACGGAAACACATTCCTAGATTGGGTAGACAAAGTTAAAAAGGTCTTCGAATGCCATGACTACTCCGAGAGAGTGAAGATCCAGTTGGTTTCTCTCGAGTTATCGGGTCATCCCGCCCTATGGTGGGCCGGCCTCAAGGCCAAGAGGTTACTCGAATATGGCGATCCCATCACTACATGGAGGGAGATTAAAACCCTCATGAGAAGGAGGTTCATACCAAAGCACTACAAGCATGAGCTTTACTAACAATTGCATAGCCTCCTGCCAGTCAGTGGGCTAGTATCTCGCCAAATTTGAGACCCTCAAGATGCGTTGAGGTTTAGAAGAACCCGAGGAACAAGAAGTAGCTAGGTTTATTAGAGGGCTTAATCGGGATATAGGTGACATAGTGGAGTTGCAACAATTGAAGACCATGGATAAGGTCATCCAACTAGCTCTCACCGTGGAGAGACAACTCAAGAGGAAGAAGACAAACCATTATCCTTCTAAATTCACACCTAGACCCCAAAGTTTCAACAAGACTACCACCACTATTATGAATCGAAATGATGGAAAAAGCCTTTTAACCGTAATTGGCCCCCTAAAGAAGTAAGTGGTGCGACCCCCATAGGGAAACTTCAAGGCCCCAATCAAGGAAACATTCAAGTAACTAAGCCAATAATCAAAAGGCTCGAGATTTCTAATGCTATAAATGCTTAGGCAAAAGACATTTTGCCAATGAATGCCTTAACTGTAGGGTAATGGTAATCAAGGAATCCACAGACGAGTGGTAGAGCGAAAATGATGAAGGGCAATACGATATGGAAGTAGAGGAGGAAATGATGGAGGAGAGTGACACCGACGGTGATGAATGCCCGCCTCAAGATGGACCTCTACTTATGGTTATTAGAAGAGCCCTTATCTCAAAGAACACGCAAGATGACTGCCAAAGGGAAAACATATTCCACAGTCGATGTGCGGTAAAAGATAAAGTGTGTTCATTCATCATTGATGGAGGCAGTTTTGTGAACGTTGCTTCTAAGGAGATGGTCGACAAGTTAAAGTTGCAAACTGTTGAGTACCCTTACCCCTACAAGTTGAGTGGTTGGATGATCGTGACGACATTAAAATGAACAAGCATGTGGCCATCGACTTTACTATTGGCAAGTACAAGGACTCGGTTCTTTGTGATGTTGTTCCGATGAACGCTAGTCACCTGCTATTGGGTTGACCCTGGCAATACGACCGTAAGGGAACACATGATGGTTTCCTCAACAAATACATGTTAAAGTTCGGAGGTAGGACAATTAAATTACTACATATGACTCCGGAGCAAGTGGCACAAAATGATGCCAAGAGGAAAGAAGAAAAGAAAAAGGAAGTTCTGTTAATGTTAAAGCACGAGTTGAGGTCATCTATTGTCAAAGGAGAAACGCTTATTTTGGTACTGTTTCGAGATCGGGTTATGGAGTTGGGTGAGATTCCCTTAGCTGTCCAAACCCTACTTAAGGATTTTCAAGATGTCTTTCCTGAGGAGTTGCCACAAGGATTGCCGCCTTTACTTGGCATCGAATATCAAATAGACCTCCAACCTGGTGCTATACTTCCTAACTGACCGACCTAACGTATGAGGCCTGAAGAAGCAAAAGAATTACAAAAACAAGTAAGTGAGCTATTGGACAAAGGATATATCTGAGAATCCAAGAGTCCTTATGTTGTTCCTACCTTACTTGTGTTAAAGAAAGATGGCACCATGAGGATGTGTGTCGATAGTCAAGCGATAAATCAAATTACCATCAAATATCGATTTCTGATACCTAGGCTCGAGGATACGTTAGACGAACTCAGTGGAACGTCCATATTTTCAAAGGTGGATTTGAAAAGTGGTTACCACCAAATTCGTATGAGAGAATGTGACGAGTGGAAGACTGCCTTTAAGACAAAGTACGGATTGTTGAGTGGATGGTTATGTCATTCGGTCTCACAAATGCCCCTAGGACTTTCATGCGGTTGATGCACCACGTCCTCAAGGATTTTCTTGTCAAGTTTATTGTCGTCTATTTTGATGACATCCTAGTTTATAGCCTTGACCTTCCCCAACATTTAAACCACCTAAGAACCTTATTCTAAACATTGAGGAATGCAAAATTGTTTGGAAATTTGAGCAAATGTTCTTTCCCCTAAGAGAAGGTACACTTTCTTGGATTCATCATATCGAAAAATGGGCTAGAAGTTGATGAGGAGAAAGTCAAAGCCATTAAGGAATGACCTACTCCTAACGGAATTTCTGAGATTCGTAGCTTTCATGGACTAGCCTCTTTTTATAGAAGATTTATCAAGGATTTTAGCTCTATTGTAGCTCCCATTACTGATTGTACGAAGAAGGGAGTAGAATTTGCATGGACTCCTGCCTGCCAAAGAAGTTTTGAGCTGATTAAAGAGAAGTTATGTCATTCCCCCGTTTTATCCCTTTTGGATTTCAATAAGATCTTTGAAATCGAAAATGATGCATCCAGAGTTGGTATTGACGCTGTATTGATGCAAGAGGGTAAACCAATTACATATTTTAGTGAGAAATTAAAGGGGGCAGCTCTCAATTACTCAACTTATGACAAGGAATTCTATGCTGTCATACGAGCATTGGAGCAATGACAACACTATCTCTTATCCAAATAATTTGTGATACACTTCGACCATCAATCTCTTAAGCATATTAAGAGTTAACACATATTTAACAAAAGACGTGCAAAGTGGGTTGAATTTTTGGAGTGATTTCTTTACAACCTCAAGTATTTAAAAAGAGAAAATAATGTTGTCGCTGACGCTCTATCCCAAAAAAAAATCCTATTAACTGACTTGGGAGTTAGATTTTTCGGATTTGATTGGATCAAAACCATGTATGAATCAGATTCCAACTTTGGTTCGCACTACTCACGTTGCTTGGAAAAGGACGAAGAAAGATATTATATTATGGATGGATTCCTACTAAGGGGAGGAAAATTATGTATCCCTAACTGTAGTTTAAGGCTAAGCCTTGTCAAGGAAGCCCATAGCGGAGGCCTTGCGGGCCATTTTGGTGAAAAGAAGACCCTTAGTATGCTTAAGAAACATTTCTTCTAGCCGCATATGATGTGAGACATGCATCGATTAATTGAGCAGTACATCATGTGCAAAAGGGCCAAGAGCAAGGTCCTACCCCAAGGATTGTATATGCCATTACCAGTTCCAACTAACCCGTGGGTTGAAATTAGTATGGATTTTGTTTTGGGATTGCCACAGACCTCCCGAAGTAAGGATTCTATTATGGTGGTTGTTGACCGATTTTCAAAAATGACACATTTTATTACGTGCAACAAGACAGATGATGCGACCTTGATAGCCGATCTTTTCTTTAAGGAGATTGTCCGTCTCCACGGAGTGCCTCACTCAATTGTGTCAGATAAAGGCACAAAATTTTTAAGCACTTTTTGGAAGGCATTATGGAAGAATTTGGGGACCAAGTTATGCTTTAGTACATCTTTTCATCCCCAAACTAATGTATAAACAGAGGTTGTCAACCAGACCTTGGGTACCCTCTTACGAACTGTCGTGAGCAAGAAATTATCAAATTGGGACACTGTGCTACCACATCTTGAATTCTGCTACAATCGAAACTTTCGCTCCACCACCCAACAAATGCCCTTCGAAATAGTCTATGAATTCAATCATTCCACATCGTTGGATCTCGTCCCCATACCCACCAAGGATCTTGTTAACCCATCCAGAGATAATAAGGCGGAGCAAGTTAAGAAGTTGCATGAAAAAGTACGTAAAGCCATCGAGAAAAGTAATGAAGGATATGCTACACAAAAAAACAAAGGTAAAAAAGAAGTCGTGTTTGAAGTAGGAGATTTGGTTTGGTTGCATCTACGCAAAAAGCGTTTTCCAACCAAAAGGCGATCTAAATTGCTCCCTAGAGCGGACGGTCCCTTTAAGATAGTGGAGCGGATCAATAATAACGCCTATAAGTTGGAGCTACCTGGCGATTATGGAGTATCGGCGACATTCAATGTCCAAGATCTATCACCTTACAAGGGAGAACATCTTGAGGATGAGGAAATCAAATCCTCATTCACTCGGAGAGGATGACATGCCAAGGAGGCCGATCACCTGTTCACAAGCAAAGGTCCAAACTTTACTTAATCTCCTTACTAATGACCTTGTTTATTTTGTAGGTGTTAATCCCGTTGAGCATGCGGCATGAGAGACAAGCTTGACGGACATGGATCACCCCCTTCACCTTCTATCATGGAGTACCTCCTTGGAGAGCTCGGATTACCATGAAGAATCATTAGAGTACCAGCTGGAGTATCAAAAGCCTAAATTTGTCTTCCGGGAGACAACTCCATGTAATTTTAGCCATTTTTCATTTTTTTTTTCTTTTATTTGGCAAACTCTAGGCCATTAGTTAGACTTTTATCACATTTAGACTAAGTCCTGTATGGTGGCTTGATTGGGGTGACCACCACTAGGCCCATTGTGGATTTATCACATGACCATCACTTGGCCCTTTGATGAGCTATTTCTTAGCTCATGCCTTGGCCTGTTGAAAGTTGGCATTTGGAGCACTTAAAATATAACGCCCCGAGTTTTCTGAACCCGGTTTGTTACTCATGAACCCGGATATTACTAAGAAACCTTGAACCGAATTTAAAATTTTCTTCGGAATTCAAATTTTAACGTTTGATAAAACATGAAGACTTGCAGCGGAAGAAACTTCGAGCAAAATAGAGTTGAGCAAAACTATGCAACAGTGATTGAATGATTGAGTAAAATATTAAGAAAATAATTCAGTCGGAAGGGATAAAGGTTTAAGCGTAAATTACTTAAAATTTAAGAAAGTCAAACACATCATCCGGAGAGCGAAGTCAACCGGAAGGAACTGGCTTAGAAAATAGAAGGCTTTTCCTAATAACAAAACGACAAAGTTTCGGCTACATCATTCGGTCACAAAACGACAAAATACATCCTTCATCTACCGGTGACGTCAGCCGGATGATTTCTTCATCCGATCGACTTTATTCTACATCCACCGGTGACGTCAGCCAGATGATTTTCTCATCCGATCGACTTTACTCTACATCCACCGGTGTCGTCAGCCGGATGATTTCCTCATCCGATCGACTTTACTCTACATCCACCGGTGTCGTTAGCCGGATGATTTCCTCATCCGATCGACTAGACGACAAGTTCCAACCTATATCTTCCGATGGCTTCCACTGAAGACATCTTCCGATAGACAACAAAACAACAACTCAATCTCTGCCGGTAGACTTCATCTACCGATAGAGAACAGAATCACATTTTATCCACTCCATGGCTTACAATCACAACTCTAATCACAGAGAAGAGTTTACTCACTTCACTGAAACATTCAGAAATGATTCAAATCGTTGCATATCTCAAACCCAGTAAAAATCCAGTATTTAAAACTAATGGAATACTAACATCAGAAGGGTCTCAAAATATTTTTTTGAAAACATCTAAGCAACTTCTTTCATTAGAAAGTTTAACATACTCAATTTGAAACCATGTTCACTAAACCTTCACCACCACAGACACCAATTAAACCGCCCCATCAGCTGCCAGTCTGTTACAAGGAAGCACTCCTCCAACTAGTCTAGTCCTCAGTAGACTCAGAAAGCACACCTGCTGTCACTTCTTCACCTACATCACAAAACTCATCTATTAGCCTAATGCTAAGCAAGTAAAGCAATGATGAAATGGAAATGCTGAACATAAAAACTTCATAAACATGCAGTTTCTACTTTCTCATCTCAGTTGCATATTCATCGTTCTGTTCAGATCCCCCTGTGAAGTTGGAGTTGGATCAACTCTCCCAAAGTATAAAATCCACTGTCTCATTAAGGGGCGGATAATTCCCTTAACTAAGAAGTTGAGATCAGTTAGAAGAGTTGTTAGACAAGGGGGTTATTCAACCTAGTTCTCCCTTGGGGCTTGTGCTGCGAGTTTTGTTCGGTAAGAGGACGGAAACTTCCGAATGTGCACCGATTACAGAGAGTGAATAAGCCTAACGGTGAAGAATAAGTACCCACTGCCCCGGATTGATGATTTGTTTGACCAACTACAGGGTGCCCGAGTGTTTTCGAGGATTGACCTACGCTCAGGTTACTATCAGTGAAGGTCCGGAGGAAGATATACAGAAACGGGCCTTCCGAACAAGGTCACGGGCATTACGAGTTTCTCGTTATGTCTTTCGGACTACGAATGCCCCGACAGCATTTATGGACTTAATGAACCGCGTCTTCAAGGAGTATTTGGACAAATTTGTGGTTGTATTCATGATAATATATTGATCTATTCAAAGATGAAAGAGGAACACGAAGAACACCTACGGATAGTTTTGGAAGTTTTGCAACAACGCCAGCTCTACCCAAAGTTCTCTAAGTGCGAATTTTGGCTGGACAGAATAAGCTTTCTCAGCCATATCATATGTCAGTAGGGAATCTCGGTGGATCCAGCTAAGATTTAGGTTGTCAGCGATTGGCCACAGCCTAAGAATGTGCGTGAGGTACGCGGGTTTCTCGGATGGCAGGATACTACAGGAAGTTCATGAGGGATTTTAAAAAATAGCAGTCCCTCTATCCGATGACGAGAAAGAATGAAAAGTTTGTATGGTCTGCTACATGTGAAACGAGCTTCAACGAACTGAAACAAGACTGACTACAGCACCAGTGTTGACGTTGCCTATTGAAGGCGATAAGTTCAGTATATACTGTGATGCTTCAAAGATTGGACTTGGGTGTGTGTTAATGCAGGAGGGCAGAGTCATTGATTATGCTTATAGGCAGTTAAAGCCGTACGAGCAAAATTATCCGACACACGACCTTGAGCTTGCAGCGGTTGTCTTTGCTTTAAAATTTGGAGACACTATCTGTATGGGCAGCAGTGTGAGGTGTTCTCTGATCACAGAAGCTTAAATATTTGTTTACGCAAAAAGAACTTAATATGCGACAGAGAAGGTGGTTAGATTTCGTTTTAAAGATTATGATTTTAAAATTAAATACCACCCAGGGAAGGCAAATAACGTTGCGGATGCTTTGAGCAGGATACCTTCTACTAGTCAGTCTATGCTTGCATTGATGTCGGGAATGCTAAGGTCTGAGATCAAAGGTTTGATGTGGAAATTGTGGCCGAGTTGTCCACTATGCTCACGAACATTTCCCTCAGACCGACAATAATGACAGACTTCGAGAAGCTCAGAAGGAAGACTTGGAGTGTGAGAGATATCGATTGAGCACGACATCTGAGGACCCGTCCGATTTCAGCTTGTCGGATGATGGAATATTGAGATTCAGGCATAGGTGGTACGTGCCTAATGATGAGGAGCTGAAAAGAGAGATCTTAACTGAGGCACACTCTTCGGCCTATTCGGTGCATCCAGGAAGCATGAAACTGTGCAGAGACCTGAGACAACATTTCTGGTGGCCGAACATGAAGAGAGAGATTGCCAGGTATGTGGAAACCTGCCTGGTTTGCCAACAGGTTAAGGCGGAACTCCAAAGGCCAGCCGGAACCTTACAACCACTGCCAATTCCGGAGTGGAAATGTGAGCAATCTTTATGGATTTCATTGTTGGACTCCCGAGAACGACGAAGGGGCACGATGGCATCTAGGTAATTATGGATCGTTTGACAAAACGGCCCACTTTCTATCGGTGAGATGACCTATTCTATGGATCAACTCGCCAAGCTGTATGTACAGAAGATCGTCAGGCTACACGGAGTGCCTATTTCGATTGTCTCCGATAGAGATGCCAGGTTTACTTCAAGGTTCTGGAAGAGTTTACATAAGGCTATGGGAACTCAGTTGAATTTTAGCACGGCGTTTCATCCTCAGACTGACGGAAAAACAGGAAAGAACAAATCAGATTCTTGAGGATATGCTTAGAGCTTGCGTGCTAGAGTTTCAGGGCTCGTGGAACCGATATTGCTCTTAATTGAGTTCTCGTACAACAACAGCTTCAGGCTACGATTGGCATGGCTCCGTACGAGGCATTGTATGGTCGAAAATGCAGATCTCCACTATACTGGGACGAAGTTTGGCAAAGCTAGTATAATTGGCCCAGATATTTTGCAGCAAACAACGGAGAAGATCGCTGTTATTAGACAACGTATGAGATAGCACAGAGCCGCCAAAAGAGTTATGCAGACACTAGACGGAGGGAATTGCAATTCAAGGAGGGTGCCAAAGTATATTTAAAGATTTCTCCATTTAAGGGCATTATACGGTTCGGAAGAAGAGGCAAGTTGAACCCTTAATACGTGAGGCCTTTTCCTATTTTGAAGAGAATCGGGACTTGGCGTACAGGTTATAGCTCCGGCATCTATGGAAGGTATTCACGATGTATTTCACGTGTCCATGTGCAGAAAATGCGTGCGTGATCCGTCACACGTCATAGAGGCAAGGGAGATCGAGGTGCAACCAACACTGACCTATGTGGAGAGGCCAGTGCGGATTTTAGAGACCTCTGTAAAGGTGTTGCGCAATAAGGAAATCCCTCTGGTAAAGGTTTTGTGGAGGAATCATGATGTTGAAGAGGCTACTTGGGAGAGGCAACATGATATGATGTCGAAGTATCTGAACTATTTGTATAGCCAAATTTTGAGGACAAAATTTTAATTAAGGTGGATGGAATGTAACACCGGTTTTACGAGATTTTATAATTCCATTAAATAATGACATTTTTGTAAATATGTCAAATTAAGTCCGTTTTGCGAACAGAAAGTTTTATTGGGATCTAAATAATAAATTAGAATTTATGGTGAAATAAGGAAATTTGGAGAAAACGAATAGTTAGTCAAATAACGAGATAAGTTGGAGAAACCAAACTAAGTTCAACCAAACAAGCAATTGGATGGAGGGGCAAATTAGGAAGTAAAAAGAGGGTAGTTGGGAACATCAAGTGAGAGTGTGACAATGTCAAACTTGTAGGAGAAGCTGGCAAAGCCAGCACCTTCCCTTTTCCTCCCTTAGGAGAAACCACATTCACTTTCACCCTTCTCCCCTTTAACCTTCACAGCCACGAAAATTCTCTCCACCCCTACGCTCCACAATTCAACGGCTCCTCCAACTGATCGATTTCCTTCACGATTCATTCCTAATCCCGACCCTGGGTAAGGTTTTAATGTTCTGGTTTGTTAGCTTTCGATTTTAGAGATGTTATTCAGATAGGGTTTCGTTAGAAATTGCCGATGGAAGTTAGAAATCGTTAGCTGTTGGAATGTTGAATGATAATAAGGCATTTATGATTATGGAGGATAGTTAAGTGGAATTAACGTAGTCCGATTGGGTTAGACTCGGTTCTAATGCCGTGTGTTATAAATTGTCTTAGGTGACAAGCTCTCAGATAGTGCTTGGTGTGCTGAGGACTTGAGGTAAGTTCTCGTGACTTACTATGGCCGATTGGCCTACACTATATGTCAAGCTTTGTCTCTTGAGGATTGTTGGTGAATGTTGGTGCTTTGTCTGTTTAATTGCTTTGGTTGGGGTAGTTAGGGTTAATTACTTTATAGTCTGTGCTTGTGATGTTTTGATGGTATTTATATGATATTGTGCATATTGAAATGTTCATGCATCATGGTTTTAAAACGTCATGAAAATGAATTTACATACGGGTTTCATGAAATGAACATGCATGTAAAGACAAGTAAAGTATCACAGTAAACAACCATGGCATGGGGTTATCGGGGATGAGGCTCAGACCTGGCGTTCCATGGGGAGCGGGTTTTCCTCCCTTCAGATGGTGTGGGCTGTCTAACCGCTTGATGTGCCCTATCCATCTGTCGAGCGTTTCCGATAACCATAGACTGACACGTACCGATATATGAAATAACATGGATGGTTTTCTTAGCATTAAACATACATGATCATGTATTGGCATTTACGTAGAATTTACTGAGATTTTTATCTCATAGGTGTCTTTATGGTGTAGGTGATATAGAGCAAGGTGAGGAGGATTTTCCTCTCTCAGACGAGCCTGCAGCTTGAAGGAGGATGTTCGTGGAAGCGGCTGGCATAGTCGATGCGAGCATGACCCGTGAGAGCATAGGTTAAATGTTTTGGATGATGATATTTTGATGAAATGTATAGAAACTCTTATTAGGATGCTTGGTATTTGGATAGGTTGAAAATTATGTTTTGATGAATTAGATATAGATTTTGATGCTTTGAGGATATGGATTTGGATGAATATTAATGAAGGTTATGTTTAAATGTTTTGGAAGTTCTGAGTGAATGGTGTGTAAGTACAGAGGGAAATTGTATGGGTTCCGATTAAGTGTTCGGTTACTGTTCACGGTGGATGCTGGGTGATTAAGTCATCCGGCTGACGTCACCGGTGGATGTAGCTTATTTTGTATGGGTTCGGTTATGTTCACCGGTGGATGCTAGGTAATTAAGTCATCCGGCTGACGTCACGGTCGATGTAGCTTATTTTGTATGGGTTCGGTTACTGTTCACTGGCGGATGCTGGGTGATTAAGTCATCCGGCTGACGTCACCGGTCGATGTAGCTTATTTGGTATGGGTTCCGTTACTGTTCACCAGCGGATGCTGGGTGATTAAGTCATCCGGCTGACGTCACTGGTGGATGTAGCATATTTTGTAGGGGTGAGCGATAGAAGTGTTGAGCGGTGGACGTGATTAGCGGTGGATGTTGCCTGGTCAAAGTCAATCGACAGATGTATTAGGTTACTGTTGAGCGGTGGATGTGAGTTGAGCGGTGGATGTAGCTTAGCAGAAGTGAGTGGCGGACGTGAACAAGAAAAATTTGGGCTTGGGCCCTTTTTGCCCTCTGTTCTGCTAGGCCGATTCCTCTTCTGTTTTAAGGTTTTATTTAGTTGACTTTTAAATATGTTTCCAAATTTAATTTAACGAAAGGGTTTACCAGAAAGTTATAAAAAAAAATAATATAATAATATAATACAAAAAAATTAGGAATAGTTTAAGGGTCGTTACACTAGGTCTCTATATATAGCCTACTCTTTGTAATGGCTAAAAACCTTATCCAAATTTATCAATTGAGTATTGTTTTTCTTTGAACCAAAGTGTTCGTTGTGTTGCCTCGATTTTGGACGCCAAAACCGTGAGAAGATTTGCCTATATTATTAACAATGTTTGAAGGTACCTCTGTTAATTCTTACCTTCATCTTCATAATTCTCTCTTTGAGAGTCTAAAGAGGAGTTGAAGAAGGTGATACCTTCCTTAAGGTGGTTGAATTTCTCTTTGGAAACTTCTTTGCTTCCAAGCCTAACATTGAGATAGTTTGGGAGGCCTCTAAGGGTGAGCTTCACGCCCACGGTTTTCAACTCTTTTTCCACACCATCTTCTTCTTCCTGCAAGCTCCATTTCCACCTCACAATCACTTACTCATTCCCCTTGCATTTTCGTTACATTTAGCACCATTTTCATCTCATTGTTTCCTTACATTCTCAGCCACATCTACCACCAGAGGAGTGCATAACTTTTTGTTGGTTTTTGAATCACCTCTTTGAGGCTTATTCCGTCAAGTGGTATCATAACATAGGGAAGCTTCCTCAGAGCAATTTTCATTCAGACAATTCGCTATTTTTCTTTAAAAATAAAATAAAATTGGGCTGCATTTCCATTACAAAACTGGGTGATCAATTTATTTTAAAAAAAAAAACAGTTTGGGTTTTCATAAACTGTTTCGTAACTACTGTTTCATTCTTTTTTCATACGATTTTTAGAAGTTTTTCTCTGCTCTCTTTAGCTCTCTTACCTCAGATTAATATTAGTTCCTATCCTATTTAAGTTGTTTTGCAGATTTCATGAGAGTCGACTAAAGGAGTGCTTTGTTTTCTGCGGTTCTGGTTTCCTTTTTTCCTTTCCTTGTTTTAATTCTTTTTTATTGTTCTTTGCTGCATTTCGATTTTGTTCTTTACATTTTCAGCACGTTTTGATCTGATATTAACTCCTAAACATTAATATAACAATCACATTTTAGAGTTAAGTATATAATTTGTTTATTGAATTGGTTTTTTGCAAACCGAGTAGACCCATTAAACTTCAGATTTTTATCGATTGGAATCTGATCTGTTTTGTGATTTTTGCTTCTAATCTTTGCTTAATATTTGTTCCAGCAGGTCTATTCACGTAATATTGTTCTATTGTGCTGTTTGTTTAAGAAATTTTGGTTTTACACATTATATAATCGAAGCTGATTATTATTGTGCATGAACGTGCCTACCAGCTGTTTGTTAAAATGCTTGGCCAAAAATTTTTGAAAAAAATTACTCTTTGAATCTGTTATTCAGCACCTTAATCTATCAACTTTCTTGCATGTTTTGCCGTATTTAAATCTATTGTCTTGTACTAAAGTGATATCATCTGACTAAGAAATAAAGTTGTCATATTGGGTAAAATTGATTTACTTAAGGGGTGCTAAAGATCTAATCAACAAGATTTGGAATTGTGCTTATTAATTGTTGTGTGTTTTGCTTTGTTTTAATTCTATTATTTTTATTGTCTTTTAGTTTAATTAAGTATTCCTAATATTTTAATTAGATAATCATTTCACCTAATCCCCTTTTAAAGTCATCAACTGTAATTTTTTTTTTTAAATTCAAATTTTCCTTCAAAATTTTCCTAAAGCTTAAAGTTACACCTTTCATATCCTAAACTTTAAGTACTTAAATACTTAACCTCCTTCCTAACACATAAATGGTTAAGACAAGGAGCAGAACTATCCGAGAAATCATTCAAAACATGGACAACACTCGTGGTAAGGAAGTTCCATCAATCGAGTCCTCCACCCATCACGAGGGTGAATCAAGCATGCAAGATCAAATAGAAGGCTTGATTAAAGCGGTGACTTCCCTAACCCAATGAGTTGAGGACATGGACTTAAGATTCAATCAATCTCGCGAACCAAGGACACACAATCCTCGTAGGGACTTCTATTCAAGGGACACCTCCTTAGAAACCTCAATCCAAAGAAGGACGCAATGCCCCCATGGAAGAAATCCTCAACAAGATCCTCGAGATCACCAAGAGGAAGATGAATGGGTTGAAAAACCTCGAAGAAGAAATCCTCGCCAAGATCCTTGAGATCACTAAGAGGATGATGAATGGACTGAACGCCCAAGAAGTAGAAAATTTTGAGGATATAACTATTTGGAAGATGATGAATGGATGTTGGACGAAGAGGAGAATTACCGTCCACATAGTCGTAAAGATCACCACAATCGATGAAATGTCAAATTGTCTATCCCGCCCTTCAATGGGACATGTGACGGAAACACATTCCTAGATTGGGTAGACAAAGTTAAAAAGGTCTTCGAATGCCATGACTACTCCGAGAGAGTGAAGATCCAGTTGGTTTCTATCGAGTTATCGGGTCATCCCGCCCTATGGTGGGCCGGCCTCAAGGCCAAGAGGTTACTCGAATATGGCGATCCCATCACTACATGGAGGGAGATTAAAACCCTCATGAGAAGGAGGTTCATACCAAAGCACTACAAGCATGAGCTTTACTAACAATTGCATAGCCTCCTGCCAGTCAGTGGGCTAGTATCTCGCCAAATTTGAGACCCTCAAGATGCGTTGAGATTTAGAAGAACCCGAGGAACAAGAAGTAGCTAGGTTTATTAGAGGGCTTAATCGGGATATAGGTGACATAGTGGAGTTGCAACAATTGGAGACCATGGATAAGGTCATCCAACTAGCTCTCACCGTGGAGAGACAACTCAAGAGGAAGAAGACAAACCATTATCCTTCTAAATTCACACCTAGACCCCAAAGTTTCAACAAGACTACCACCACTATTATGAATCGAAATGATGGAAAAAGCCTTTTAACCGTAATTGGCCCCCTAAAGAAGTAAGTGGTGCGACCCCCATAGGGAAACTTCAAGGCCCCAATCAAGGAAACATTCAAGTAACTAAGCCAATAATCAAAAGGCTCGAGATTTCTAATGCTATAAATGCTTAGGCAAAAGACATTTTGCCAATGAATGCCTTAACTGTAGGGTAATGGTAATCAAGGAATCCACAGACGAGTGGTAGAGCGAAAATGATGAAGGGCAATACGATATGGAAGTAGAGGAGGAAATGATGGAGGAGAGTGACACCGACGGTGATGAATGCCCGCCTCAAGATGGACCTCTACTTATGGTTATTAGAAGAGCCCTTATCTCAAAGAACACGCAAGATGACTGCCAAAGGGAAAACATATTCCACAGTCGATGTGCGGTAAAAGATAAAGTGTGTTCATTCATCATTGATGGAGGCAG
Organism: Begonia masoniana; assembly: GCA_022432975.1. Classification (NCBI taxonomy): domain Eukaryota; kingdom Viridiplantae; phylum Streptophyta; class Magnoliopsida; order Cucurbitales; family Begoniaceae; genus Begonia; species Begonia masoniana. The sequence goes on from CM039506.1 coordinate 15,201,275, forward strand.
TTTTGTGAACGTTGCTTCTAAGGAGATGGTCGACAAGTTAAAGTTGCAACTGTTGAGTACCCTTACCCCTACAAGTTGAGTGGTTGGATGATCGTGACGACATTAAAATGAACAAGCATGTGGCCATCGACTTTACTATTGGCAAGTACAAGGACTCGGTTCTTTGTGATGTTGTTCCGATGAACGCTAGTCACCTGCTATTGGGTTGACCCTGGCAATACGACCGTAAGGGAACACATGATGGTTTCCTCAACAAATACATGTTAAAGTTCGGAGGTAGGACAATTAAATTACTACATATGACTCCGGAGCAAGTGGCACAAAATGATGCCAAGAGGAAAGAAGAAAAGAAAAAGGAAGTTCTGTTAATGTTAAAGCACGAGTTGAGGTCATCTATGTCAAAGGAGAAACGCTTATTTTGGTACTGTTTCGAGATCGGGTTATGGAGTTGGGTGAGATTCCCTTAGCTGTCCAAACCCTACTTAAGGATTTTCAAGATGTCTTTCCTGAGGAGTTGCCACAAGGATTGCCGCCTTTACTTGGCATCGAATATCAAATAGACCTCCAACCTGGTGCTATACTTCCTAACTGACCGACCTAACGTATGAGGCCTGAAGAAGCAAAAGAATTACAAAAACAAGTAAGTGAGCTATTGGACAAAGGATATATCTGAGAATCCAAGAGTCCTTATGTTGTTCCTACCTTACTTGTGTTAAAGAAAGATGGCACCATGAGGATGTGTGTCGATAGTCAAGCGATAAATCAAATTACCATCAAATATCGATTTCTGATACCTAGGCTCGAGGATACGTTAGACGAACTCAGTGGAACGTCCATATTTTCAAAGGTGGATTTGAAAAGTGGTTACCACCAAATTCGTATGAGAGAATGTGACGAGTGGAAGACTGCCTTTAAGACAAAGTACGGATGTTGAGTGGATGGTTATGTCATTCGGTCTCACAAATGCCCCTAGGACTTTCATGCGGTTGATGCACCACGTCCTCAAGGATTTTCTTGTCAAGTTTATTGTCGTCTATTTTGATGACATCCTAGTTTATAGCCTTGACCTTCCCCAACATTTAAACCACCTAAGAACCTTATTCTAAACATTGAGGAATGCAAAATTGTTTGGAAATTTGAGCAAATGTTCTTTCCCCTAAGAGAAGGTACACTTTCTTGGATTCATCATATCGAAAAATGGGCTAGAAGTTGATGAGGAGAAAGTCAAAGCCATTAAGGAATGACCTACTCCTAACGGAATTTCTGAGATTCGTAGCTTTCATGGACTAGCCTCTTTTTATAGAAGATTTATCAAGGATTTTAGCTCTATTGTAGCTCCCATTACTGATTGTACGAAGAAGGGAGTAGAATTTGCATGGACTCCTGCCTGCCAAAGAAGTTTTGAGCTGATTAAAGAGAAGTTATGTCATTCCCCGTTTTATCCCTTTTGGATTTCAATAAGATCTTTGAAATCGAAAATGATGCATCCAGAGTTGGTATTGACGCTGTATTGATGCAAGAGGGTAAACCAATTACATATTTTAGTGAGAAATTAAAGGGGGCAGCTCTCAATTACTCAACTTATGACAAGGAATTCTATGCTGTCATACGAGCATTGGAGCAATGACAACACTATCTCTTATCCAAATAATTTGTGATACACTTCGACCATCAATCTCTTAAGCATATTAAGAGTTAACACATATTTAACAAAAGACGTGCAAAGTGGGTTGAATTTTTGGAGTGATTTCTTTACAACCTCAAGTATTTAAAAAGAGAAAATAATGTTGTCGCTGACGCTCTATCCCAAAAAAAAATCCTATTAACTGACTTGGGAGTTAGATTTTTCGGATTTGATTGGATCAAAACCATGTATGAATCAGATTCCAACTTTGGTTCGCACTACTCACGTTGCTTGGAAAAGGACGAAGAAAGATATTATATTATGGATGGATTCCTACTAAGGGGAGGAAAATTATGTATCCCTAACTGTAGTTTAAGGCTAAGCCTTGTCAAGGAAGCCCATAGCGGAGGCCTTGCGGGCCATTTTGGTGAAAAGAAGACCCTTAGTATGCTTAAGAAACATTTCTTCTAGCCGCATATGATGTGAGACATGCATCGATTAATTGAGCAGTACATCATGTGCAAAAGGGCCAAGAGCAAGGTCCTACCCCAAGGATTGTATATGCCATTACCAGTTCCAACTAACCCGTGGGTTGAAATTAGTATGGATTTTGTTTTGGGATTGCCACAGACCTCCCGAAGTAAGGATTCTATTATGGTGGTTGTTGACCGATTTTCAAAAATGACACATTTTATTACGTGCAACAAGACAGATGATGCGACCTTGATAGCCGATCTTTTCTTTAAGGAGATTGTCCGTCTCCACGGAGTGCCTCACTCAATTGTGTCAGATAAAGGCACAAAATTTTTAAGCACTTTTTGGAAGGCATTATGGAAGAATTTGGGGACCAAGTTATGCTTTAGTACATCTTTTCATCCCCAAACTAATGTATAAACAGAGGTTGTCAACCAGACCTTGGGTACCCTCTTACGAACTGTCGTGAGCAAGAAATTATCAAATTGGGACACTGTGCTACCACATCTTGAATTCTGCTACAATCGAAACTTTCGCTCCACCACCCAACAAATGCCCTTCGAAATAGTCTATGAATTCAATCATTCCACATCGTTGGATCTCGTCCCCATACCCACCAAGGATCTTGTTAACCCATCCAGAGATAATAAGGCGGAGCAAGTTAAGAAGTTGCATGAAAAAGTACGTAAAGCCATCGAGAAAAGTAATGAAGGATATGCTACACAAAAAAACAAAGGTAAAAAAGAAGTCGTGTTTGAAGTAGGAGATTTGGTTTGGTTGCATCTACGCAAAAAGCGTTTTCCAACCAAAAGGCGATCTAAATTGCTCCCTAGAGCGGACGGTCCCTTTAAGATAGTGGAGCGGATCAATAATAACGCCTATAAGTTGGAGCTACCTGGCGATTATGGAGTATCGGCGACATTCAATGTCCAAGATCTATCACCTTACAAGGGAGAACATCTTGAGGATGAGGAAATCAAATCCTCATTCACTCGGAGAGGATGACATGCCAAGGAGGCCGATCACCTGTTCACAAGCAAAGGTCCAAACTTTACTTAATCTCCTTACTAATGACCTTGTTTATTTTGTAGGTGTTAATCCCGTTGAGCATGCGGCATGAGAGACAAGCTTGACGGACATGGATCACCCCCTTCACCTTCTATCATGGAGTACCTCCTTGGAGAGCTCGGATTACCATGAAGAATCATTAGAGTACCAGCTGGAGTATCAAAAGCCTAAATTTGTCTTCCGGGAGACAACTCCATGTAATTTTAGCCATTTTTCATTTTTTTTTTCTTTTATTTGGCAAACTCTAGGCCATTAGTTAGACTTTTATCACATTTAGACTAAGTCCTGTATGGTGGCTTGATTGGGGTGACCACCACTAGGCCCATTGTGGATTTATCACATGACCATCACTTGGCCCTTTGATGAGCTATTTCTTAGCTCATGCCTTGGCCTGTTGAAAGTTGGCATTTGGAGCACTTAAAATATAACGCCCCGAGTTTTCTGAACCCGGTTTGTTACTCATGAACCCGGATATTACTAAGAACCTTGAACCGAATTTAAAATTTTCTTCGGAATTCAAATTTTAACGTTTGATAAAACATGAAGACTTGCAGCGGAAGAAACTTCGAGCAAAATAGAGTTGAGCAAAACTATGCAACAGTGATTGAATGATTGAGTAAAATATTAAGAAAATAATTCAGTCGGAAGGGATAAAGGTTTAAGCGTAAATTACTTAAAATTTAAGAAAGTCAAACACATCATCCGGAGAGCGAAGTCAACCGGAAGGAACTGGCTTAGAAAATAGAAGGCTTTTCCTAATAACAAAACGACAAAGTTTCGGCTACATCATTCGGTCACAAAACGACAAAATACATCCTTCATCTACCGGTGACGTCAGCCGGATGATTTCTTCATCCGATCGACTTTATTCTACATCCACCGGTGACGTCAGCCAGATGATTTTCTCATCCGATCGACTTTACTCTACATCCACCGGTGTCGTCAGCCGGATGATTTCCTCATCCGATCGACTTTACTCTACATCCACCGGTGTCGTTAGCCGGATGATTTCCTCATCCGATCGACTAGACGACAAGTTCCAACCTATATCTTCCGATGGCTTCCACTGAAGACATCTTCCGATAGACAACAAAACAACAACTCAATCTCTGCCGGTAGACTCATCTACCGATAGAGAACAGAATCACATTTTATCCACTCCATGGCTTACAATCACAACTCTAATCACAGAGAAGAGTTTACTCACTTCACTGAAACATTCAGAAATGATTCAAATCGTTGCATATCTCAAACCCAGTAAAAATCCAGTATTTAAAACTAATGGAATACTAACATCAGAAGGGTCTCAAAATATTTTTTTGAAAACATCTAAGCAACTTCTTTCATTAGAAAGTTTAACATACTCAATTTGAAACCAATGTTCACTAAACCTTCACCACCACAGACACCAATTAAACCGCCCCATCAGCTGCCAGTCTGTTACAAGGAAGCACTCCTCCAACTAGTCTAGTCCTCAGTAGACTCAGAAAGCACACCTGCTGTCACTTCTTCACCTACATCACAAAACTCATCTATTAGCCTAATGCTAAGCAAGTAAAGCAATGATGAAATGGAAATGCTGAACATAAAACTTCATAAACATGCAGTTTCTACTTTCTCATCTCAGTTGCATATTCATCGTTCTGTTCAGATCCCCCTGTGAAGTTGGGAGTTGGATCAACTCTCCCAAAGTATAAATCCACTGTCTCATTAAGGGGCGGATTAATTCCCTTAACAGTAAGTCTGATTCACATCCTCCGATCCCCTTTGAAATTGGGAGTTGGATCAACTCTCCCAAAGTATAAATATCCACTGTCTCATTAAGGGGCGGATTAATTCCCTTAACAGTAAAACTGGTTTACATAACTGTTCAGTACATTCATTCCCTGCTCAATAAACCATGTAAATTCATTTTCGTATAATTTCAGAAATATGATGCATGACATGTAAGCACATTCAATAAGTAAAAATCCTACTGTTTTGTGATGTAGGCCCGAAGGCTCAAGCAAACTTCACTTACCTGGATTTCTGGTGGATACTCGGTTAGGAGTTGCTTCGGAAATGCTCACCTAGAACCATGAACAGAACATTAAGCCAATCCTTACTAATCCCCATTCTAAAGCATTCTGAAACTTAAGTGGACCGTTAGGAGTTCTATTCACTAAGCATTTTCCCAAATTTTCACCCCAACCCGAATCTACACTCATTCACAGCATACACGAAATCCCCACATTGCACTTCCTCAGCTATCTAACTGCTTAAACTTAAGAGAAATGAGGAAAACTTACCTAAGTTGAAGGAGAATCGGGCGAGGAAAATTGTCTAGAGAGCTCGGCTGCTTGAGCTGAAAACCCGAAGAGAAAATGGTATGAAATTGGTGGCGGCTACAGTGCATTAAACCCAACCCTCTTTCCTTAAATACGTTATCCACTTTTGAAAATTGTAAATTTGCTCTAGTGCCTTTGTCTAGTCATTTAATAACCCTACTTGAATTATTGACTAATCGTACCATTAATAATAAAAAAAAAAGCTGGTTCGATAGAACCGGGTGCTACAATCTACTTTCCTTAAAAGAATTTTGTCCTCAAAATTCGGTACCTGAATAATTCTGGATATTGGTCCATCATGTCTTGCTGACGTTCCCAAGTTGTCTCCTCCACATTCTGGTTGTGCCACAAGACTTTCACTAGTGGAACCTCTTTGTTGCGCAATACCTTCACTGCATAGTCTAATATCCTTACCGGTTTCTCCTCATATGTAAGAGTAGGATGAACTTCAATACTCTGCTGTTCCACAATCTGAGAAGGGTCTCGTACACATTTCTTAAGCATGGAGATATGAAACACATCATGGATTCCATCCATAGAGGTTGGTAGCTGTAGCTGGTAGGCTGTTTTCCCAATCCTTTTCAAGATCAAGAATGGTCCAATGTATCTGGGGTTCAACTTTCCTCTCTTCCCAAATCTCACAACTCCTTTGAATGGTGACACCTTGAGAAAAACTTCATCACCAATCGCAAATTCCAATTCTCTACGCCTGCAATCCGCATAACTCTTCTGTCGACTCTGAGCTGCCAAAATTCTCTGTCGGATGAGGGCAACTTTCTCAACAGTTTGTTGCACAAGGTCAGGACCAAGCAACTGTACTTCCCCAACTTCATCCCAGTACAAAGGTGATCTACATTTTCGTCCATACAATGCTTCATACGGTGCCATTCCTATTGTTGCCTGAAAACTGTTATTATAGGAAAACTCCACCAATGATAAAAATTGACTCCAAGATCTTTGAAAATCTAGTATGCAAGCACGGAGCATATCTTCTAAAGTTTGGATGGTTCTTTCAGATTGTCCATTGGTTTGAGGGTGGAAAGCTGTGCTAAAACTAAGCTGTGTTCCCATAGCTCCGTGTAGACTTTTCCAAATTTTAGATGTAAATCTAGAATCTCGATCTGAAACTATGGTACAAGGAACTCCATGCAATCTAACAATCTCTTGCACGTACAATTCAGCAAGCTGATCCATTGAGTAAGTTATCTTTATTGGCAGAAAATGAGCAGATTTGGTTAGACGATCAACTATCACCCAAATGGTATCATATCCCTTTGCTGTCCTAGGTAATCCAACAACAAAATCCATCGTTATTTGCTCCAATTTCCATTCAGGAACTGGTAAGGGTTGCAATGTTCCTGAGGGTCTCTGATGTTCGGCCTTAATCTGTTGACAACACAAACATGACCCTACATATTCTGCCACGCTTCGTTTCATACTAGGCCACCAGTAGTGTTGTTTAAGGTCTCTGTACATCTTTGTACTTCCAGGGTGAACAGAGAACCTGGAGGAGTGTGCTTCGGAAAGAATCTCATCACGAAGTTCCTTAATGGTGGGACAAACCACCTATTTCTAAACTTGAGGATCCCATTAGCAGAATAGTTAAAATCTGATTGGTCCGTAGAATTCATGCTTGACTTGTACTTGTTACACTCATCATCATTCGTCTGAGCTTCCTTAATTTTCTCTAGAATGGTAGGCTTTAAGGTTATGGCTGATAGTATAACTGATACACTGATTACTGCTTCTAGGTTAAATTTTTGGAATTCCGACTCTAAAGCTAATGGCCTACTGAAAATCATAGATGGGGTTGATGTTGTTACTCTACTCAAAGCATCAGCCACAACATTCGCCTTGCCAGGATGATATTTTATTTCAAAGTCATAGTCCTTGACAAATTTTAACCACCGACGCTGCCTCATATTCAATTCCTTCTGTGTGAAAATATACTTCAGACTTTTATGATCTGAAAATATCTCACAGGACTGTCCATATAAGTAATGCCTCCAAATCTTAAGTGCAAAAACCACGACAGCTAATTCTAAGTCATGCGTAGGGTAATTCTTCTCATGGGTTTTCAATTGTCTAGAGGCATAAGCTATTACTTTACCATCTTGCATTAACACACATCCAAGACCAATCTTGGAAGCATCACAGTAAATGCTAAACTTACCATTATCGACAGGAAGGGTCAGAATTGGAGCATTGGTTAATTTCTGTTTCAAGGTCATAAAACTATGTTCACATTCATCCGTCCATATATACTTCACATTTTTCCTTGTTAACTTAGTAAGGGGTGTGGCAATCTTTGAAAATCTCTCGATGAATTTTCTATAATATCTTGCTAATCCAAGGAAACTTCGGATATCAGTGGCATTCTTCGGTTGAGGCCATTCCTTAACTGCTTGAACCTTGGTTGGGTCAACAGATATCTCATCTCCAGAGATCACATGACCAAGAAAATGAACTTTGTCCAACCAAAACTCACACTTAGAAAATTTGGCATAAAGTTGGTGCTGCCTCAGTAATCCTAACACCAAGCTTAAGTGTCCTGCATGCTCTTCCTTAGTTCTAGAATAGATTAGAATGTCATCTATGAATACTATGACAAATTTGTCCAAAAACTCGTGAAACACCCTATTCATGAGATCCATGAAGGCTACTGGAGCATTTGTCAAACCAAAAGACATAACCAAAAACTCATAATGTCCATACCTTGTGCGAAAGGCAGTCTTTGGGATATCTTCGGATTTTACCTTCAGCTGGTAGTAACCGGACCTAAGGTCAATCTTAGAGAAAACTCTTGCACCCCTAAGTTGGTCAAATAAGTCATCAATTCTCGGCAAAGGGTATTTGTTCTTGACAGTCAGCTTATTCAATTCTCTATAGTCTATGCACATACGCATTGATCCATCTTTCTTTTTGACAAAAAGGACCGGTGCACCCCATGGTGAAAAGCTAGGGCGTATGAACCCTTTATCCAACAATTCCTCCAACTATTTCTTTAATTCTTTAAGTTCTGTTGGTGCCAGTCTATATGGATTTTTAGACACAGGCTCGGCTCCGGGGTAAACATCTACAACAAATTCAATTTCCCTATCTGGTGGCAAACCAGGAAGGTCATCCAAGAATACTTCGGGGAAGTCTTGGACAATTGGGACACTCTGAGGGTTTGCTTTCCCTACAAGCTGTGTGTCTAAAACGCTAGCTAAGAAGCACAAATACTCTCCACACAGGGAAGGCCTTGTGTTAATAGAAGTCATCACAGACATTCCCTTACTCTTCTTTGAAGCTTGAAAGGTATGCTTCAAACTACCAGGGGGTTGGAAGCTAACTATTCCAGTCCTACAATCTATTGTGGCATGATGTTTAAACAACCAGTCCATTCCTAGGATTACATCAAATCCTATTATATCCATAACTATAAGGTCAGCAGGTAGACTTATATTTCCTACTAACACTTCACTGTCAAGCATCACTTGGTTAGAGTGCATGCGTCTACCAGAAGGCAATGCAACATTAAACACGTGCATGGAAGGGGTAAACTGTACATCTAACTTAATAGCAAAAGCAGATGCTATAAATGAATGTGTTGCACCAGAATCTATTAAAGTAAAAGCAGGCACAGAGTTGATCAATATTGTACCTGACACCACAGCAGGCTGTTCTTCATTCCCCGACTCCATCATGGAGAAAATTCTTGGTTTAACCATAGCAGGGCCACTCTTAGGAACCAGACAGTCTCTACTAATGTGACCAACCTTGTTACAGTTGTAGCATCTGGTGACTTTAGGCTTCGAGCACTCTTTGTATGTGTGTCCAACCTCCTCACAGTTGAAACACTTCCCAAAGCCCATTCTGCACTCACCCGGGTGGTTCTTCAAACATTTAGGACACTGGGGAAATTTCCTGACATTCTGTACCTTCCCTCCTGATCCTTGGCTATTTTGGCCTTCACTTGGCCTCTTCGTTCCTCTCTGTTGGTGCGGCTGGTTAAACCTTTGTGGGACCTCTCTTGGCCTAGCACACATCCTCTCAGCTTCTTCCACTTCCAGAGCAGTGGACACAACCTCGCTGAAGGTCAAGCCTTTAATACCACAGAATTTAACTCCCCAGTGAATTTCTGGCTTCAGTCCATGAATAAATTTGAACACTTTATCCTCGTCTTTGTGAGCAAAATGTCCAGCAAACCTGGACAGAGATTCAAATTGCCTACTGTACTCAGCCACTGACCCTGTCTGCTTCAAGTTTAGGAATTCCAACTTCTTTGCTGTCTGGACTGTGCTGCTGAAATACTTCTCGTAGAAAATGTCCTTGAATTGTGACCAGGACATTGCCAAAACATCTGTGGTGGTCTCCATTGTCTCCCACCAGAGTTGAGCTTCACCAGCTAAATGAAAGGTTGCCAATATGACCTTGTCTCCTTCTCCGATGTTGGCACACCTAAACATACTTTCAATCTTCCTAAGCCATCCATCAGCAATTATTGGATCAGATGACTGTCTATCGAACGTGGGTGGTCTTAGTCTCCAGAATCTATCTCCAGAATGTTCATTGCTAGAACCGGAGTTGGCACTTCCTTGTACCTCTCGGTTCAACAATACTCCTAGTTGGTCAGACTGTTGGCGCACTAAGTCAGTTTGCTGACGCACTAAATCTGTCAGCTGCCTAATCACACTAGGCTCCTCTTCACCCCTCACATTTGGCATTTCTCTCGGCACTCTAGGTCTCCCTGGGCGTCTGGCCATTGTACTAAATTCCTGCACAGGGTTATTTATACTCTTAAATATCTATGAACTAAGGGTAACATAAACACTTACAGTTGTTGAAGTACTTCCATGCAACGATCGGCACTGATGAGTAATCTTTTGAACGGTTTAACTGAATGTCTCTGATACCATACTGTAACGCCCCGAGTTTTCTGAACCCGGTTTGTCACTCATGAACCCGGATATTACTAAGAAACCTTGAACCGAATTTAAAACTTTCTTCGGAATTCAAATTTTAACGTTTGATAAAACATGAAGACTTGCAGCGGAAGAAACTTCGAGCAAAATAGAGTTGAGCAAAACTATGCAACAGTGATTGAATGATTGAGTAAAATATTAAGAAAATAATTCAGCCGGAAGGGATAAAGGTTTAAGCGTAAATTACTTAAAATTTAAGAAAGTCAAACACATCATCCGGAGAGCGAAGTCAACCGGAAGGAACTGGCTTAGAAAATAGAAGGCTTTTCCTAATAACAAAACGACAAAGTTTCGGCTACATCATCCGGTCACAAAACGACAAAATACATCCTTCATCTACCGGTGACGTCAGCCGGATGATTTCTTCATCCGATCGACTTTATTCTACATCCACCGGTGACGTCAGCCGGATGATTTCCTCATCCGATCGACTTTACTCTACATCCACCGGTGTCGTCAGTCGGATGATTTCCTCATCCGATCGACTTTACTCTACATCCACCGGTGTCGTCAGCCGGATGATTTCCTCATCCGATTGACTAGACGACAAGTTCCAACCTATATCTTCCGATGGCTTCCACTGAAGACATCTTCCGATAGACAACAAAACAACAACTCAATCTCTGCCGGTAGACTTCATCTACCGATAGAGAACAGAATCACATTTTATCCACTCCATGGCTTACAATCACAATTCTAATCAAAGAGAAGAGTTTACTCACTTCACTGAAACATTCAGAAATGATTCAAATCGTTGCATATCTCAAACCCAGTAAAAATCCAGTATTTAAAACTAACGGAATACTAACATCAGAAGGGTCTCAAAATATTTTTTTGAAAACATCTAAGCAACTTCTTTCATTAGAAAGTTTAACATACTCAATTTGAAACCAATGTTCACTAAACCTTCACCACCACAGACACCAATTAAACCGCCCCATCAGCTGCCAGTCTGTTACAAGGAAGCACTCCTCCAACCAGTCTAGTCCTCAGTAGACTCAGAAAGCACACCTGCTGTCACTTCTTCACCTACATCACAAAATTCATCTATTAGCCTAATGCTAAGCAAGTAAAGCAATGATGAAATGGAAATGCTGAACATAAAACTTCCTAAACATGCAGTTTCTACTTTCTCATCTCAGTTGCATATTCATCGTTCTGTTCAGATCCCCCTGTGAAGTTGGGAGTTGGATCAACTCTCCCAAAGTATAAATCCACTGTCTCATTAAGGGGCGGATTAATTCCCTTAACAGTAAGTCTGATTCACATCCTTCGATCCCCTTTGAAATTGGGAGTTGGATCAACTCTCCCAAAGTATAAATATTCACTGTCTCATTAAGGGGCGGATTAATTCCCTTAACAGTAAAACTGGTTTACATAACTGTTCAGTACATTCATTCCCTGCTCAACAAACCATGTAAATTCATTTTCGTATAATTTCAGAAATATGATGCATGACATGTAAGCACATTCAATAAGTAAAAATCCTACTGTTTTGTGATGTAGGCCCGAAGGCTCAAGCGAACTTCACTTACCTGGATTTCTGGTGGATACTCGGTTAGGAGTTGCTTCGGAAATGCTCACCTAGAACCATGAACAGAACATTAAGCCAATCCTTACTAATCCCCATTCTAAAGCATTCTGAAACTTAAGTGGACCGTTAGGAGTTCTATTCACTAAGCATTTTCCCAAATTTTCACCCCAACCCGAATCTACACTCATTCACAGCATACACGAAATCCCCACATTGCACTCCCTCAGCTATCTAACTGCTTAAACTTAAGAGAAATGAGGAAAACTTACCTAAGTTGAAGAAGAATCGGGCGAGGAAAATCGTCTAGAGAGCTCGGCTGCTTGAGCTGAAAACCCGAAGAGAAAATGGTATGAAATTGGTGGCGGATACAGTATATTAAACCCAACCCTCTTTCCTTAAATACGTTATCCACTTTTGAAAATTGTAAATTTACTCTAGTGCCATTGTCTAGTCATTTAATAACCCTACTTGAATTATTGACTAATCGTACCATTAATAATAAAAAAAAAGCTGGTTCGATAGAACCGGGTGCTACATAAAACGATGTGATACCACATCGGAAACAGAGAGTTGCTTGGGCTAGTATATATATTGGGTCCAAACCTCCACTCTTAAGCGCGCTTTTGGGAAGAGTAAGGGACCTGATATCATATTATTTGGTATCAAAGCCTCACTTATGTGGGCCGGTTAGGCAGCACATCAAGCAGACCGCCGATTGAGGCAGCCATCTTACGAGGTGTCCCGGTCAGATCGCCGACTGAGGCAGTCGCCCTTAAAGGGTGAAGGGATGATGTGATACCACATCAGAAACAGAGAGTTGCCTGAGCTAGTATATATTGGGTCCAAACCTCCACTCTTAAGCGCGCTTTTGAGAAGAGTAAGAGACCTGATATCATATTATAAAACATTTGGACTTGGCCCATTGGGAGTTGGCATTTGGAGCACCTGGAGCATTTGGACTTGGCCCATTAAGAGTTAGCATTTGGAGCACGTGGAGGGAGACACTTGGCATCATCTCGGCCCTCCCTTCCTTTGGTCATCCATGACTCTCATTACATCTTACTTATGGAAACCCTAATCTAGTCTAGCTCTCTATATATAGCCTACTCTTTATAATGACTAAAAACCTTGGCCAAATTTATCAATTGAGTATTATTTTTCTTTGAACCAAAGTGTTCATTGTGTTGCCTTGATTTTGGAAGCCAAAATCGTGAGGAGATTTGCCTCCATTATTAACAAAGCTTGAAGGTACCTTGTTAATTCTTAGCTTCATCTTCATCCTTCTCTCTTTGAGAGTCTAAAGAGGAGTTGAAGAAGGAGATATCTTCCCTAAGGTGGTTGAAGTTCTCTTTAGAAAATTTCTTTGCTTCCAAGTCTAACATTGAGATAGCTTAGGAGGCCTCTAAGGGGTGAGCTTCACACCCACGGTTTTCAACTCTTTTTCCACACCATCTTCTTCTTCCTGCAAGCTCCATTTCCACCTCACAATCACTCATTCATCCCCCTTGCATTTTTGTTACATTTAGCATCATTTTCATCTCATTGTTTCCTTACATTATCGCCACATCTACCACTCGAGGAGTGCATAACTTTTTGTGGGTTTTTGAATCACGTCTTTGAGGCTTGATTCCGTTAAGCTACTTGGGAGCTGGAAATCGAGATGAAAGAAAAATATCCCTAACTTTTTGAAAATTAAGATAGAATTAAATTTCAGGACGAAATTTTTTTAGGGGGAAAGAATGTAATGGTTCAAATTTTTGGAACCCTGATGTAAAAATCAAATTGTAAATTTGATTTGAAAATATTTTTGGAATTTTGTTGGTGAATTACGGCCATCCATAGTTGGAAGAAATTTCAATGTAGATTTGGTGAAAATTTTTGGAAGTTTGAAAATTTTTGGAAGAAAATTTTTGTTTGGACAGATTGGGAGCCGATCGAAGAAGAGATGATCGAAGACAGAAGGTGCGCCGATCGATCAACATTTTATTTTTAGCCGATCGATCACCCCTCTCAAAATTTTGAGAAAGAGCGGGTAGTACGTCCGCCGACCGATCGGCGATGGGTGCCGATCGATCGGCCCTCGTTTTGAAGAAATCCAATTTTTGAAGAAAAATCTGGTATTTTTGGGAAATTTTGAGGTTTTTAAAATGTGATTAATCTAACTCTAATCTAAAGAGTTAGTAGAAGACAAACATGCTTAAATTAATAGTTAATCAAGGTAATTTTGTGAAAAACTAAAAAGAAAAGGATGAACCGGTAATTTTCATTATTAAAGCAAGGGCAAAATGGGTAGCTTCACCCATGAAACTTCTAGAAAACTTAGAGATGCCAGGTTTTATCCATTGTTTGTTGGGAATAGGCGGTAGAACAGGGGAGAAAAAGGAAAGGGAGAGAAAGAGAAGAGAAATGAGGGAAAAAAATGGAGATTTTGGGATTTTCTTCAAATGAAGCTTCAAAGCATGGAGAAGGGAGGTCTAGGGTTCAAAACCAACCTCTAAATTTGATTTTCGTGGAAGCTTGAAGGAAAATATTAGAGGTAATTAAATTTTGCATTTAGAGTATGCAATTTACCTCTAATAGAATTGATTTGAAAGCCGCGAATGTTGCATGAGTTTTATATCAACTTTGATCATGTATTGACAAAAAGATAAAATTTACACTTAAATGTGAGATTGAATTTACTTCACATTGTGCACAATATGTATAACTATGATGGAAAGACCAGGGGCCTTACACATAGTCATCCTCCCTTGGGTTGAAAGTCCCTAAACCTCGCGAGGGTAGCAGGCTCGGGGTACTACACTCCGGCTGGGGAAAGTCCAGAAATCTGTAAGAATTTGTTATAGTTATACATATTGGGTGGACTTGTGTTAGGCATAGAATTTCACAAATATCATCGATTGTTAAATTATTTATGTATATTTCTTTGATTAATAATTTTTAAATATAAAATTCTTATTTCATCGTGCCTTGATTTTATTGTAGTTGTGCATCGGTTTATAGTTTGAAATTGATTTTCTATTATTGATTTCTAACATGAATTTCTATGGAAATTGTATGATTTTAAAACGTGGATGTGAAACATATTATAATTGGAAATTTAAATCTTTTACGGTGGAACAGATGGAGGAAGAACTTATGTTATTTGGATAGGGTTAAATTGATTATTTTAACTGCAAGATTTATTTACTGGGCTCAAAGGCTCATTATGTGAAATATTACATTTTTCAAATAACGATAACGTTTATAGGGGCGAGAAATGCAAGGCAACCTAAGTTGGTACAGAGGCATATAGTGGACTATCAAGGTAGATGATGTTTTGGATTACGGATGATGTCAATAATATTTTGGTAAAATATTTTGTAAAGTCATATGTAGTAACTTAAATATTTTAGGATGTTTCCGAAGTATTTTGCGAATTATGTATAAACTGGTTTAGGTAAATAAATTTGGCAAATTTTAGTTATGGTTTTGATTATATCCTATCTTAGGATTCTGATTGAATTGAAGTATTGACTTTAATAATGGGAATTGTTTAAGAAATTATGAATTCTTTTTAAGATATTAGGTACCTGAAGGACGGGTTTATTGAAAATATAAACGTATTCATGCAGTTTAGAAACTTGAAAATTATTATTATTTTCCCACTTTGGGAGTTCACAACCTGTTGAGGTCGGGACGGGTCCTGACAACATTCACATCCCTTAAAATTCTAAACATTATCCAAGGTAAATTTCAAATTACCCGATATCAAGTTCCTCTAATTTAATCGCACAATAATTTCTCAAATTACTGAATTTACCAAATTAACCAAAAAATCTAACGTGATTATAAAAGACAAAACGAGTCAACTTTTGACATGTTGTCAGTCAATGACTAAAAATTCCAGATGTGAAATTTTAATTAATTATAAAAAAATGAGTTGGATCAATAAAATTATGATTACCATAAGACCCGTGACTTGTTTGGCAAAGTCACCTTTATTATCGGACCTTGAACCACCTGTAAGAGAACAAGTCACGATGTCATTGCAACACATCCAATGTAGAAATTGAAGTCTAATAAAGAAGGTAGGTGACGCCAATATTGTCTAAAGATTTGAAAGTTTTGTCTCGCACAGAGATAGTGATCGCACATTAGGCTTGTAAACGAATCAATCCTCTTGGAAATTAAATTCTAAATTGAAGCTACGTGGACATATTCTGATCTTTTAGGAGCAATTGAGGAGGCAAGTTAATCAACTCACTTTGGTGCAGACAAGTTCAAACCCGCGAGCTCCGATTTTGAGCTGGACTCAATTGGTGTGAAGGAGAGGTCATTTTGAAGTGTCATCTTGTTGGTAGTTTACAAAAAGAGTATTGTGAAAAAATACAAAATAAAAACCAACTTTAGTTTTGAGTTGGACCGGACAGACACAAAGTCACAAATGGAGCAAGTGATTGAGGAATAGTTGGGCCGACTTGGGTCCAAAAATAAATCCCACAAAATCCAACCAATTTATTATACCTGTTGGGTGGGTTCCTGATCATTCACGAAGGTTCTAGACAAGTTTTGCGATTCAACCAGAAATATTCTTCAGCGTTATAAATACCTGATTGTTGTTGTGGTCTTTAACCAAATTCCTCACAGACAGCATCGGATAAGAAATATTCTGCAAGAAAGTCACCCTGTTTTCTCAATCCAAGGTCTAGATTACCAAAAATGTCGCTGATTCCTAGTTTCTTTGGCAACCGACGAAGCAACGCCGTCGATCCCTTCTCACTCGACCTTTGGGATCCCTTCAAGGATTTTCCCTTCCCTCCCTCGATTATTTCTTCGCCTTACCCTCAATTTTCCCGAGAAAACTCTGCTTTCGTTAGCACTCGAGTTGACTGGAGGGAAACGCCGGAAGCCCATGTGTTCAAAGCCGATCTACCAGGGCTGAGGAAGGAGGAGGTGAAGGTGGAGGTAGAAGACGAGAGAGTGCTTCAGATCAGCGGAGAGCGGAAGGTGGAGAAGGAGGAAAAGAACGACACGTGGCACCAGGTGGAGCGAAGCAGCGGGAAGTTCTCGAGAAGGTTCAGGATGCCGGAGGACGCGAAGCTAGAGGAGATAAAGGCGGCGATGGAAAATGGGGTTCTCACCGTGACGATACCAAAAGCAGCGGTGAAGAAGTCGGAGGTGAAAGCGATTGAGATCTCCGGCTGAATAGATAATATGACATATTCAGTGTTTTTGTTTATTAGTTTATTTATTTACTGTCACCATAATTCTATGTCGTGTATTCAGTGTTTTTGTTTGCCTTTGTCTTGACTATCTTGGTAATAATTATAGGTTACATAATCCATGTTATTTTTGTGGTCATTCTTCTCCTCTTTCTACTTTACAGTAGTAACTGCAACTATGGTCTAATTTACTATATTGTTCCGGTGTATATTATATTTGTGTTCTTTAATGAAATTGTAATTAAATTCACTACCACTTACCTTTTAATTTAATAGTATATCTTAATTTTTTATAATATATAAATTGTTTTCATATTTGACTATTTTTGTTCCATTTAAATACAATTAGCACTATCAATTGGATTGCTCGTTGAAGTCTTTGGGAGCAATGTTGTTGTTTTTTGTTTGGAGACCTCTCTTTTTCTTCTTCCTTTTCATTGACTTTCATGCTAATTTCATTTGTATCTTTCATGACAGATAATCCATGATGATTTTTGTTCTTTCATCTTAAGCACTTTGAGATCTCTTATTTCTTGAATTGTCGTGAACTTGAATTGCTTTTTTTTTTTTTTTTAGAAGACACCGGAGAATTTTCTAACCATCTCTTCACTAGGATAAATTCTATCAAGAGATTTCAAATTATTAGTAATGTTAGTGAATCTAGGAAATATTTGACTAATAGTGTTATCCTTATCTATAGAAAACACTTCATATTTATGGACAAGCATGTTCAATTTATTTTTTTTCACTTGATTGGTGATTGTGATTTCAAATAGTTTTTATATGGCACATGTATGATCACATCTTTGTACTCTATTAAATTCATTTCAATTTAGTACACAATACAAAGTATTCATTACCTTAGCATTTATGCATAGTTTCTTCAAATTATTATCATCAAACTCTATAGGTAATTCAGGTACAACTAAACCATTTTCTTGTTTCATTGGAGTACCATTTTAAAAAAGATATTAAATCACTATTTCAATAACAATAAAGTTTAAAAACATGGTTTTGATACCAATGGTTGGATCGAAGCAACCAAAGAAGAGGTGAATAAGATTATCAAAACTTTTTTGTGATTCAAGTTATATTAGTTTGCAAGCTCACTATATGATCATTTCTCATTCACTTTAGTTGTTCTAATACTAATATGAAGCAAAAATACTGTAATAAGAGAGATGAGAAAGAGAGTGCAAACAAATTTATTAACGCAGTTCGACCAATCTTGTTAACGCAATTCTTCAGACTTGTCGACACTTTGAGCTCTCTGTTTCAATGATAGATCGGTCAACACTTTGGTGGAGTGATCGACACTTTGAACTCTCTGTAATTTCAATAAATGTTTACCAGTCGATACTTTGGAAGATTTTTCTACACTTTGTGACATGCCTCGGGTTACATTTAAAAGGAAAATTGGCAAAGTCTCAAACTTTATATCTTCTCTCTACTTATTACGTGTTTTTCTCTTGTAGGTATAATTCTTGGAAGGAATACATATGGAGCACTTGGAGGAAGTCACCAACTAGCCCGATGAGAATTTTTCTTCCCGGGCCTCTATCTTTGTAATTTTTTTATTTTTGAACTTATTTGGCATACATTCGCCTTTATTGTATGGATTATATAATTACATCATGCATTAGATTGTGTGGTTAGGGTTAGATGTATGTTGGTGGATTATGGGTTGAAGAAATTCAACCAATTATTCAAAGAAAAAAAGGCCTTCACAAGATCAAGCCCAAAGAAAGCCATGGCCCAAAGAAGAGCCCACATTTAAAGATATGATTTTGCAGGTACAAGAGTTAGTGGCAACATGGATTGATGATGTGACAAGATTGTGTCCATTGATCCATTTAGGCATGGCATTCATCTTCTCCCTAGGATGTGTGCTTGTTTGCCTTGATCTTGGCCATCCATCCTTTTTCATCCAAGGGCCACCATTTATTCATCCTTATGGAAACCCTAATCCACCCTAGGATCTCTATAAAAGCATGACATTAGTGAATGTTTAACAACTTTTGCCTTAATCAATACACTACTGTTTCCCTAATATCCAAGGTGTTTCCTTTGGTGTTTTCCTTAGTTCTTTGAACCAAGTGGAGTAGCCCTCCATTATTAACTTAGCTTGGGTTGCTAAGTTAATTCTTACTCATTCCTCGCCTTCTTCATTGGGAGTTGGAGTTGAGAACGAAAATCCAGGCCTACGGTGGTCGTTTTTTCTACGGGAAAATCATTCACTCGAGAACTTAAATCGTAAGATCGCTCTACGAGTCCGCCAAGGGTATTTCTTTTACTTTCTTGCCATCACATTTTCACACACATCACCCTTTAATTTTCGGCCATCAAACTCACACACTCCACATTTATTTTATTGCATTTTTCTCTTCATTTTCATCTTGCATATCTTCACCATTTCACACACTCTCTCTTCATCTCTTTCCTTATTTTTCTTTTATCTTTCTTGCCCTCATTATCCACCATATATTCGGCCACTAGCACACACACCACTCTCCTCATTTTTTTTTTGCATTTATTATCATATTTAGTCCATATTTTCGGCCATTTACACTACCACACAACCGATTACTCTTCTTAAATATTTTGTGGGTTTGAACACAACCCTTTTCTAAGGGATTTTGTGTCAAGTGGTATCAGAACCAAAAGGCTTCCCACAATGCGTTTTAGTTGCCATGACAATAGTCAAAAATCGGCACAAAACCGGGATAACGGCTCGTTTTATTTTCTAGCATTTTTCCTTCCTTACTAATATTGTGCTAACTTGTGCTATTTTATTTTTATTACTTGCTGCCATTATTATTGTCATTTAAATGCTTAAAATATTCTGGAAAATATGGTATGCAATGTGTTAGAAGATTGGCTAAGGTGAGCATTTCAAATCCCTCATTTTTCTTTTTCTGTTTTATCTCCTTTATTCTCGGTTTTTTCCCTTGTTTTGTTGCCTCGGTTTTTCTATATTATTTGATGTGTTTTGAGCCATGTTTTAGCACTTAGATATTGTCCATTAATTATATAAAATTCTGGAATTTTTGGTGTTTAAAAATCGGCCTAAAACTAATTCTAAAAACCGGTTGTTGAAGTGTTATTCTCCTCGGATTTTGTTAGACTTTTGCCTCGGTTTCATGGTCATTTTTGCCTTGATTTTTCTATGCTACTTTACTATGAATGAGCCACGAAATTTCATCTAAGATATGTGCTATTAACTTGTTTCAAAATCGGAATTAAATGATGCATAAATTGACCCTAAAGTTTGAGCTATAAAATCGGTTCATTTATGTTATTCCTCTTATTTTTCTTGGCATCTTTTGATTATAATTGAACCATGTTTTGCATCTAAATGTTGTTCCAATAACTAAAGATTAATTCTGAAATTTTGATGCGTGAAAGTCGGCTCTAAATTTTTACTTAAAAATCGGATTCTACTTGTTGAATGCTTATTAAGTTTCTCGAGTATGTTCCTCTCAGATTTCCTTGTTAGTTTGCTGAATGTTTGCACTTGGATTTAGCTTATAATTCATCTTTTAAATGCTGTAATTTAATTGCACAAAATTTGATTTACAAGGATGATTAATTTTCTAGCTAAAAATCGGCTATATTGAATATTATGCACTTAGAAAATTCTGCTCTATATAACTTGAAATTTCAGCATATTAACTATGATTAAATTCATGATCTAATTGTATTAGTTGCTGTTTTTGAAGTTATTTAGTTTCTATTAATATTATTTTGAGTTATTCTAATTAAAAGTCGATAACTTGATTGAAATTGGTTAGACTTGTGATAATTGCACGAATTGAAAATTTTATTTCTAAAACTAGTTATTGCTAAGTAATATTGAAACCTAAGTTGTTTATTGAATACCAATTTTTAAATATTGATTGTGAGCATGATCCTTATTTTACTTTTGTCTTAGCTAGGAAACATTCCTTAGTACCTAAAATTTTTCCTAAGACAATTAATCAAGATAATCACCTCACTAACTTTTAAGATAAAACAACTTAGTCAAGAACTTGAAATTTAAAAATTAAAATACTTAGACATGACTAATAGGAGCGGCTTTGCACGTGACACACCCCATAAAAAATCAAATCGTGCGAGGGGCACTCCCCCTCCCGAACCTACACGTCACGAAGGTGAGACTAGTGCTCGAGGAGGCATGCAAGGACAACTCGATGCCTTAACGAGCGTAGTTCACATCCTTGCCCAACAAGTCCAATCATTATTGAACAATCCTCCCCGAAAAGAATCTCAAGAACGAAATCCTTCACGAGAGACATCTTCTAGGGTTATTTCCGAACGTCCTAGGCGTAGAAATCCTTTTCTACAACCCTTAGAGGAAGAAGAATGAGATGAGCCCTAAAGAAGGAGATCCCGATATTTTGAATCGGAGGATGAGGATTGGGCACACAATCAAGAACCAAACATTATCACATTTAGTGGTCTCTATGGTAGTGATGAATATTCTATTTGGGTTAAAAGGTTAGAAAAGAGATTTGCTTATAAGTATTATGGTGAAAGGGCAAAAGTTAACTTAGTCTCTAAGAGTTTAACCAAGAAAGCTAAATCTTTGTTGGAAATATTTTTAGCAAATTTAAGAAGAAGTAAGGAAGAAGACTTGATTTCTTGGACAATAATGAAGAGGATATTAGAGAAGGAATTTGGCCCAAAACTACAAAAGGAAGAGCCCAATTTTAGGAACAAAATTTTTAAGGAAGATTACCCTATATGTTACCATATTTCCTCCAAATTTAAGAATCAAAATAGGCGTGAATATCCCTCCACTCATGGAAGAAATTTAAGGGATAAAAGGGGGATAAGGACTAGGATTAATCAACCACCAATTCTATCTTCCAAACCAATTATTGACGGAATTAAAATTACCGGCCACCTTTTGTAAAATTGGGTACAAGAAACTTCAAGGATACTTGCCAATTCATCAACCATTCTTGGATCACCACCTATTATGCCCAAAAAGATGAATGAATTCAATGAAGAAGTCTTAAGTAATGTAGAATTGCAAGAAATTTTAGAGAAAACACCGAGCTTAAGTAAAGAGGAAGAAGAGACATTAGAAGGAGCCAATTATTACTCCGAAGAAGTTCCTCTTGTTGAGATGAAAAATCAAAAGGAAGAAGACATTTTGAAGGAAGAGGAAAGTGAACGATTAAAGGAGGAATTACCACAAGGTTTACCACCCATGCATGGTAATGCTTACCAATTAGATGGAACAACCCAAGAGCACCTTCATTCAAGTGGAGTCATTTGGCATCATAATCCCTTTTATAATGAATCACCCACCTCCCAACCCTCAAATTTACCCTTCTTCAAAACAAATCCCATTTAGGAAGAAATTGTGGAAGAGGAAAAGATGCTTTGTCATTTGAAAGAAGAGTCAACATGGCGACAAAAAAAAGATAGAGTAAAGTGAAGAGAGTATTTTTGGAATTTCTAATATGATCATTGGTCTACCACACTCCCTTCCGAATATTAAAGGAATAAACCCTTCTTTCCAACCATACCTAAGGAATAAACTTGAGGAAATTTCCTTACCATCCCCCTCAATTAGGAAGAGGTTTGTTTATGGCTTTGGGCCTCAGTATTACCTTCCCACATTGCACCATCAATCCCAACAAATAAATAGAAATTTTACTCCCTTTGTGTTCCACAAACGCCTCATCTTATTAATGAGAGAATTACCAAAACCACGTATTCCATTTGGCTACCACAAATTCTACCATAGAACTAGAGTTAAGGTTCAATTGGTTAGAAATTTTATCTTTACGATCTTAAGAGAAAAAAGATTATTTCTTTGGTCAAAGGACTTTAGCATTTCCACCTCACTACATGTCGGATTTGATTACTTTGGAAAATTTCGTCCCATCATTGAGCAATCGCCCTCCAAAGTAACTTTCGAATCCAATTCTACCACCCTTAACAAAAAAAATTTTAGTATTACCATCCAACCCCCTTGCTATTTACAGTATCATTTGGTGATAGATTTTCAAACGAAAGAACATACCCTCATTGCATTCCAATTCGAGCCTTCAAAGAGTAGACAATAAATCATAGGAGACAAGTTTAGGGAGAAGTCAATCAACAGATTTGAGGTCAAATCCTCAAATCACCCGGAGAGGATGACATGCCTCGGGTTACATTCAAAAGAAAAATTGGCAAAGTCCCAAACTTTATATCTTCTCTCTACTTATTACGTGTTTTTCTCTTGTAGGTATAATTCTTGGAAGGAATACATATGGAGCACTTGGAAGAATTCACCAACTAGCCCGATGGGAATTTGTCTTCCCGGGCCTCTATCTTTGTAATTTTTTTTATTTTTGAACTCATTTGGCATACATTCGCCTTTATTGTATGGATTATATAATTACATCATGCATTAGATTGTGTAGTTAGGGTTAGATGTATGTTGATGGATTATGGGTTGAAGAAATTCAACCAATTATTCAAAGAAAAAAAGGCCTTTACAAGATCAAGCCCAAAGGAAGCCATGACCCAAAGAAGAGCCCACATTTAAAGGTATGATTTTGCAGGTACAAGAGTTAGTGGCAACATGGATTGATGATGTAACAAGATTCCCTCCATTGATCCATTTAGGCATGACATTCATCTCCTCCCTAGAATGTGTGCTTGTTTGCCGTGATCTTGGCCATCCATCCTTTTTCATCCAAGGGCCACCATTCATTCATCCTTATGGAAACCTTAATCCACCCTAGGATCTCTATAAACGCATGACATTGGTGAATGTTTTACAACTTTTGGCCAAATCAATACACTACTATTTCCCTAATATCCAAGGTGTTTCCTTTGGTGTTTTCCTTGGTTCTTTAAACCAAGTGGAGTAGCCCTCCATTATTAACTTAGCTTGGGTTGCTATGTTAATTCTTACTCATTCCCTCGCCTTCTCCATTGGGAGTTGGAGTTGAGGACGAAATCCCGGCCTACGGTGGTCGTTTTTTCTACGGAAAAATCGTTCACTCGAGAGCTTAAACCGTAAGATCGCTCTACGAATCCGCCAAGGGTATTTCCTTTACTTTCTTGCCATCACATTTTCACACACATCACCCTTTAATTTTCGGCCATCAAACTCACACACTCCACATTTATTTTATTGCATTTTTCTCTTCATTTTCATCTTGCATATCTTCACCATTTCACACACCTTCTCTTCATCTCTTTCCTTATTTTTCTTTTATCTTTCTTGCCCTCATTATCCACCATATATTCGGCTACTAGCACACACACCACTCTCCTCATTTTCTTTTGCATTTATTATCATATTTAGTTCATATTTTCGGCCATTTACACTACCACACAACCGAGTACTCTTCTTAAATATTTTGTGGGTTTGAACACAACCCTTTTCTAAGGGATTTTGTGTCCTTTTGAGTCTTAGTAATTTAACCCAATGTTTATTGGTCAACACTTTGGGAGGCAGGTCGATATTTTGAACTTTTGATAATATTTTTCAGTATTGCATCAGTCGACACCTTCCTTGTCTCGTTGGCACTTGTTGTTCTTGGATTAAAAAAAGTTTATTCATACAAATTAATATGCATATCTTCTTTTATTTTCATCATTCAAGTTCTATAAGCTTTAGCAATTACTAAAACAACTTAATCAAACACATTAACACAACTAATTATCCATCATCAAGGTTATTTCTAAATAGAATAGCTATGTATACTTTTTGGGTAAACGATGAATAAAAACAATCTTAGAATTAATTAACTAATTTATCATACTAATCATCAAAATAAAACTAAGTTTAATTATCTTTAAGTTAACAGAGTAATCTTCTGCTTGTCGACAACTGCATCTTCAGAATTCAAAAACAGTGAGAAGAAATATATAGTGCTCTCATTAATGCCTCATAAATCATGTCTAATTATTGTCTTTTGTCTTTAAGACGAGCTTGTTATACTTAGTAACAAATGCTCCTCATTGTCTTACAACCTTTTTAATTCATTTATATCATATTGTTAGTTTTTAAATTTTATATTAAATATATCTAACTATCCGACACAAAAGAGTCCATTAACTGTCAATTATGTCATGAAAGACGTGCACAAGTACGCCACGTGACGTCACCTAGTACCTTAAAAAATTGTATGAATTTCATTTCTTAATTTTAAATTTTTTAACCTTAATTTAACAAAGTACTGCTCTATCCTTGTCTAATCTTTTCTACTACCTCTGGTCCTTTGTTTACCCTCTAGTCTTCTTCTTTGTCATTGATTTGGTTTGTTTCCTGCAAATCATGAAGTCCTCAAACTTCCTTCTTCTACAATAAAAGAGTTTTGCATCTTGAGGCATCCATGTTACTTCCTTCTTGACACAATTTTTATGGGAAGATTCGAGTTGGGCTTTGATTTCCTCCTATGTTTTTTGGAACAGTTTAGGGCTCTATGGTTCTTCCTCATCCTTTTATATTTGGTTGGAAAAATTTTATTTTATTCTTTCAAATTTATTAGCGCAGAGATGGCTCTTTACTCTTTTCTGTCTAACTTGTCTTTGTGGCTTATTTATATGTAGGGAGTTTATTGCCATGGATGAAATCAGTTGTTTCTCTTGCAAGTGTTAAAATTTTACTAGCTTTCATATTTATGACCAGTCGTTTCTCTTTACTTGTTTTAATCTAACTGTTCTTCATGGGTCTTTATTTATGGGGATTGCCTTTTGCCCTTGGTTTGTGTTTCTAGGTTCAGCTTGTTTAACTACTTTAAAATTATTTCTCTAAATTTTAAATCCTAAAATTTTTTTCTCAATCGGATTCTCAAACAATAATGTTTAATTAGTTATGCAAAAATTCTTAAAAATCTTAATTATATTTATTATGATTAAAACAGGATATTAAGATCAAAATATAATAAATTATTCATGTAAATATTCAAAATCTATTTAATATCATTACTACATTATTATGAATCAACTTATTGAATTTTATCTCAAATGTCAAAATAATAAATGACATAAATATCAACTAATCAAGTGTCTAAATCATTGGATAATATTAATAAGATATGTATCCAACTAAAAATAAATTTAATATTTATTGGTTCACTAACTCTAATTTCGACTAAATCCATTATTGAGGTAGGAAATTTATACTTTTTTATATTACATTTCATCATTGTTTTCTAAAACCTTTCGGTGAGTTGTCACCTATGGAAAACATGACAGGGCCTATTCCTAACACGTCAGTTTTTATGTATATGTACGTATGTTTTACATGTTTACCTTATATGGTATTGATGTTTTGGACAACTTCAGTGTTAAAGCATCACGAGACCATCCTAACACATCTTCTGCTGAGTTAAGATATTTTGTTTGCACGTTAGAAGAATTTGTAATAGGGCGGTGATGATATGCTCTTTGAGTTTCAAATTCCTAAACTCGATCAGCGTATGTTTTGTAACATCCGAGATTTTTTTAAAGGAAAAATTAGAGAGAAAATAAAAGAATAATAAAATAAGGCATTTTGGAGGCGCCATTTTCAGGCGTTACTTTGTCGAAATTTTCAGAAAGGACGCCGTGGTGCTTAAAGGTTAGGAGTAAGGGAATTAGGGAGTCTAGGCAGGTAGGTATGACATGATAGAGAGTTTTGGGAGACTTAGCTTTAAGTTTTGCTGTGTCAATTTTATTTTAAATTATGTTTTAGCGTGGGATTGGTTAGCAAAGTAGCGCACCGAGCCAAGGTGGGTTCGGGGGTGTTACATGTTTGTTGATTACGATTATGGGTAATACGTTGTTGCCAGTGTTTGTCAATCACCTAGGGTGATGTTGCTGGATATTCAGATTGCCGCCTTTCTATGATGGTGTGCTAGAGGGGTATTTAAATGAACCTCTTTTTTCACGGTGAGTGTTTTCTATGGAAATATGGTGGAGGTTTATTTTACTATAACTATGTAACACCCAGTTTCATTGAACTATTTATTTTACTAACTTGCAGTGAATGTTTTATAGATGATATTGGAAGGAATTACTGATTAGCTTAATGAAGGAATAAGTAAGGGCATTTTAGTAATTATAAATTAGTAGTGGATAACCTATTTAAAGAAGAATTTATTGAGGTTTAGCCGCCACTGTTTATTCTCACTCTCAGTTTTCAGCTCAACTTAGCAGAGCTCCCCAGGCTGTAACAACCCTAAAACCTACCCTTAATTTCCCGTTTAATTTTTTTTTTTTTTTTTTTTTTCATTTTATACTCTAAACTTTAACTTAGCGTTCGAGCGGAAGTAAAACTTTAAATCAGAACAGTTGAAGTATAAATGTTAAACCATTTAATTAGAACTTGAAAACAACTTAACTAAACTTAAAACAATTGAATTAAAATAATTATAACAGAAGAAAACGTTCGGCCATGAAAGCAGGGGCAAAACTGTAAGGACCAGAGAAACAAGGGGGCCGCACGAACGCACAACTGGGGGCGTTCGTGCGCCCCACTTGTGGCCGCTCGAGCGGCCATGCAAGGGCCGCTCGAGCGCCCCTTCTTTTTGCCACGGGCGCTCGTGCGCAGCCCTTCCTGCGCCCGAACGCCAACCTCTCTGGAAAACTAGAGAGGTACGCGACCCGGCGCCCCTCGACCCGCGCCCGTACGCCAAACCCTCTGGATTCTTTCTTCTCCCTTTTTTTTTTTCTCGCCCCGTAGACAACTCACACACACCCTCCCTTTCCCTTTTCTTCACCATTTCATCAACACACACATAACAACACACCCATCACAATACTCTATCCATTTCTCCTTCCTTCATCATTCATCAATACATTTCACAAACATACTTCGTCACACATACATCACATACGCTATATATAAAAAAAAACTATTCACTAACTCAAAACACGATCGAACATAACCAATTTCATGAAAACGAACCGCGTGGTTCCGTTTAAAAGTTTATCATCCCACTGTTTGAAAAACGTTTGAAACTTTACAAAATACTTTCTATTTCCTATCCAGATCCAAACATCCTATAATGTTCTAACAATTTCTATCCAAAATAACCCAACATACCTATGTACGTCCCCACGGGTCAAAATCACGCTCCGACTGCCAGCGCACTCCCACCGGCCTCCTCCCTCAACATGCTCATTCTTCAGGCGGAGGGACTTCTTCCTCACCTGTCTCAAAATCACCTACACCATAGAATTAAACACGTGAGCTAGAGGCTCAGTAAATCTAAGTGAATGCAAATGAATGCTATGCTATGCTATGTTCTTTTGAAACTCTGCATTTCTTTCATTTCTTTGTTTCTTTGTTTCTCTGTCTATGTGTCACCCGAGGCTTCGCTCAGCTAGATAGGAGCGGCACATCCTGCGATTGGATAGCCCCTCGGATCTAACCGGGGGGAAAGCATGCTTCATCCGACAGCCATGCCTGAACCACCGCACACGGCGTGACTATCTCTGTTGTTCAATTACGTACTTTGTTTACCATTTTCTATGTAAAAACTCTTTGAAATTCATTTTGCGTGCGTGCTTAGAAACCAAATGCATGAACGTGCTCTATGCAATGACGATAACAAAACTGTGATAATAAGGCACTAAAAATCGACAATCAATGAACACTATAATTTAAAACCTAATCGAAAGTAAACTAGCTACCCGTTCTCAATACCCCGCACATATAACATATCTCCAATTTCCTCGATCGACTCAATTCATACGGTGTAGGCCTAGATGGCCAAACAAGTCACAGAGACTTACCTCGCGTCCGTTGTTCACCGAGCTTCGTTCACAAATGCTTGTTCACCTATAATATTTCACAACATACGTATTAAATCGAGTTCAACTTACCAAACTCCAAAAATTGCTAACTCCTAACTAAAGAAAAAAAATCTTCTAAACTCTATTTTTTTTTTGTTCATTGGGGCATTTCGTCGAACAACTCACGCTCGACATTCCAAAAACCCCATTAATGGAGGATTTTTAAATTCCAACTTAGCCAAATCTCCAATACACCTCAATAAATCAATGAACTAAACTCCGATAACTATCGAAACGTCCATTAAAGGCATAACTAAGCTCAACCTATCAATTTCAAATATCGATTTACATTTCCAACGAAAACTCTAACAAACCCTAATTGTTTTAAACTCTAGAAATCGAGATCTAACGTTCCAAAATCGTAGATTCGTACCTAGAGTCGAGGAAGGAGGAAGAAACGTGAAGAGAATCGAGTCGTCGGAGCTCTCGTCGTCGTGAAGAAGAGAAGGAGTCGCGTGGAGGGAAGAAGAAAATCGCACGGTGAGGGAGAGAATGGAGTTTGCGTTGAAGTGTTGGAGAAGAAACACTTCATTTTATTTATTTACAAGTATTGGCTCGGCAAATGACCGAATTGTCCTTTCATTAAATTTCTATTTGTTTCGTTAGTTATTCTTTTATTTAACTAACGAAACGATTTTCCAAAATTCTCATATTTCACCATAAATTCCAATTTATTATTACGGCACCATTAAAACTTTCCGCTCGCAAAACGGACTTAACTTGACGTATTTACAAAATTGCCGCATATTGGAATAAAATTTAAAGCCCATAAAGTCGGGCGTTACAATCCATCCACCTTAACTGAAATTTTGTCCTCAAAATTTGATTATTCAAATAACCCGGGATATTTCAACATCATGTCTTGCTGTCTCTCCCAGGTAGCCTCCTCTACGTCATGGTTTCTCCACAAAACTTTTACTAGAGGAATCTCCTTATTTCTCAACACCTTGATAGAAGACTCCAGGATTCGTACTGGCCTTTCCTCGTAGGTCAGCGTTGGTTGCACTTCAATCTCCCTTGTTTCAACGACGTGTGATGGATCACGTATACACTTTCTGAGCATAGACACGTGGAACACATCGTGAATACCCTCCATCGAAGCTGGAAGCTGCAATCTATACGCCATAGTTCCGACCCTCTTCAGGATAGGAAAGGGCCCGACAAAACGTGGATTTAACTTGCCTCGTCTTCCAAATCGCATAACGCCTTTGAACGGAGAAATCTTTAAATACACCTCGTCACCCTCCTTAAACTGTAGTTCTCTCCGTCTGGTGTCAGCATAACTCTTTTGGCGGCTTTGTGCAATCTCTATGCGTTGTCTAATAACAGCGATTTTCTCCGCTGTTTGTTGTAAAATATCAGGGCCAACAATGCTAGCTTCGCCTACCTCATCCCAATATAGCGGAGACCTGCATTTTCGACCGTATAACGCCTCATACGGGGCCATGCCAATCGTAGCCTGGAAGCTATTATTGTACGAAAACTCAATCAACGGCAGATATCGGCTCCACGAGCCCTGAAACTCTAGCACGCAGGCTCTAAGCATATCCTCAAGAATCTGATTTGTTCTTTCTGTCTGTCCGTCAGTCTGAGGATGAAATGCCGTGCTAAAATTCAACTGAGTTCCCATTGCCTTATGTAAACTCTTCCAGAACTTCGAAGTAAATCTGGCATCCCTATCAGAAACAATAGAGATAGGCACACCGTGTAGTCTAACAATCTCCTGTACATACAGCTCAGCTAGCTGGTCCATAGAGTAGGTCATCTTCACTGGTAGGAAGTGAGCCGTTTTTGTCAAACGGTCCACGATCACCCATATACCATCGTGCCCCTTTGTCGTTCTCGGGAGTCCAACGATAAAATCCGTGGATATCTGTTCCCACTTCCACTCCGGAATAGGCAATGGTTGTAGAGTTCCAGCGGGTCTTTGATGCTCTGCCTTAACCTGTTGACAAATCAGGCAGGTTTCTACATACTTGGCAATTTCTCTCTTCATGTTAGGCCACCAAAAATGTTGCCTCAAGTCTCTGTACATTTTGGTGCTCCCTGGATGCACTGAATACGCCGAGGAGTGTGCCTCATTTAAGATCTCACTTTTTAGCTCAACATCGTCAGGCACGTACCACCTGTGCCTAAACTTTAATACTCCATCATCTGTCAAGTTAAAATCAGAAAATCCTTCAGATGTCATGCTCGTTCGATGCCTTTCACACTCCGTATCGTTCTGTTGAGCCACTCGGATCTTGTCTAAAATCGTCGGTCTAAGAGAGATGTTAGTAAGCATGCTAGACAATTCTGCCACAATTTCCACGTCGAAGTTCTCAATCTCAGACCTTAACATTACTGACATCGACGCAAGCATAGGCTGGCTCGTTGTAGGCATTCGGCTCAAGGCATCAGCTACTTTATTCGCTTTTCCTGGGTGGTATTTAATTTCAAAATCGTAGTCCTTAACGAACTCCAACCACCGTCTTTGTCGCATGTTCAACTCTTTTTGTGTAAATAGGTACTTCAAGCTCTTATGATCTGAGAACACTTCACACTGCTGCCCATACAGGTAATGTCTCCAGATTTTTAAAGCGAAAACCACTGCTGCGAGCTCAAGGTCGTGCGTCGGATAATTTTGTTCATATGGCTTCAATTGTCTAGAAGCATAAGCGATGACCTTGCCTTCCTGCATTAACACACATCCCAGTCCAATTCCCGAGGCATCACAATAAATACTGAACTTATCGCCCTCAACTGGTAGCGTCAGAACTGGAGCCGTAGTCAATTTCTGTTTCAGTTCCACAAAACTTTTCTCACATGCAGGAGACCATAGAAATCTTTCATTCTTTCTCGTCAACCGAGATAGAGGAACAGCTATCTTTGAAAACCCCTCGATGAATTTCCTGTAATATCCAGCTAAACCAAGAAATCCTCGTACCTCTCGTACATTCTTAGGCCGTGGCCATTGTTTGACAACCTCAATTTTAGCTGGATCGACTGAGATTCCCTCCTGAGAGATGATATGACCAAGAAAACTTACTTGATCAAGCCAGAATTCACACTTAGAAAATTTCGGATACAATTGATGTTGACACAAGGTCCTTAGTACAATCCGTAAATGCTCCTCGTGCTCCTCCTTTGTCTTAGAATAAACCAGGATGTCATCTATAAAACAACGACAAACCTGTCCAAATACTCTTTGAAGACGCGATTCATCATATCCATAAATGCTGCAGGAGCATTGGTAAGTCCAAAGGACATCACAAGAAATTCGTAATGCCCATACCTCGTTCGAAACGCTGTCTTTTCAATATCTTCTTTTCGGACCTTCAACTGATAGTAACCCGAGCGTAGGTCAATTCTTGAAAACACTCGGGCACCCTGCAATTGGTCGAATAGATCGTCGATTCGGGGCAGTGGATACTTATTCTTCACGGTCAATTTATTCAACTCTCGATAATCAACGCACATCCTGAGAGTTCCATCCTTTTTCTTCACAAATAGGACCGGTGCGCCCCAAGGAGAAAAGCTGGGTCGAATGAACCCCTTGTCTAGTAGCTCCTCCAACTGAGACTTCAGTTCTTTTAATTCTGCAGGCGCCAATCTATACGCATTCTTGGATACAGGCGCTGAACTCGGATAGACATCAATTACAAACTCGATCTCCCGATCAGGCGGTAGCCCAGGAAGATCATCGAGAAAAATCTCTGAGAATTCCTTAACAACTGGAAGGTCATCAGGTTTCAGCCTATCAAGCAGCCGAGTATCAATCACTGTGGCTACGAAAATAGAACATCCGTCTTTAAATCGTTCTCTGGCTAACATTGAATAAGTAACAGGCGGTCCACTTAGCTTGTTTCTCGCCTGAAATGTGAATTCAACTTTGTTCGGGGGGCGAAAAGTCACCATCCCGGACCCGCAATCAATAGTGGCGCAATGGCGTGCAAGCCAATCCATCCCCAATATAAGATCATACACCTCTATCCCCATAACTATCAACCGGGCATAGAGAGTGTTGTTTCCCACAGAGACGACGTTGCCCTAGAAAACCTGATCAGACCGCATATTCGCTCCCGAAGGCAGCATTACTCTATACTCGCACTCTGCTAATTCAGATACTAGCCCCAATCTAATCATGCAAGCAGTTGAAATGAAGGAGTGTGTAGCTCCTGTATCTATCAAAGAAAATACAGGTACACCCATGACTAGAATAGTACCTGCTATGACAGATGGCTGTGCCTCGTCGTCGACATCTCCAGGCTCAATAAATGCGAAGATCCTTGGCATAACCCTTCGCTGATCTTTGCCTGGTTGCATTCGGTTCAATAACGGGCAATTCATGGCATAATGGCCAACCTCTCCGCATCGATAGCAGCTGTTGGTGCCCTTCCGACACTCGCCTAAATGTTCTTTCTGGCACGTAGGACAAACGGGCTTCTGAGTAGCCCCCTGAACCTGCTTCCCCTTGCCCTTATCGTTTCCTCCTTCATGAGGTCTTTTGACGCCTCGTTGTTGTTGCTGTTGTCCTCTGGGTTGCCAACCCCTAGTTCGTATTTGTGGCTGGATCTCCCGAAAGAAGCCCTTAGAAGGCTCTCTCGGCTTAATACAGGTCAATTCAGCAGCTTCGAACTCTAGGGCTCTCGCTGCAATCTCCTCATAAGGCACATCCAGGATACCAGACACTATAATATTTTTCCGAACTTCTCTATTCAGTCCATCCATGAATTGCTGCACCTTGTCCTCATTATCACTGACTAGGCGCGGTGCAAACTTAGATAAAGCTTCAAACTTTCTGATATACTCAGCCACCGTGCTAGTCTGTTTCAATTGTGTAAACTCAGCTCTCTTTGTCGCCCTCACTGTACGGCTGAAGTATTTGTCAAAGAACACGGTTCTAAACCGTTCCCATCTCATCAGAGTCACGTCAGTCGTAGCCTTAATAGAATCCCACCAGGATCGGGCATCCAATGCCAGGTGGAACGTGACGCACTCTACTTTCTCAGCATTGTCCACTTTGGCATACGCCAACATATCCTCCATTTTTCGAATCCACTCCTCAGCAATAGAAGGATCCGTAGATTGCCCGTCAAATGTCGGAGGCCTTAACTTTTGAAACCTCTCCATGCTTGGACCATTAGGAATAACTATATCCTGGGCTCTCCGATTCTCACGATTCTCACGAACCAAGTCCGTAATTTGTTGGGCTTGTCGATCCATATGTTGGGATTGACGATCGAGTAGGTCCGTTAGTTTATCCATAGCATCGTCTCGGGCGTCCCTACCTCGAACCATTTTCTATAATTCCTATAAATATCAAAACAAGAAATCCTAAGAAATCAAATTGAAATAAACAATTAAACGTACTTACAGTTGATGAAGGATGTCCGCATAGTGGCCGAGCAGTCGTGCAGTCTACAGAACCGTTTTTAAAACCCGGGGGCTCTGATACCATAACTGTAACAACCCTAAAACCTACCCTTAATTTCCCGTTTAATTTTTTTTTTTTTTTTTTTTTTTTCATTTTATACTCTAAACTTTAACTTAGCGTTCGAGCGGAAGTAAAACTTTAAATCAGAACAGTTGAAGTATAAATGTTAAACCATTTAATTAGAACTTGAAAACAACTTAACTAAACTTAAAACAATTGAATTAAAATAATTATAACAGAAGAAAACGTTCGGCCATGAAAGCAGGGGCAAAACTGTAAGGACCAGAGAAACAAGGGGGCCGCACGAACGCACAACTGGGGGCGTTCGTGCGCCCCACTTGTGGCCGCTCGAGCGGCCATGCAAGGGCCGCTCGAGCGCCCCTTCTTTTTGCCACGGGCGCTCGTGCGCAGCCCTTCCTGCGCCCGAACGCCAACCTCTCTGGAAAACCAGAGAGGTACGCGACCCGGCGCCCCTCGACCCGCGCCCGTACGCCAAACCCTCTGGATTCTTTCTTCTCCCTTTTTTTTTTTTTCTCGCCCCGTAGACAACTCACACACACCCTCCCTTTCCCTTTTCTTCACCATTTCATCAACACACACATAACAACACACCCATCACAATACTCTATCCATTTCTCCTTCCTTCATCATTCATCAATACATTTCACAAACATACTTCGTCACACATACATCACATACGCTATATATAAAAAAAAAACTATTCACTAACTCAAAACACGATCGAACATAACCAATTTCATGAAAACGAACCGCGTGGTTCCGTTTAAAAGTTTATCATCCCACTGTTTGAAAAACGTTTGAAACTTTACAAAATACTTTCTATTTCCTATCCAGATCCAAACATCCTATAATGTTCTAACAATTTCTATCCAAAATAACCCAACATACCTATGTACGTCCCCACGGGTCAAAATCACGCTCCGACTGCCAGCGCACTCCCACCGGCCTCCTCCCTCAACATGCTCATTCTTCAGGCGGAGGGACTTCTTCCTCACCTGTCTCAAAATCACCTACACCATAGAATTAAACACGTGAGCTAGAGGCTCAGTAAATCTAAGTGAATGCAAATGAATGCTATGCTATGCTATGTTCTTTTGAAACTCTGCATTTCTTTCATTTCTTTGTTTCTTTGTTTCTCTGTCTATGTGTCACCCGAGGCTTCGCTCAGCTAGATAGGAGCGGCACATCCTGCGATTGGATAGCCCCTCGGATCTAACCGGGGGGAAAGCATGCTTCATCCGACAGCCATGCCTGAACCACCGCACACGGCGTGACTATCTCTGTTGTTCAATTACGTACTTTGTTTACCATTTTCTATGTAAAAACTCTTTGAAATTCATTTTGCGTGCGTGCTTAGAAACCAAATGCATGAACGTGCTCTATGCAATGACGATAACAAAACTGTGATAATAAGGCACTAAAAATCGACAATCAATGAACACTATAATTTAAAACCTAATCGAAAGTAAACTAGCTACCCGTTCTCAATACCCCGCACATATAACATATCTCCAATTTCCTCGATCGACTCAATTCATACGGTGTAGGCCTAGATGGCCAAACAAGTCACAGAGACTTACCTCGCGTCCGTTGTTCACCGAGCTTCGTTCACAAATGCTTGTTCACCTATAATATTTCACAACATACGTATTAAATCGAGTTCAACTTACCAAACTCCAAAAATTGCTAACTCCTAACTAAAGAAAAAAAATCTTCTAAACTCTATTTTTTTTTGTTCATTGGGGCATTTCGTCGAACAACTCACGCTCGACATTCCAAAAACCCCATTAATGGAGGATTTTTAAATTCCAACTTAGCCAAATCTCCAATACACCTCAATAAATCAATGAACTAAACTCCGATAACTATCGAAACGTCCATTAAAGGCATAACTAAGCTCAACCTATCAATTTCAAATATCGATTTACATTTCCAACGAAAACTCTAACAAACCCTAATTGTTTTAAACTCTAGAAATCGAGATCTAACGTTCCAAAATCGTAGATTCGTACCTAGAGTCGAGGAAGGAGGAAGAAACGTGAAGAGAATCGAGTCGTCGGAGCTCTCGTCGTCGTGAAGAAGAGAAGGAGTCGCGTGGAGGGAAGAAGAAAATCGCACGGTGAGGGAGAGAATGGAGTTTGCGTTGAAGTGTTGGAGAAGAAACACTTCATTTTATTTATTTACAAGTATTGGCTCGGCAAATGACCGAATTGTCCTTTCATTAAATTTCTATTTGTTTCGTTAGTTATTCTTTTATTTAACTAACGAAACGATTTTCCAAAATTCTCACATTTCACCATAAATTCCAATTTATTATTACGGCACCATTAAAACTTTCCGCTCGCAAAACGGACTTAACTTGACGTATTTACAAAATTGCCGCATATTGGAATAAAATTTAAAGCCCATAAAGTCGGGCGTTACACAGGCGACTTTCTTCCCGATTCCTTTCTCCAATCTAGGTGAGTTCTACCTTGATTTCTTACTGATTTAGTGACTAAGGTTGATTGAGTGGAGATTGTGGATACGTATTTTGTGATTTGCCATGAATGAGAGTAGATTCGGGTTTAGTGTAAAATTTAGTAATGCTCAGTGAATAGAACTCCCAACTGTCCACTTAGGTTTTCTGAATGCTTTAGAATGAGGATTAGTAAGGATTGACTTAATGCTCTGTTTATGGTTCTAGGTGAGCAATTCCGAAGCAACTCCTAACCGAGTATCCACTAGGAATCCAGGTAAGTGAAGTATGCTTGTGCCTTCGGGCCTACATCACAAAACATTAGGATTTTGTTTACTTGAATGTGTCTGTATGTCATGCATCATATTTTTAAAA